>CM062393.1:36885019-37485019 GCA_031304145.1 Cardiospermum halicacabum
ACTTTAAAATCATTAAAAATTAAAATTACTATTAATTCTGATGACATGTGAGTATTTTTTATTATTTGTGATTAGTTTGACTAATTATCTAATCTTTTAATTTTTTTATGTAATAATTTTATTAAATTTTAAATATTTTATTAAATAATTTTAATATTATTTTTATTTTTTTTTTAATTTACATTAACTAAATAAAAAAAATTATAATTTTAAAATTTTTCAATTTTCCATTCATTAATTTTAGTACTTTATAGTATTAATTTCTAACTTTTAATTTTACTAAACTAAATAATATATATATATATATATATATATAAAGAATAAAGAGACTGATAGCTACAAATTTAAAAATTCAAATAAAATTTTACATATAAAAATATTAGAATTAGTTCTTTCTCTAAATTTAAATAATAAAAATAATAATAAATTCCACAATTTTAATCCGAGTAAAATCTTTTTTGTCAAGCTGAATTTGAAAATATCATATAAATTTTAAATTACACTATTGAAAATGCTAAAGACATAAAACTTAAGAAGGCTTCTGCTGTTTGATAGCCGTTTTTCTATATGTATGCTATATAAATTATCAAATGGCAGTAAATTGATGGATAAATAAAAAATGGAACACCAATTTTTTTTTTTAATATTATTAAATAAAATGTTATTATGGACTTAATTAAAATTTGGTTCTTTTTAATGCAGTAATTTATCATTATAATTTTTTTATAAAACATTATTTCATAAATTTAAATGTCAAAACAAATTTAGTTATGAATTATTATTTTTAATTAATAATTATTATTTTGAAATAAATTTATTTAAAAAGAGAGAGGAGGGTAAATTGAGGGTCGGATTCAAGACATATAGAAGTGCTTGTTGGGCCAAATACAAGCCTATGTATTCGGGTAAAATCTAAGCCCATTTTCCTATCTATTCAAATCAAAATGTGGTTAGGTCCAACTATTAGAACTAGATGCAAGTTGCAACAATCAAATAAGTATATAATAAAACTAAATAAATTAATAAATAAAAAGGGGAGGAAATAAATTAAAACAAAGGATGATTTTTATTTCCATCGTTTAATTTATATTAAGTTAACTGAAATTTCTAAAAAAATGGGCTTTTTAAAATTTAAAATATAATTATAAGTCTGTTTTGAAAAACATACAAAAACAGACTTTTAAAAATTTAGTTTTCACTTTATAGGCCAAGTTTTCCAAAATATCCCTGAAACTTTACAATTCACAGATGCTGTGAATTATGCTCACAGTCTGTGAATTACGCTCACAGTCTGTGAATTACGCTCACATTGGCCTATGGAGTGAAAATCAAAGTTTAGTTTTGCAAACTTCCTAAAAATCCAATGAACTCTTATATTAAACTATCCAAATTTTATTTTTATATAAATCAAATTGATCTGAGACAAATTTCACCATTTCACTAGTTGTGAGTCATATTTCAGTGACTCAATTTTGATTTTTTTTTTAAATTTTAATTTTTAAAAATGTTACAAATTTAAATAGATTTGTATAGGTCATTCACTTAAAATTGAAATGTGAAAAGTTTATATTTTAATATTTTTCTTAACAAATTATTTACTAAAAAATCAAACCCAAATTTTTATTTAATAATTGTTCACTCACAATCAAATGTGGAACCATCTTCAATACAATTTTTATTTTTGAATTTCTACTGGTATTATGAATTTATTTTTATAAATTTAAAATTGCATTTGAAAAATATAAATTCGAAAATCAATTTCCGATAAAAAAGAAAATAGAAATTTTTATTTATTATATATCCAATAATTTTATACATAAATAGATAAATAAAAAGAAAATAATGAATTTTTGGTGAAAGTAAAAATTAAATAAAATTAATACAATTGTTAAATAAAATTTTCTCAATTAGAGCTCAAATCCATATTCTTGAAATGTTTTCATCACCACTTCTACCAAATAAATAATAGAATAATGACTAGAAGTTCACATAATACTTATTTCAAATAGAATAGTATTCTCAACAAGATGGTTAACTGTTACTAATGCAAAGATATTTTCTGTTGTTAAAATTTTGATATACAGTTTACAAAACTTATCTTTTGACTCAGTCTAAATGTGCAGTTACTGAAATAAAATCTCCCAATTTATCCTCATCTAACTGCATTAATTGTAATGCGAGAGAGAAATCAATTCCTAATTTTATGCACAAAATCCTCTCACGATTTTATTCTGTTTCCATTTTCCATTTTATATTGTTTTCCATATATATATATATATATATTGAGATATACTCAGATTCAAATACACAAGAAGAAACACACGAGAACAATACCTAAAGGGTTTTTTCTCTTCTCCTTTCAACACTTGAACATTATTTGCTGCTTCCATCTCTTCATATTTGGGTGCACAGATTTGAAGTGAGTTGTGTTCATCCTTGGGGGGCGACGTCCTATCTCAGATCGCACCGATTTGGGCGAATTCGCTTCAAGGCAGTGGGAATTCACCACGTCACAACTGTCTATTCTTCATCACTCTGTTGTTCTTTTTGTATTACTTTCTTTGCAGTATATTACGTTCTATCAATTTAGAAGCGAAACTTTATTACTGCTGTGAATAATGTCCTCTTCTCAGAACAAGTATCTTCCAGATCTCTCTAAATTAGATCCACTGGATGGATCAAATTATAAAAGATGGTCTCAGAAAATTCTGATTTTCCTTGAACAATTGGAAGTTGATTATGTGTTGTACAAAGCGATTCCTAGTCAGAATCCTGGCAAGAATACTATTGTCTCTATCTCTACTCAAGGATCTTTAGATGGTGATGTTGATGGGTCAAAGGAGGACGGGGGTAAGAAAGAAGATGATGAAGAAAAGGTAAAGTTTTCTAGAGATAATAAGATTGCTAGAGGTCATCTGCTGAGTCATATGAAAAATCCCATATTTGATCTTTTCATCTCAATTAAATCTTCTAAGTTGATTTGGGATACTCTGGAAAAGAAATATGGTGCTGACGATGCTGGAAAGCGCAAATATGTGGTTGGACAATGGCTTAAGTTTCAGATGGAGGATGAAAAACCAATAATGGAGCAAGTTCATGTGTACGAAAACCTAGTTGTTGATATTCTGACTGAAGGAATGAAGATGTGTGAGGTAATGCAAGCTAATGTTCCGATAGAAAAACTTCCTCCTTCCTGGTCCTCTTACCGAAATCATCTCAAGCACAAAAAGAGAGATATGTCATTAGAGGAGCTGGTCTGCCATATGAAGATTGAAGAGAAAAATCGTATCAAAGATAAGTCTTCTACTCCCTCTAATACAGTTGTTAAAGCTAACCTAGTCGAATCTTCTGGTTCTAAAAATGACAGGGTCAGAGGAAATGTCTCTGAAAATCAAAAGAAGTCTTTTAAACCAAATAACAATAAAAAGAATGGGCCTGCTGTAAAAATCCAGAAGAAGTCTTCAAATGGACAATGCTATATCTGCGGCAAATCTGGACATAAAGCGTACCAATGCTATCATCGATTTGACAGGAAATGTGCTAAACCCGACAAAGCTAAAACTCAAGCAAATGATGTCGAAACGGATAATGTCATTGCTGCTGTCATATCCGAAATCAATATGGTAGCTAATCATGCTGAGTGGATTGTGGATACTGGAGCATCACGACACTTCTGCGCTAACAAAAAGATGTTCTCACACTTTACTGAAACCTCTGATTCTGAGCAAGTATTCATGGGGAACTCTAGCAGTGCAGAAGTACTTGGTAAGGGTAAAATTATTATTGAATTAACTTCTGGAAAGACTTTAGCCTTACAAAATGTGTTGTATGTCCCTTCCCTTCGTAGAAACTTAATATCTGATAGTTTACTTAACAAGGCTGGGATTAAAATGGTTTTTGAGGCTGATAAACTAGTTTTAACTCGCAATGGGGAGTATGTGGGTAAAGGGTATCTTTCAGGTGGATTATTTGTTTTGGATATGATTTCTGCAAATACTAATACAGTTTCTACTTCTGCTTATATTGCTGAATCTATTGATTTGTGGCATGGTATACTAGGACATGTGAATGTTCATTCTCTTAAAAGATTAAAATCCTTAAACTTGATTCTAAATATGATTGATAATGGATTTTCTAAATGTGAAGTTTGTGTAGAATCAAAACATGTTAGAATGCCTTTTAAGTCTGTTATGGATAGACATACTGAATTGTTGGAACTAATACATACAGACTTAGCTGACTTTAGAAATACTGAAAGTAGAGGTGGTAAACGCTATTATATTTCCTTTGTGGATGATTGTTCTAGATTTACTAAAATATACCTTTTAAGGACTAAAGACGAGGCTAAAGATATGTTTTTAGTTTATAAGGCGGAAGTAGAAAATCAATTAGATAAAAGAATTAAGAGAATTAGATCTGATAGAGGTGGAGAATATGGAACAACCTTTCTAAAAGATATTTGTGATAAAAATGGCATAATTCATGAATTCTCTGCTCCTTACACTCCACAACAAAATGGCATAGATGAACGGAAAAATAGAACTCTTAAAAATATGATGAATGCCATGCTTTTAAGTTCTGGGTTATCAGATAACTTGTGGGGGGAGGCAGTTCTTTCTGCTAATCATATTCTAAATAGAGTACCTCATAAAAAGTTAGATAGAACTCCATATGAAATCTGGAAAGGCTATGCACCTAACCTAAAATATTTAAGAGTGTGGGGGTGTCTTGCAAAAGTAGGGTTGCCTACTTTCAAACGTCCCAACATAGGATCTAAGACTTATGATGCTATTTTTATTGGTTATGCAATAAATAGTTCTGCTTATAGATTTATGAGTCTTGATGATCGCTCTATTAGTGAATCTAGAGATGCTGAATTTTTTGAACTTATTTTTCCACTAAAGAAAAATAATGTGGTTCGTGTTTTACCTGTTTCCTCGCCTGATTCTTCTCTACCTATTTCTAGTAATTGTAATAATGATATGGTAGAAATAAGAAAGAGTAAAAGACGCAAAACACAAACTAGTTTTGGTTCTGATTTTGTGACAACCTTTTTAACTGAAATAGATGATTTTGATAAAGTTAATGAACTTGTTATTCAAACTTTTGTACTAGAAGAAGATCCGAAAACTTATGAAGAAGCCATGAGTTCTGTAGATTCTACTTTCTGGAAAGAGGCTATCAATAATGAGATAGAATCTATTATGTCTAATCACACTTGGGTATTAGTGGACTTACTTAAAGGCTTCAAACCTATTAGTAATAAATGGATATTCAAAAGGAAAATAAGACCTGATGGCACTATAGAACGATTTAAGGCGAGACTTGTAGCTAAAGGATACATACAAAAATTTGGTGTAGATTTCTTTTACACATATTCACCTGTGACTAAAATTTCCACTATTCGTGTTTTATTTGCTTTAGCTGCCATACATAATTTGAATGTGCATCAAATGGATGTTAAAACTGCATTTTTAAATGGTGATTTAGAAGAAGAAATCTACATGGATCAACCACCAGGACTTGTAGTTCCTGGTAAAGAAAATAAAGTGTGTAGACTTAAGAAATCGTTGTATGGTTTAAAACAAGCTCCTAAACAGTGGTTTGAAAAATTTCACAATACTGTTCTTAGTTTTGGGTTTGTTGCAAATGGGTCTGACACATGTGTTTATTCTAAAATGTTTGGCTCTGATTGTGTGATCATTTGCTTATATGTTGATGACATGCTAATTCTTAGTAAAAGCATAGAAGCCATTAATGAATCAAAACGTTTCTTGTCTTCTCATTTTGAAATGAAAGATCTAGGTGAGGTTGATGTCATTTTAGGCATTAAAACTACTCGGGTGGATAAAGGCTATTTTTTTATCTCAATCACACTATGTGGAAATTTTTTTAAAGAAATTTAATTGTTTTGATGAATTACCAGTAAGAACACCATATGATGCTAGCGTACATTTGAAAAAGAATAAAGGACATAGTGTCTCACAATCTGAGTATGCAAAGATTATTGGTAGTCTAATGTTTTTGATGAATTGTACTCGGCCGGATATAGCTTATGCTGTTAGTAGACTTAGTCGATATACCCATAATCCAAATAGTGATCACTGGCATGCTCTTAAGAGACTTCTTAAGTATCTAAAGGGTACAATAAACTTGGGATTATATTTTGCTGGTTTTCCTAGTGTATTAGAAGGATATTGTGATGCAAACTGGGTAACTGATAATGATGAAGTTAGCTCTACTAGTGGATATGTTTTCACATTGGGAGGAGCTGCTATTTCTTGGAAATCTGCTAAACAAACTTGCATAGCTCGTTCTACTATGGAGTCAGAATTTATTGCTCTAGATTTAGCAGGTCAAGAGGCTGAGTGGCTAAGGAACTTACTGGCTGATATTCCAATTTGGGGTAAACCTACTCCTCCTGTCTCCATACTCTGTGATTCTCAGGCAGCTATTAGTGTTGCTAAAAATAAAGTGTACAGTGGTAAAAGGAGACATATACGCATAAGACATAGTGCTGTAAGATAATTGATTGAGAATGGAGTTCTTAGTATGGATTATGTAAGATCTGAACGGAACTTGGTTGATCCGTTAACCAAAGGATTGAATAGAAAAATGATCCTAGAAACGTCGAGGGGGATGGGTTTAAAGCCCTGTGGTTGAGAAATCCATTGCAGATAGCACCACCTTCGTCTGACTTAGGTTGTAGTGGTCAAACGAAGCTATGGAAAGACTCATATTATGATATCATCCCTATGGCATGAGAATGATAAGTTTTTACTCTTAATGAGTTCATAGCCCAATATTGGGTGGTCCTAATGAGACGGACTTGATGAACTCACTTAATAACATTTGAGAGGCTGAACATTATGTTGTTCTTAATGACTTCATAACCAGACTTTGGTGGTCTATTTTGAGATAGACTTGATGTCGTCACCTACATAAGTGTGAAGATGTGGCAATCTTCTATGAAAGCTGGTGGGCTGATTTTCTAGAGCACTTATGAGCATCCTGGGGTAATTGAGCCAATATTGAATTTCTTTATTATCGCGGAAGCTGCTAATATCTTAAGGTGAGATATGTGTTATTGGGTTTTGTTTTAATTCTAGAGAGTTCAAGAATTTTTTCACTCACTAGATGAAAGATCAAACCTCATATCACTATGTGTTAGTTCAAATCTAACAAATACTAGCACTTAAGTATCAAACCTTTCTTTGTTCAAAATGTTTCTCAAAATTATTTTATCTTATGCATTAGTGGGGGATTGTTAGTAATGCAAAGATATTTTCTGTTGTTAAAATTTTGATATACAGTTTACAAAACTTATCTTTTGACTCAGTCTAAATGTGCAGTTACTGAAATAAAATCTCCCAATTTATCCTCATCTAACTGCATTAATTGTAATGTGAGAGAGAAATCAATTCCTGATTTTATGCACAAAATCCTCTCACGATTTTATTCTGTTTCCATTTCCCATTTTATCTTGTTTTCCATATATATATATATTGAGATATACTCAGATTCAAATACACAAGAAGAAACACACGAGAACAATACCTAAAGGGTTTCTTCTCTTCTCCTTTCAATACTTGAACATTATTTGCTGCTTCTATCTCTTCATATCTGGGTGCACAGATTTGAAGTGAGTTGTGTTCATCCTTGGGGGCGAAGTCCTATCTCAGATCGCACCGATTTGGGCGAATTCGCTTCTAAGGTAGTGGGAATCCACCACGTCACAACTGTCTATTCTTCATCACTCTGTTGTTCTTTTTGTATTTCTTTCTTTGTAGTATATTACGTTCTATCATTAACAACAAAAATAAAAATCTTGGAAAATGAGTTTTCAAGGAAAATATATAATCCTATATTTATATTAAAAGAGTGAATAAGCTGCTCAAGTAAATTTCTATTACTATCCAGTGACCATTTATATTTACGTATGTTGATTTGTAATTTGAGTAAACAATCAGAGAATAATATTCACCATTTTAATGATCAGAATTTATGACCTAATTATTTCCACGACTTAGTTTTCTTGAATTTCTTTTGGTATATGAAATGTTACTCTTAATTTTATAAGATTTTCACTTTATTTCAGTTGATTTTTTTATTTTTATATCTATTTCAGTGGATTTTGTTTGAAATCTTGATCTTTTGTGTTTGAAATTTTTACAACTAGAAGTAATTATATTATGTGAAAATTCTTTTAAAATGGACTTTTTAAAATTCAAATATAAATATGTTTTTAAAAACATGTAAAAATAAGTTTTTAAAAGATTGATTTTCATTTTATAGACCGAGTTTCCTAAAGATACCTAAATTTTTAAGTTCACAGATTCGGTGAATTACGATCACAGTCACACTGATTTATGAAGTGAAAATTAAAATTTAATTTTGCAAACTTTTTAAAATAGGTCTATAATCATATAGTAAACTTTTAATGGTCTAAAAAAAATTTCTCTTAAATTATTTAGTAACTATTAATGTAAATAGATAATAATAAATATAATTTAATGATTGAAATATGAAATTATTATTAATTGAATTATAAAGGTTGAGATTTTATCAATTTTGGAGAACATTTTCAATATTTTTTAAAAATGTTTATATGTAAATAGAAAAAAATAACTAAAAATTGTATGGTTGATATCAAATTTAAAAAAAAAAAAAATATTATTAATATCTACTATCTAGAGGCTTTATTTGATTTACTAATGAACAAAATAGATCACCATAATAGACAACACTATTTTTCATCCTTGCTTTTAAAAGTTAATATCCATAAATTTTTAGACTCATTATGTCGAATTTTTAGACTCCACTAAAATCATCCACACAAATTACAACAAAAACAAAACCTAATTACAGTGGATTCAAATTACAATTTTAACGGGTAACTTCTCTAAAGAGATACAATACTATAGCAGTAGACAAGGCCCGACTCGAGCCCAAAGGCCTAGGCCCAACCCACAGCCCAGAAGCCCAGACGCATTCACAACTTGACACGTGTTCTACTCCAAATTAGTATGACGCGATCTGACGGCTTCAGGCGTCTGTCCCAAAACCTCACCCAACTTATAAACCACCATCTCAAACAAAACAAACATCGACCCTTCATACACACTTCCCATCGGCATCAACGGTCGAGAATTCTCGCCACCATCGTCCGCCATGGTCTTCGCCGGCAAATAAGCAACCGCCGTCGCATGCTTCACGCACGACCCACTCTCCGGTTGAGCCGTCAAGAGTAGAACCCTGGCACCATGGGAGCGTGCGACGGAGCAGATCGCGTCGACCGTGGAGAATCCACCTGGACCAGCTGAAGCGATGAGGAGGTCGGCGGAGGACGTGACCGGCGGTGCGGTTACGTCGAAGACGGAGTGAGCGGAGAGTCCGAGGTGTGCCAGGCGCATGCAGAGGGCTTTCATCATTAGGCCTTCCCGTCCTACTCCGTAGAGGAAGATACGGCCGTTTTGGGCGGCGGTTGTGGATACTTCCGCCACTATGACGTCTAACGGCGGCGGGTGTGGTGTTGTGAACTTGGAGAATGTTGAGGCTATTTGGTTGCATATTTGGGAAGCGAGTGTGCTTTGGTCTGACATTTTGGTTTGATGTGTTTAGTTTTACTTTCCTTTACATATATACACACTATATCTTCAGCTATAAATTTAACAACCACAAATCTAATATCGACAAAAACACGTATACAATTACATTACAACAAACAATACCATAAAATATTCCAATAAACCAAAACAAAAATTACAATAACTGAGAGTACAGTCTTCTTCCTACAAGTGATGGTTTCACTAGACGTTTTGTTCAGTTTATTTAGTGAAATCGAGAAACCATTTTGTAGGGGATTTTGAAAGAGAATAGAAGAAAAATTACATTCAAGGAAAACAAATGAAAACGTCAAACAAGGATACAGTTGTTTCTTAGCAAGTTGAGAAACCAATACCAAAATATAGAAGAACAGAGGATAAGTTAAAGAGGAGTGATGGTTACTTGTTTCTATTAGTTGGATGCTTAGAGGATTGATTGGATGAAGCTGTAGTACCTTCATCGATGTCTATATGTTCCACACGAGAGCTTAATGATGAAGATGAGTTGTTCTTTTGAGTGCTTAATGATGAAGATGAGGAGTTGTTCTTTTGCGTTACGTGGCCATTAACACCCTCCTCTTCTTCGTCCCCAAGCATAGAACCTGTTCGCTGGAGTTCTCTAACTTTCCAGTATTCGTCGTAGTGTGCTCTTCTATGCTCTTTGAAACTCCTACTCCTCCCTGGTTCACATTCTGCAACAATACAACCGAGAGTTTTTATCAACTATGGTTGTAAATGAGTGCCATATATGTAACAATGGAATGAAATAAATGATCTCCTTGATTTCTTCATAAGTTCTAAATGGGAAAATGTGAATATAGTCAATGTGATTTACAACAAGTAGCCCAGTATTTTTTTACAATGAAACTGCAAACTGGGAATAAGGATTTTGTAAGTAAAAGTTAAAAAGAGCAATTCGTAAAGTGAATCACTAGATCCAAACATTAAAAAGGAAAAAAGAAAAGTGAAAATTTTGATTAAACTTCAATACTCAGTAGGTGGGGTGCTCACTCAGAGCTATTTCTTTCTATATACTGTAAACTATGAAATTAAATTAAGGCAATTGAACTAAAACACGCTGATTATAAAGGAAGTAGCAAAACTTAACAAGGAAGTAGCAAAACTTAACAGTAAAGCGAATAATTAAGGGGGAAAATGATGATATAATAAAATAAAACAATCATCACCAGCAACTACCAAATGCTTTTGAACTAAAGGTGCTGAAGATGAATAGCAGTGATTTTAATGTGTTACCTTCATCTTCCATGGGTTCTGTCTCATCTTCAGATGATGTCCAGCCGGTAGGTTTTCTGCTAGAAGAAGCTACATCATTCAATGCAGTCCGTAATTCTTCAGCATCCATTGCATCAGCATTGCGTTCAAGACAATCATCAAAGCTACCCCGTCTAGGAGATGGAGAACCTAAAGGTAAACCAGATCAAAATGAAACCAGTGGGATATACACACTTAATTTCAGAGTAAAATTCAAAAGAATGCTTGACCTAATTTTGTCAAACCGCTCCACACAATTTAGTGACATAAGTAATGAAAATGATCTGGTTTTAACCAATGAACACATGCTTCCAAAGAATATACTCATTCTTTAATCCAAAAATAGATAACTGAGTAATATAAAAGAAATTACTTAATTACATATAAATTCAACTATGTACATTATGCATAAACAATAGTTCTACAAAGCAAAAGGAGACTGAAACATACTGTCCTCATCAATCATGGGGTGGTATGGTGTCTTGGGTTCAGTAATTTTCTGCCTCACCGGTTTAGTTGCTTCAATTTGCTCAATATTGTCCTCATCCCATCTCACACGCCCCCTGTTAACAGAGAATTACAATTCATAACGATAATCCTAATGACATTGATAACAAAGACATACTTCCCCAACAAAATCTTCATAAACATAGCAGAAAACATCAAAAGTCAAGGGATAGAGAAAGAAACTGAGACTTCAGTTAGATCTTCCTCTCAAAGCACCTCAAACCTATTCTTCCTGCACCATCACCAACTTATATAGGCATGCCCATTCGAATCTTACTATACTCTAATGCACAATTTCGAAATGTGTTATGTAAATAGCCCAAATTTAAAACTAGACTATTAGTTGAATACATATATCTAATGAAGACAAAAAAGGCAGCAAGACTGAGGTATTTTGACCAATGCAATAGTTTTGACCATCGGATTTCCACACAAGATAGAAGAAGCCATCTCTAATAATCTAACCGTGATAGTTTGTGTCTACACTACCTACTTCACTTCAAACAACAATTTAATACTGCGTTTACAGTTACTATTCCAAAACATACTCACATACAATACAAAAACTTATGAATTGAAGGGAAAGTGCTAAGACACAATATTTCATTTCACCAATACAAATTCAATGCCTCCACTACAGAAATCCTTTAAATAACTAGACAATATAGAACAAAAATTAGATAAATTTCTGTCAATTACTTCATGTTTCCGGACTTGTTTATCTCCTCAAATCGCCCACGTAAACCAGACAGCTGTTGAATTGACCTGGAATTTCAAAACAATATATTCAATCAGGTCATATAAGAAATAAGAACAATCGATTCAAATTTCATCTTGATATCTAACTTGTGCATCTCGGATACAAATTACAATCACATAGCACAACATCCACAATTTCAATGTTAACGCAACCTTCAAACGAGTAATTGGAGACCTAGAAATTAAAACTATAACTAACAAGACCGATTAAAATAGCAAATTAAAGCAAAGAAAAACCGAAATCACATCGAAGATTTGAAAACCTAAATCGAAATATAAAGAATAGCAAGCCAATCGATAGGTAAAGGTCCGTTTGGTTGTCGAGAAACGGCGAGAAAGTAACAGAGCAAGAAACTAGGATCGGAAATGGAAAATTTAGAATTAATAGTTAAAAAATAAAAATAAAAATAAAAATAAAAATCGTGCCTGACAATCTCTCTTCTCTCCAGCGAAAATTTTCCAAATACAACAGCCTCTGCAATAATATGAAAAAAAAAATAATAATAAACGTTTTAAGTTAACTCAGCTGACGTGGCTTAACCTTAATTACGTCACGTGTGTGTCCCACGTGAGGGTAATATAGTAATTTACACGCCAGTAACCCAAAAACATAGAGAAAAACAGAGACAACTCGCTGCTCTCAGACTCAGCTTTGTAAAACTCGCACAAGTCAGAACAACGACGAATCTCGTTAGTCATTTAGAAGAAAATCTCTCTCTCTCTCTTGCTTACAAGACCTGGAACCGACAAGAGAAGACTGACTTGAGAGCTCTCTGCATATTCAATCTCTCTGTAGGTAATGTTTTCAATTCAAAATGATAGTTGTCAGCTGTTTGTTTATTCAATTGATCCGATTTGCTTTCTCGATATGTGATTTTGATTTATTGATCTGGGTTTTGTTTCTTATCTTTGTTAAATTATTGGGTTGGACTCAATTTTTCATTTCTTTGATATATTTATTGAGGTTTCTTGGGTTTTAGCCTTCTGAGTGGATTTCTTTGGATTGTATGGGATCTTATTGTAGGTTGATTAGATCTAAAGTGCTATTTGTAATTGTTGTGTGATGACTGTAGATTGAATCCAGCTGTGTAATTTGATCTGATTTTTTGGTAGGATTTATGTGGAATGGAGCTTTGTTGAATTTTGATGTTGTTTTCTTTGTGGTGCCTATGGAAGTAATATGTGATATTTCATGTAACTGTTAACATAGTGCTAGAACCCTATAAAGCTTCAATGTTCAACCTACTGTTAGGATATGGATTAGTACTTCGAATTAGTATTTGAGTTTACTATAAGTGTTAGAATTTTATGCCTTGAGAATAAATGTGATGAATAGAAAATGTGAAGGTGAATTCAGCTTTATGGAATTCTTTGGCCTTGAATTTGATTCTATTGTTGCTGTTTATCTGTTATGTAGCGCTTGCAAGAGGAAATTTTGGCGCTATTGAATATTTCTCTTGTTCCGACTTGAAGAGTGGCGTGAATAAATAAGAGATTTAAGTTAATCATTCAGGAATGTTCTCACTTTTCTATGGGCTTTGGAAGTATATGTTTAGTAAGACTGAGTTTCATGTGCTTATTCTTGGGATCGACAAGTCTGGTAAAACGGTAATGCTTTATGTTGTCTCATTTTTCCGATTATTTCTTGTTTGTGTTTCCACTAGTTACCTATCCATGAATAACATATAACTTGGTTGGTATTGAACAAACAGTTTTAAGATTTTTTTGGAATCATATTATGTTTATTTGTATTTGTAGACTCTGTTGGAAAAGTTGAAGTCTCTATACTCTAACTTGGAAGGCCTTCCACCTGATCGAATTGTCCCAACCGTGGGGCTCAACATAGGTCGTATTGAAGTGCCCAATTCTAAGCTTGTGTTTTGGGATCTGGGTGGTCAGGTACGTAAATTATATGGAAGACAAATTGTCACTTCCTTACATGATTGTTCACTATTTAAAAATGTTTGTGTGTTATTGTTTTAATGTGTTGTGAAGAATTCAGGGTTCAAAGATGTGTATTGTGTATTGGTGTAAATGTGTTGTCGGCACTGTATTGACAGCATTTTAGAGTTTCTATGCAACAGGAAAAAAAAAAAAAAAGAATTGTCATTTAATTGTCACTATGAATGCAATAACATGTCAGGTAGTGTTATTGTTGAAATGATAACAAAAGGGGTTTATTTGGCCAGTAACTTATAAAATCTTTGTGAAGTAATTCGGATAGCTTTGTATCAACTCTAGAATAATGCCTTTTTTTTCTTTTCTTTTTTTTTCCTAAAATAAAAATTTGCATTGTAATAATATTGCCTCCTTTCTCAGACAACTATGATTTAGCTTATTATTTTATCATTTAAAGAATGAGAGAAGAAATTGAATTACTTGTGTGATAAAATGCTGAGTAGGGTGCTGATCTAAGCTTTCAAAATTCTTGTATATTTTTTGAAAAATTTGATGTCATATGTAACATTCCATATATACATCAACTGCAGAGTTGAAGATTTATTGTTGATGCAAAGTTTTTGTGATATCCAGCCTGGCCTACGCTCAATTTGGGAGAAATATTATGAAGAGGCGCATGCTGTGGTGTATGTAATTGATGCTGCTAGTCCATCACGTTTTGAAGATTCAAAATCTGCACTAGGTACGAGAAGCTATTTGGCGGTTCAATGTATAGGTACATGTTGAAAAGGTATATGTGACACTACCATGATATGCTGATATTGTTTACTGTTTTTGCCCCAGAAAAAGTTCTCCGGCATGAAGATTTGCAGGGAGCACCACTTTTAATCTTAGCAAACAAGCAGGTAAGAATTACTTTCTTCTCCCTCCCACCTTTCTATATTGTTTTGGTTAGTTTAAATATAACCTTCCAATGAAATTTTGGTGGATCTAAGATTTATATGCATGTCGTAGTAAAATCATCATATATGCATGTCTACATTTTGTGTGAATTGCATATGTCGTATCTTTTAGTTCATCAATCTAAAAGCCAGATTGTCAGGTAACTTAATTATTTCTTGGTCTAAATTAGGAAAGTAACTTAATTTCGCTGTTGTCATGTATATCTTCGAATCTTATCCTGATAATTAGCTTCCTCCATAGCAGTCACTCGACTGATTTCTGAATTTGTTGTAGGATCTTCATGATGCTGTATCAGCTGATGAACTAGCTGAATACCTAGATCTTAAGAAGTTAGACGAGAGAGTTTTCATGTTTGAAGCGGTATCAGCTTTTGACGGGTAAACCAATCATTCATAAACTCCTGAAAATCCAACTCCATTTACAGTGACAATCTACATTATAGCCTAGAGCAGTAAACTCGTGGTATAGTTGAAGTCTATATGAAAATTTTCATGATATTATTAAAATGCAGGATGGGGATCAAAGAAAGTGTAGAGTGGCTACTAGAAGTAATGGAGAGAAGCAAGAGAACCGAAATGTTGCGAGCGCGTGCAGGAGTATCAGGGCCAGCTTCTGGGTAGAGGAAACTATATATACACATATATATTGATTACTGTTTAAACACCTATGGTTTTTGTAGCTTCTGTAAATAAATCAGGGTTCATTCTTAAGACTGATTTTACCTTGAAGGTGCTTATCAATTTTTTGAAGCTATTGTGTAACACAGATATTGCTATAATTAAATGATTTTTGACAGGCCCCTTTAAACTAACCTCTCTACACCACAGTATACAATATACTGGGAAGCTCAATGAGTTTCAATTGTTTTTTCCTGGCAAATAACGAAGCCATCCTTGAGATTGCCCAATTTAGCATCTTTATGATAAGTTTTTCCAAAATGGCAATATTGTATTATATGATAAAAAATGCCGAAAATATATTGTTAAAAAAAAATAAAAAATCAATAATTATACATATTTTTACTTAATTTCAACCATTTATTCATAAGACTTTTTTTTTTTTTTTTTTTTTTTTTTTTTTTTTTTTACAGCATGATGTAAATCCATCTTGGATCCAAATCAAGATTTTGCTTCTTTTATTATTATTATTATTATTTTAATTTTTATTATTATCTAGTGAGATTAGTGTAATATGCTCCAGCAGAACGTGAATGTTTCCATTTTGTTGACGAACTAGAACCCATGGCTTTGATAGTTTAATTAATGTTAATGATGATATCATTGAATTCGGATTTATGGAGTTTGTAATGCCATATAATTTCCTTTTTAAATTTCTTTTTAATTTAAAAATAATTTTTATTGGAAATTAAATAAAATTTAAAAATTCATTTTTCATAGAATTGTTTTTTTTTTTTCTATTTCTACCGATTATTTCAATAAAATTATTTACAAAAAGTTTTAAAAAATAAAAATAAATTAATTAATTAATAAATTCCATAAAATAATAGTAGTATATTATTTAAAAAATACTAAATAATTTAAAATTTAATCAGATTAAACAAATAAGAAATATTATATCACAGCTCTTTTCTTTAAAAATATATATATTTTTTAATATGTAACAATAAAATATAATTATAACAATTTAAATTCACTGATTTTTTTTTTTTAATTTCTAAAATAATTACATTATTATTATCAGCTTAAAACTTTTGAAGCTAAAAATTGTTTATAATTATTGAATATATAAAATACTAAATCAAAGATTTCCCAATCTCAAAATTCTCCTATTACCGCCTTGTCTGAAGAAAGAAAACAATCTGGGTCTCTCCTGCATACAACCCTAGTAAAACCCTAACAAAAATCCGAAGTAAACAACACAAGGATTATACAATTCATGTTTCTGTAATCGATCCAAGAACACAAATCAAACCCAATAATGGGTCGACCGGAGCCCTGCGTTTTGTTCTCTCAGACCTTCGTCCATCCACAACTCGACGAGTATGTTGACGAGGTACGACTCTCTTGAGCCCTTTGTATTTGAAGAATTTGAATATTAGTTTAGCATATGTATAATTGGCAATGCTATGTTGATTTGAGTACAATGTGTATGTTACTTAATTGTTGTTTCAGAGGATTTATTGTGTTTTTCTTGTTGTTGTTGTATATCTAGGTGATGTTTTCCGAGCCAGTTGTTATAACTGCGTGTGAATTTCTGGAACAAAATGCTGCCTCGGCTTCGCAAGCAGTTTCACTTGTTGGGTATGGTTATATGATGGGTTATTCAGAAGTAGTTGGTTATTTCTAGTTTGAAATTTGTAACTTATGATACTCAATGGTTTTATGTTTTGTTTTTTGTTAGGGCCACTTCGCCTCCTTCGTTTGCTTTGGAGGTGTTTGTTCATTGCGAGGGAGAGACTAGGTTTAGGCGCCTCTGTCAGCCTTTTCTGTATTCGCATTCTTCTTCGAATGTGCTAGAAGTTGAGGTAATTACTGTAATTGTATATTTGTTTATTTATTGAATTTATCTTACTTAAATGGACTGATGATGAGCTACTATATGTGTTTGTGTTTGCGTACACTGGTTTTGTGTGATTCTGTTAGCTCTATGATTAATTTTATTTCATTTATTGAGCCATTGGTTCATAGAGTAGTATTCTTGATACGTAGTATTGGGTCTTTTAGTAGTATGCATTGAAGAAGGGAATAGATTTCTGATTCAGAGACTTGGTACTATGTTCTGGAATATGATATTCTTAGTGGAGAGGAGACTTTTGTGTTATAGGTTAATGATCTACAGTTTATTGAGCCGTAGGAAAGTGCCTAGATTTTCCAATGACCTTCAGAAGATATTTGGAGAAAGATCTTTTAATTTTGGTGTAAGCTCTATCAATCATGACATCTTGCAACCCATTTTTGTTTTCACAGAAGAACTCTGTCAAACTTAAGCAGTATCTTCCAAATGCTGAAAGTTTTCTTCCTTATGTTATAGTACTTGTAGACATAGAAAAGGTCATGTAATTTTGTTGGGGATTACTAGTCATTTCATAGTATACTATCACTTTTAAGGTTTATGTCTTATACAAGCAATTCAAATCATTTCAGGCATGATTATTTAAGAACCTTCCAGCTGCATGCAAAATAATTAGTACGGGGATGTTATTGATTTAAATTAGAATCCTCCTTTGGAATACTTTCATTAAATTATGTTTAGGAAATCATTAGAAATTTCCGCAGTTATCTGGTTTCTGTCAGAACTACTCTTCTTTGTTGATCCAGTATTTGACAAGGTGAGAACTTATGCATTTAAAACTGATGTTTCTTTTCACAAGTATGGAAAGAATTCTAACAAAAAAAGGACTTGAGATTCATATACATCTTCCTCTTAATTTATTATGTTAAAAAGTTTGTCTTGAAGGTAAGCAGAATTTTAGACAATTCGACCATGGTTTGCCTCATTGATTAACTGTCTCTAGGATCTCCCTGATTTGGAAGTTAAAAAGATGACCTTTTCATTTCTTGTAGAATATGCTTTCTGACATGCTTTTAGTTCGGGATGCTTCTGAATCTATATCATGTTAGTAATGTAATTATGTATTGCAGGCTGTTGTTACTAATCATTTGGTCGTAAGGGGTAGCTACCGTAGTCTGAGCTTGATCATATATGGAAATACAGCTGAAGATCTGGGACAGTTCAACATTGACTTTGATGATAACTCGTTAACTGATCTAGTTAGTTCGGCCGAGGGAAAGCTTGAGGACCTTCCATTGGCATTACGTTCAATTAGCCGTACAATTGAAGAAGCCATATCTTCTCTGAATAAATTGTCTCTGCCAGTTGTTGCTACAGATATATCTAGTGAGGTTAAATTGTTATTACATTTGATAGTGAAAATCTTTGAGCTTCCAAGCCATGAATCTGTAGTGCATAATGTTGTAAAAATAATGGGGTTGGCAGCTTCTTCTTACTTAACTCATGATATAAATAAGCAGTCTGCATCTAGCACATCTAAAGAAAGTGAGGTTGACCTTCTCCATATTATCATGGAGGCTAGGAAAGAGCTTACTGAACTTCATGAGGTACTTAAACATGAAACAGGGAATGCATCAGTTGAATCTTTGGCTGAGTGCAGTTTGTCTGAGACTGAGGCTGAGATGACATCATCCAAACGTTTGGTGGATATGTTAAGCCAACACTATAGTTTTATCGGGAACACCTTAAGCATCGGATGTGAGAAGTTTCCACAGGTTATTTTGATTTATATACGAGTAGTATTTTGTCTCGTATTACTTTGTGTCTTTTCAATAACTTTGATTACGATTAAGAAAATTAAGGTTTTGCGTTAATCCACTGATGCTTTCTCGCTCATGTATCTTATCTGCTTCTGATGTAATTTTCATTTTCAGAGTAGGAATGTCATTTTGGGCCTGAGTGTAGCTCTTTTCTTGTGCTCTGGTAAAGAAAGTTGCTTTCACTTTGTCAATAGTGGGGGAATGGACCAGCTTGCATATGTTTTCAGTCAGGGTATGGAGATTTCTCCCTCTATCACGCTATTTCTGCTTGGTGTCATCGAGCAGGCTACACGGCATTCAATTGGTTGTGAAACATTTTTGGGGTGGTGGCCTCGTGAAGATGAGAATGTTCCATCTGGTGCTAGTGAAGGTTATAGCAGGTTGTTGAACTTGTTACTGCAGAAGCCACGCCATGATGTTGCTTCTCTTGTAACTTCTGTTCTTCATCGTTTACGATTCTATGAAGTTGCTTCGCGCTATGAGGTATGCATTAGTTTTTGTGATTTCCTTTTCTTGGGGAATTGGTGGCGGGGGAGGTTGAATGCTTGGGCACATGTAGGAGCGAATGCACAAGTCTTCATGATTAAGTGTCTTATTTTACTCTATGCTTTCATTTCAGGGTGCTGTTCTGTCTGTGTTGGGAGGTCTGGCTGCTACTGGGAAGTTCTCCACTGAGACTTCAAACATGCTGATAAGTGCCAGATCTCAACTGAAGAAGCTACAGGTCAGTTCTAGTCTTTATATTATAAAATGTTAGTTGGTAATATTTTTGGACAAGTTGGGTATAAATGTAACTTATGGTTATTGACAAGTACCAATGCAGAAACTGATAAATTCACGTGGCCCGATTGAAGATCCTTCTGCAGTGGCCTGTGCTAGGAGATCATTGACCCTTGTTCAGTCTGAAGGATTATTGTCATATAAGAAAACCAATAGCTTGATTGGTACGTCAATTTGCCGTTATTCGAGTGCAGACATTGACTTGCATTTGCTGACCCTTCTTAAGGTAAATTGCACATTTTGTTTTATTTTTTATTTTAATGATGTTTGGATGCCTTTTATATTTTGGAAAACCAATGGTTTTTCTGATATTCTCAAATTTTCAATTCTTGTCTTGAAGACCAACTACTGCAGTTCTTACAGTATTTACTTTGAATTATTTTCAAGTAAACCCTAATTATTAGTCTTTTGCATTGTTTTAAAAAAAATATAAATTGTTTTGAGTTGTTATGCATATATGATGATATGACAACTAAGCTTAATGACAAAACCTTAGATGTGTCATGCTAGATATGTAATTATTTGTTAACTGGGACTTAAATTGCTACCCAGCGTTGTTTCTTTTGTTAAGATACTTATTTGTACATATTTCTTTTAGAAGTATGAACGTTTGTATGACTTATTTAAAATTCATTTACGTGCACTGAATTTCATTAACAACTATATTGAGGTTGAAGTAGACGTGCCGACCTGAGATCTAGTTGGTGCATTCAGTTATACAAGAGTGTGTCGACCTGAGATCTAGTTGGTGCATTAAGTTATACGAGAGTGTAGTTATTCTCTTAGTAATGTGGAGGTGCAAATTTTCGCTACCATATTTTTCATTGTAGTTCGGGGTCATTAAAATGCCTGTAGCCATGAAAATGGTTATTTCAGTTGATTAGAGGAGTTGGCATAGTTTTTATGATGATCATAATTTTAAATGATGGGTTAGTCTATTCTCTCCTGTGTTTCTTGTTATGATTTTAAGGGTGGCATTTCTTATACTAAAAAATCTTCTTGGTAGCAGGATAGGGGGTTTCTTCCTTTGTCAGCTGCATTGTTGTCTTCGTCTATGATGCGCTCAGAAGTTGGAGATGCTGTGGATATATATTTGGATATTGCATCGTCTTTTGGGGCTGTCATTCTTTCTCTTCTTTTTTCGCGCACAGGTTTGTTGATACCAATGCTACTGTTTGACAACAAAGTCTAGTTGTTTCCATTTACATATTGCTTGCTTTCTTTTCCAGGCTTGTTGTTTTTGCTACATCATCATGAAGTTTCTGCTACATTAATACGTGCCTTGAGGGGCGCTCATAGTATGAATAAGGAAGAGTGTATTCCTCTTCGTTATGCATCGATTTTGATATCAAAGGGGTTTGCCTGTGGTCTTCAAGAAATTGCGATGATTGTTGAGATGCACTTGAGGGTGGTGAGTTAGATGATCATCCTTTTGTTTTTTTAATTCTACCTTCTTGCACATATAATTTTAAAATATTCATTATGCTTCATTCTAAAGTCAATTTGTTCTCTTTTCTGCATGACCTAGGTCAATGCTATTGATCGTTTGCTTGGAACTCCACCACATTCAGAGGAGTTTTTATGGCTATTGTGGGAGCTTTGCGGTCTCTCTAGGTCAAATGGCTTCCTTATCTAGTTCCCTTTTTGGACTTCAAATTCTAGAAGTACTGGTCTTAACCTTGCCTGTCTTGACAACTTGCAGGTCTGATTGTGGACGCTTGGCTCTGCTGGCATTGGTTTATTTTCCAGAGGTATTTTTGAATAGACTACTTGAAGTCATATTTTGCACCGAGTTAATTGGTCCCACTTTTAGATTTGTGGCCAACAAAATGGACTTGTAATTTTAGCTCATTGTACTTGTTATTTTAGCCATTGTGATACAAAATGCCTATTGCTTTATTTATACTAGAACTTATTTTGTTCACGTTAGATGTGTTATCCATCCTATTGTTTCTTTGGTTTCTGTATATTTCTTGCTTTTAGATTTGTGGCCAACAAAATGGACTTGTAATTTTAGCTCATTGTACTTGTTATTTTAGCCATTGTGATACAAAATGCCTATTGCTTTATTTATACTAGAACTTATTTTGTTCACGTTAGATGTGTTATCCATCCTATTGTTTCTTTGGTTTCTGTATATTTCTTGCTTTAACCTTCTAGAAAGTTAGTTCCGACCTTTAAACTAATTAGTGCCCATTCTATTGAAAATGATTTTAAGTTACCTTTGTCATGTTGATTTTTAATATACTGGATTATTATGCTACAAAATTGCTTGTTTTAATGCGTTCACTTTTTTAGGTTGTTTCCATATTGATAGAAGCCTTACATTCTGCCAAAGATTCAGATCCAGTCACCAAAAATAGTGGTATTCCAGATGCTCTGTGTTTTAAGCTTGAATTGAAGTGGCTGTAAATCTTTTTCTGGGAGTCATTAATATACTTACTCTTGGATGTACTGCTCTTCAGGTGCCTCTCCACTTAATCTTGCCATTTTGCACTCAGCTGCTGAGATTTTCGAAGTTATTGTAACCGATTCAACTGCATCTTCTCTAGACTCCTGGGTCAGACATGCTCCAGAGCTTCATAAGGCACTGCACTCTTCCTCTCCAGGGTCCAACAGGAAAGATGCTCCTGCAAGACTCTTAGAATGGATAGATGCTGGTGTCGTTTATCACAAGAATGGGGTCATTGGTCTTCTACGGTATGCTGCAGTGCTAGCTTCTGGAGGAGATGCTCACTTTTCATCAACAAACATTTTGGTCTCAGATTTGATGGATATTGATAATGGCCTTGGAGAAGGTGGTGGGTCTGATTTTAATGCCATGGAGAATCTTGTAAAAATTATTTCAGAGAAGTCTTTTGATGGTGTCACTCTCCGTGATTCTTCCATAGCACAGTTGACAACTGCTCTTAGAATTTTGGCATTTATTTCAGAGGACTCGGTATGTCTTCTTGAATTTCCACGATGTTTTAAAATTCATGATCCACCTAGGCTATTTGTTGGCTAACTTAATCCTTTTTTCAAAAAAATAAAAAATCTTGTGTAGTCTGTTGCTGCTGCCCTATACGATGAAGGCACTGTAATGATTATCTTTACGATTCTAGTCAACTGCCGGTTCATGCTTGAGAGATTTTCAAACAGTTATGGTAAGTTGCCGAATAAACTTGTTCAATAAGTTTGTTTTATCATGATTCCTCATATTGTGCATTTGATTTCATTTCTTCGACAGATTATCTTGTTGATGATGGTACAGAGTTGAATTCTTCATCTGATTTACTCTTGGAACGTAATCGTGAACAGAGCATAGTTGACCTTCTGGTTCCTTCGTTGGTATTACTAATCACTCTTCTGCAGAAACTACAGGTTAGTTTCATTTTGAATTGAAATTGACTCTATATTTGGAAATCAGTACAACCTCTTTCAATATATTTCTATATGTACTATCTTCTTGTTACTTGTGGAGTGCTCTTTGGTCAAGAAGATGCTGCAGTTTTTGTCTTGAAGGCACTGTGTGCTGGAGGGTTTGGCAGCAAAGCTAGAGACAATACTCTTATAGATTGTTTATTTTTACTGATTTATTTTTATGATGTTGTCATATTTATTTTTACACTCTGATACATACTACCGTCTTGTGGTTTTCTTTGTAGTGTAAATAAGAAATGATTACCTTTATACATTAATTGATCCTTGATGTCTTGAGTGTTTAGTGTGTATTGAATTTGATATCATAACAAATTGGTTGTCCTTAGATAATAAATAGGTAGATTATAATCCTTTTGTCATTGTTGTCTTGACCGAGTTCTGAAATTTCTTTAGAGATGTAGAAAACTTGTTCAACTTTTATGCCGTGTGATACTTATATTTCACCATAAATTGCTTAACTAAAAAGAGTGCTAGAGCCACGTGAGATACTGGATGGTGTGCCACATGTGTTTTTTATTTTTTATTTTATTTTGAAACTGCCACATATGCATCTTGAGCCAATGTTAAGCTTATTGTTTTACAATGAATTATGTATGTTGGCATGAAGAAAATTCTGTTAATTTTTTTGAGGCAGCTCTGGTTGAACAATTGGAGGTTATTATTTGCGATATTGGAATTTAATGCCGTTAATTGTAGTTTTCATTTGCATGGTGTATGGTTTATATTTCTTGTTGTGCAGTTCTCATCTCATATGACGTTGGTCAATCTAGTTTTCTGCAATAGTCAAGACGTTTACTTGTAATGTTTGTAGGAATCTAAGGAGCAACACAAAAACACTAAACTAATGAAAGCCCTTTTACGGTTGCATCGAGAAGTGAGGTATCCTAGCCTCCTACTATCATTTTGGTAGCATATTTTATATAGTCTGCCTGTAGATTAATGCATTAATGTTGTTGCAGCCCTAAGTTAGCTGCTTGTGCAGCTGACCTTTCCTCCCCTTTTCCTGATTCTGCTATTGGTTTCGGAGCCGTTTGCCATCTTCTTGTTTCAGCACTTGCTTTTTGGCCAATATATGACTGGACTCCTGGCCTTTTCCACTCACTCCTTGTGGGTGTTCAAACGTCTTCATTGCTGGCTTTGGGTCCTAAGGAGACTTGCAGTCTACTCTGTCTATTGGTATGCACTTTTTCTGTTTCTATATCATGCAATTCTTTTAGTTGTACTTGTACTTAATTTGGAATGAGTAATGGTACGTTCACGTCTGATTCTTAAGAATATTACACATTTATCAATCTTTAAAGATTACTCTTGCATCTTTATCCTACCTTATCACAATCTAAGTGAATGAAGAAGACTGTCTATTTGATATATCCTGGGATGTAAATCCATAAAGCGGCTAAGATTTGGAATACAAAACAAGCTGGTGATTAAAGATCTTTATAGTTAAGATATCTTTGACAAACATTTTTACTTGGTTTCCCTTGCACTACTAGAATGATTTGTTTCCTGAAGAAGGCATCTGGCTTTGGAGAAATGGAATGCCCTTGTTGAGTGCCCTTAGAACATTGGCTGTTGGGTCATTGTTGGGGCCTCAGAAGGAGAGAGATATAGATTGGTATCTAGAGCCCAGGCACCTTGAGAAGCTGCTTAACCAACTGAGACCCCATCTGGACAAAATTGCGCAAACCATCCAACATTATGCCATTTCTGTACGTGTTCTGTCCCTAAAACCATCTGGACAAAATTGTTCTTGGTTCAATAAAAGTTTTTCTTTCTCTCATCTTTTCTGCCTCATGCTATTATTCTTTTACAGGCATTGGTAGTCATACAAGACATGCTTCGAGTTCTTATAATTCGTATTGCTCGTCAAAAAGCTGAAAATGCTATTGTACTTTTACGTCCTATTTTATCATGGATACGTGATCGTGCTTCAGGCTTGGCTACTCTTTCAGATATGGATGTTTACAAGGTGATGCACCTGTTGTGTGTTACAGAGTTGCATTTTTACTAGTCTTGGACTTAATATATTGTTTTTCTGGTTTTCAGGGTGGCCGGTTTCTTGACTTTCTTGCTAGCCTGTTGGAACATCCCCATGCCAAGGTTTGTTAATAATATCTGTCTCAATATCCACCGCATTTATGAGTACCTTATCTTTATTAATTTTTTTTTTTTTTCTTTGCTTTTTTTAGGTGCTGTTGTTAAAGAATGGTGTTGTCCAGATGCTAACAGAAGTGCTTGATAGATGTTTAGATGCCTCTGATTCCAATGAAAACCACGTTTCAGACCATATAACTTCTGCTAAATTTGGTCTTAGCATAAGTAGTTGGTGCTTACCAGTATTTAAATGTTTCTCACTACTCTGTAGTTCTCGCACACCTCTAAATTATCCCACAGCACATACTTTGTGAGTTATTGGTGTCTGTTATTATTATTTTTCTCATGTTGCTTTGTAGAAATTTAGCAGATTTATTTGACTTTTTTGGTGGGTGCAGGCACAAATTTGATGCTTTAAGTACTGAAGATTGTTCGATTATGCTAGCGCATGTCCTGAAGTTTGCTCAGGTATTATTATTATTATTTAAAAATAAATTAAATCTTTACTCTTTCTAAGCTGTTCACTGTGGAAAGTGTCCATGTGGCTGTATGAATAAATTTTTTATACTATGAGCAGTGTTGAAATGTGATGATAGGATGATTTATTGGATCTCTTTAAACTAAAAATTCGGAGGTTGAAATTTTCTGTTCTGAAACTCTTAAATTATTTTATCTATTTGAAAATCGTAAAACATGTAAAAGTAACTATCTGAACAAAGAAAATGCTCTGTGTTTGGTTCTTTTTTTTTTTTTTGGCTGATATTAAGTCTCTTCTAGCATGTCCTGTCAATGGTAATAGAGGATGCCCTTGTTTTCAGGTCTTACAAGTTGGAAAAGAACTAGTCTTTTGTCTTACAGCATTCAAGGAATTAGTTTCTTGTACTGAAGGTCGAAGTGCTTTAATTTCGACTTTAAGTCATTCTAGCTCTTCTATTCTTGAAGAAATTGATTCTGTGGAGACATTTGAAAGGAATGGGAATAGTAGCCTTAATGTGTTGAAATGGAAAAATAACCCTCCTTTATTATGTTGCTGGAAAAAGCTGTATGAATCAATTGATTCAATGGATGACCTTCCACCTCATGCTGTTGAGGCTCTAGAAATTCTTTGTTTGGGATCATTGCTCTTCTGCATCTATGGGAAAAGGTAAGTTCTTCGACAAACATGAAATTCAATGTTCTTTTGTTAGTTTATGTTTTACTCATTACTTATAGGTTGCTGAAATCTAATTCAAGGGAGTCTGTGTGTAAGTTCTGTTTTTTGAACTGATTTTCTATTGCGGTAAAAATAACTCGTCCCTCATTAAGCAGTCATAAATTGTTGTGTACACTGTAACTGACTGCCATTTTGTTAGCATTATACTCTTATAGTGTTCCAAAAAATCCTCATAAATTTATTGAAGGCATTTCCAAAATTGTTGTTGTGTTGAGTTTGAATCTTTTTTCTAAAATCTTAAACTCACTATGGACGAACATAATCTTTTATGGTCTTCAATTTTTTCTTGGTCATTTCACTTGCTTGACCTTAGGTTGTCTTGTTGATCAGTTTGAACCTGGATGGGGTTACTGCATTGAAAAATCTATTTGGGGTTAATGATGATAAAGGTGTGCCAGATTCCTCTCCAGAAAACGTGAACTACATAAAGAAATTAGCTGATGCATTGAGTTCAAAGATCAATGATGATAATGATCATACAGCCTCGGTTGATAAGGTGAGCAATATACGTCAGGTATATTTCATATTAGTAAGAAGTCTTCTCCATTTTTTTAATGTGATTTTTCTATTGAATTTGCCACACTGTTGACATTATAGGTATCAGGGCTTGTACAAGTGTTGTTACTATTGTTGGAAAAGCCTAATGGTTCCGTCAAGATGGATGATATACTTTCTGATGAAATAATTCCTTTGTCATGTAAAGATGTTCCACCCTCTTCAAACATAAATTGCATGGAAGATCATCTTTTCCTTGCTGGGCTCGAAGACAAATTTTTGTGGGAATGTCCAGAAACATTACCAGATAGAATGTCGCAGGCAACTATCTCTTCTAAAAGGAAATTGCCTCCTGTGGAAGGCGTGAGTAGGCGTGCTCGAGGTGAAATTCCTTTGGCTGAGACGACAGCCCAAAATACGTATTCACGGGGTTTAGGTCCATCTGCAGCCCCCAGTGCTCCTACACGGAGGGATACATTTCGGCAGCGCAAACCTAACACCAGCAGAGCTCCATCATTGCATGTGGATGATTATATTGCCAAAGAAAGGAGTGTCGATGGGGTTAATAATTCCAATGTCATAGTTGCGCAGAGAGTGGGTTCTGCTGGTGGGAGAGCTCCATCAGTGCACGTTGATGAATTTATGGCTAGAGAAAGGGAGCGCCAGAAACGTGTAACAACTGTTGTTGGGGAAGCAGTAGTACAAGTGAAGAATGTAGCCCCAATTAGTGATACCCAAAAAGAAAATGCTGCCAAGTCCAAGCAGATGAAAACAGATCTTGATGATGATCTTCAGGAAATTGACATTGTATTCGATGATGAGGAGTCTGAACCTGATGATAAATTGCCCTTTCTTCAGCCTGATGATAGTCTGCAGCAGCCTGCCCCAGTCATGGTTGAGCAAAGTTCTCCACACTCCATTGTTGAGGAGACTGAAAGTGATGTTAATGAAAATAGTCAATTCTCTCGATTGGCCACTCCATTAGCATCTAATGCTGATGAAAACACCCCAAGTGAGTTTTCTTCCAGGATGTCAGTCTCGCGCCCTGAAGTGCCACTGACTCGAGAACCTAGTGTTTCTTCTGATAAGAAATTTTTTGAGCAATCTGATGATTCTAAGAATGTTATTACAGTTAAGACCTCTGGTACTTTTGAGTCAGGTGCTGCAGCAAATAGTCCTGGGTTCTCTCCGTCCCCTTACAATAATGTATCAGTGCCATCAATACCTGTTGATTCTAGGATGGCTCATAATTATTATGCAAAGAACAGTCCACAGCATGCTGGTAATGTTGCTGGATCTCGAGGATATTATGACCAGAAAGTCATGATGAATCAACCACCATTACCTCCGATGCCGCCGCCTCATACAATTTCTCCTGTAATGTCTCAGGCTTCTGATTCTGTCCCCACTCAATCTTCACCATTCATCCATTCTATAGCAGAAGCACAGCTGCCGGTTCCTGCAGGCTTTCAGGTGAGCGATAAGCCCTTTTGTTGTGCAGAGCTTTTATTGCAAAATTGCAAACTTCTTCCATTCTGTGTGCTTTCTGTGATCACATGAAACTTCTTTTCTTGCAGGTTCAGGCAGATTATCTATCAGCATTTGGTGGCAGTTCTACACCTTTATCCTCTTCTCTCAGTGGTGGATCTTCTAGGCCTCCACTTCCTCCAACTCCTCCTCCATTTTCATCTAGCCCTTTTAATTTACAATCGTTGAAGACTTCTCAACATCCAATATACAATCCAACAAGTGGAACTGAAGTGCCCCAGGGCTCTGTTGCTCCAATTATTGATGCACGGTTGGGCAGTGTCTCAGCATCAGCTGCTGGCCTATCCTCGTATCCACCACCTCCCCTGATGCCACCTGCAGTCTTTGGTAGGCAAGCTTCAATGCCTGGTAATCTTTATGGAAGCTCTTTAGCTCAGCAGCAGGGCGAGAACCTCCCTAACATTTTGCAGAATCTCTCCATCCCTCAGTCTACAATTCAGTCAATACATTCCCTAGGTCAGTTACAGCCATTACAGCCCCCACAAGTTCCCCGACCTCAGCAACCACCTCTTCATTTGAGACCGCTATCGCAAGCATCACAACAGTCGGATCAAGTGATGTCTCTGCAGAATCCTGCTCAAATGCAAGTCCATGCTTTGCAAGCAATGCAGCCTCAACAAGTTTCCGCAATGCATTACTATCAATCACAACAGCAAGAGATTTCTCCAGCTAAGCAGCAGCAAGTTGAACGCGATCAATCCCAAGTTCTACATCAGCAAGGAGATCCTTCATCCCAGCAGCAACAGGATTTGGGAATGTCATTACATGAGTATTTCAAGTCTCCAGAAGCTATTCAGGTCTGCTTTCCTTTCCTTTTGTCCCTTTAGTACTGCCTCGTGATATACAGATTCATCACTGGAAATTGTATGTTTGCTATTATTTCTGCAGTTCTTTCTCTTGGTAGTAATACTAATACATTTTCATGGCAGTCTTTGTTGAGTGACCGAGATCAACTTTGCCAGCTATTGGAGCAACATCCAAAATTGATGCAGATGCTTCAGGTAATATAGCTCAAGACATCTTGTTTCTGGTCTTTCTTGCATGGGATATACACATGTACCTATGTATGTATAGGTTCTCTCATTCGACTAAATGTTGGTTGTATTTTCTGCTCAAACAGGAAAAGTTGGGTCACTTGTAGCTGATGAAATGATTCTGTGGCTCACCATCATCCTTGGATCTCACCATGCGAAATGATCATCCGATCGATGCCTATACACCACCTTTTAACTGATCCCCTGTTGCTTAATCGATGTCTATGCATGTGTAAATTTTTGTTTACTATTCATTTACTGGAAGTGTTCACTGCCATTTCCAACTGTATCGAGCTGTTTGTAACTTCTATGTAGTTGTAAGGTAGGCTCTATGGGTTTCTTTTTAACCCAATTGTTGTTACTTATCAATTTCCATCAGTTTTTTCGGCGGGAAACATGTAAATATAGGATGAGAAGTTATATTATGAGGACCATTTTTTTGTTATGTATGTACCATAGATCATTATCTTGCAATGCACCTGTTTCCAAAAGCCTGACTTGCTTTTCTCAGTAGCAATTTGCATGGTCTCAATCATGTGTTTTGACTAGATTTTAACTCGAGTATGTTGAATTGATTGTTGCTTTTTAATTTTAGACTGAGTACAGCGATTTGACATCCACATTTTTTATCTAATAGTCAGGATTTAATTCTTATGGTTATAAATAGACACAAATTTAAGCAAAAAAAAATGCATTGCAATGGTAACCTTGAAAACAAACCAACCAGTCAATCATATTGACCTCTCTGTATTCTTGATGCATTTAAGGAACAAAGTTTCAACAATATTTTCCCATATACACATTCACCGAGACAAAACACAATTGTTGATGGCACAATTAGTTGGGTGCAGAAGAACCTGCTGCAGCAGCAGCTCTTTGCTTCACAGTAGGCTGTGGTTCTGGATCAAAGTAACAACAAAATAATGAGTGTGCATCATCTTACAATGCAGATGCAACCTATACATCCTAAAACATGATTGATGAGACTCAAATACTTCAAAGATCTTGTACATTAACACTGAAAGTTAAACCAGTTATCACATCTACTGTTTAATCTACTGTTTAATGCTAGTTAACAAAAATACACCCCACAATGTATGTGGAGTAGGGAGCCATTTCTTCCCTTCTAATTATCATCCCTCGCAGCAAATGAAGATAACTATAGAGGATTCTGCATCAACAAATCATAAAATAAACCTAACATGAATGTTTTGATTGCTTTTGCTTTTTGCTTCTAGTTACACAAGAAGAGAAGTCGAAGCCATGCCATTTTCAAGAAGCTAATATCTTTATACTCCTACAGTGATTCTGGATATAGTTAGAAATCCTTGATTATTCAAACACATTGGAAAAGCCAAAAGTCCATCTATCCTAACATGTGGAGATAAATGGAGTTCCCTCTAAAGTTGATAGTTTCAAATCATCTAACCAACTAGTTGACTATTGAGTTTAATTTCTTAGCACCTAGATTATGCTTCTTTCAGTTCATCAATCGATATATACTTTAAACCAAGTAATCAGCACCAACAATCATTTAATGCGAGTGTGTATGTACAAATTTAAATCACTTACTTGAAATGAGAGCTTTAGGTCTGTTCTTGAAGAGAATCCTATGACGTATAATTCCAACAACTTCCAACTCCGCCCCTGAAGAATCACTATCAATCTTCTTCTTCTTTAGAACCAAAAGTGGCTTCTTCAAGGGCACTTTAGACCCTGTAAGTTCATGGTACCCAACTGTGAATGTATACGTCTCCTGAAATCAAATCAAAAACCAAAATCAATCAACAATCAACACACACAGTAAATAAATTAGATAAAGGAGGAGAAAGTACAGTACAGGAGAAGCAGATGAGCGGCAAAGTTGACCGATTTCAAGTTTGTGGAGACGATCTTCAAACGAAGGTTGAACTTCCACCACGCCTTGTAGCTCCACAATCGCCCACTCCGGACAGGTTTCTTCGTTGCAATTGCATTTGATTTGAATCTGCATTTTTCGATTTTCTGATCTGATTTTGCCAATCAATGGTCTAGATTGCAGTAGAGTGATCGACTTATTAGGGATTTTGGCGCCAAATTGGTAGTATCGGTGGCGCTTCTCTGCTCTGAGCCTATTTATGGCCCTTGGGCTCCATCTATCTTCCTGATAATTAAATAGGTTACCAAGCCCGTATAATCTAAAAAAAAATAATTTCATTTTTTAAAATTATAAAAATTACTTTAAATATTATTAAAATTTCAATATATTAAATTAAATTAAAAATAAAATAATATTATAAATAAAAAAAATAGAACTTGATAATCCAAACTCGAATAACTCAATCAGAATCCAATTTGTTTGTTTTAATTCGAATCTGATCAATTGGAATCCAAACAAATCTGATGCATTTCAATCCTTTATCTTAATCTGATCAGTTTATTAAATAAGATAGAACTTGATGTCTTAATTCGAATTAAATGGTTAGACGACTAAGATTCATTTATAATTCGAACCTATTTAAACTCAACATTAGTGTCGGATTAACAGTAAAACTTGTATCATATCAATTCCCCGTGTAATAACTGAATTTGCCACCTCTACCTTGAATAATTCAACTAACCCAAAGTACCACATGAAAGCCATTGAATTCCTTGAAATCAATCAAAAGAGAGAGACAATAGCAGAAACACCACTACCATTCAACTTTTCACTAAAAAAACAAGCCTGAAAATGGTTAAAAGACTGACCACCTGCACTGCACTGCTCTACTACAATCAGGTTTCTGTTATACATGAATTGCACTACACTATCAACCTAACAAAGAAAACGAATTGTCCATCTGAAAAATTCATGAGACAAATTGGTCAGAGCCACTGCTGTTTTCTTTTTTCACTCACCTAACTTTACAGTTTCAATTAGTACAGTAGGATTGTTATTATCCCATCAATGGCATTCATTGAATCTGTTATCACCAGGTTGTCGAATACCTGCTGCTCCATTCGACTTCTGCAAGTTCAAGCTCCTGCTATGGCCGCTTTGATCTCTCATTACAACAGGCTTCTCCAGGATATTGTACTGCTGCGACAGGAATTCGCTCTGGCAGAAGCTTTGAGTCTGTGGAGGAAGAGGAAGAGGAAGGTTTTGTTGCTGGGGTGGAGAGAAGTAATCTAGAGTCTCATCAGCAACGACTGGTATTGATCCGGTGAGGGTTTTGATGGCGAATTCAATACAAGGGTCTGTAAAGATGTCTGCTAAAGATGATTCGATGGGTACTCCTGGTTTCTCTTCAGGTTTAGAGATGTTGTCAATGATGTTGTGGTTGTTACCTGCATGCTGTACTGGGATAGCTAGATGGTTCTGGTTTTGATTCTGGCTCTGGTCGACAATGTTGAAGATGTTGTTCGATGATGGTCCAATTGATGATGATTCAATGCCACCAGCGGAGGTATCAATGTTATCTCCAGTAAGAGTTTTGATTGCAAATGCAATACAAGGATCGGAAAACAAGTCACCAAAAGGCAAGTCAAGAGAGTCAGCTGCATAGCCTGTTTCAGTTTTCTGTGGTTCCTGAGAAGGTAATGCACTAGCAACTTCTTGATTCTTGCCACGTTCTTGCTTTCCTTCAAACTTGCCTGAATTCTTGTTCAGATTTGCTGAGTCCCCATAGCGTTTGTTGCTCATACTTGAGTACTGTGAAACTTCTGTGCTCTTTGGACCCTCAGCTAAATGCGCTGCTGCTTTATTGCTGGACTGCTTAGTATTGCTCGATTGCTTAGCTACACGACGAGCTCCAGTAGCAGTTTTGGATGCAGGTGTTGGATTGAGTGTGACTGTAATATTGCTCCTTTCATCACCAGCCTGCTGCTTAGCCACAGCTTTACGAGCTCTAGTAGTCCTCACCTCAGGTTTTGGATCAACTGCAACATCCACAACTTCAGCAACTGTACTTGTAGGTTCATCACCTGACTGATTAGCCACAGGTTTACGAATTCGATTGACCTGCAATTCAGGTGCAGGGTCGAGAGTAACTCCAGCAAGCCGTTTTGAACTCCTACGTGGCAAGTCCATTATTTTTTTCTTCTTGGACTTGCTTCCAGATCGAGACTTCTTAGCTTCATCACCTATTTCCCCATTCTCCGATGTCTGCTTCTCAGTGGCTGTGATTCCACTTACAGGAGTCGAAGGACAAGCAGTACTATCAGAATTACTCTCATCATCTCCCTTCTTGGAGTCTTTTAAATCTTGGCTGCTCGACTCGTCATCTCCAATCTTCTGTTTCTTGACAGTAGGGGACTGAGAAATGAAAACGGATAATGATAAAGGGATCAATTATCTAGGCAGGCAGTCATTAGTTTCAGCAAATATATTATGATGCATACCCATATTCCACATACGGACACTAAACATTTGAAACAACAGAAATTATAGCTATGACTTGAACGAGCAGAAAGCTATTATACAAGGGTCAACTAAACATTTACATATCACATAGTTTTATTCTACCTCAGATCCTTCTTCCGATCAGTTGATTGGTTTTCAAGCAAACAGGAAACTTGACTTGAAACATACAAAGAAATCGACTCAATCACTGAAAGATTAATGTTCCAACTCACATCATACTGACTACCACCGCATGAAACATACAAAGATATTGACTCAAATCACCGAAAGACCAATGTTCTAACTCATATCAGACTGGCTATCACCATAATCAGCAGAGAATTGGAATAGAAGTGACAAATGCCTGAAATGATATAACAAACAAAATGCTAAAACTTATCCACTCTACACTTCCTTTCCTATACTTAAAAATCAGCCCAGTGTTAACCATTCCACCAATGAAACTAACTTCACCTAGATACAAACTCCAATAAAGGACTTCACATACAGCCTCGTATCATACTTCTAATTACTCCACAAACACGTGTTGATATTTTCTTACTATGTTTTCCAAACATCAGATAATTTTTGGCTTAATAAGAAAGCACTACAAGCAAATTGGAGTTTAAGAGCCAAACGCCGCACAGATGTTACAATCAGACTCCAACCTATAAAGTTAAATGCATCTACTTCTCCCACCCACCCTGACGCAAATAATATTGTGTCGTAGTACAAGATTACAATAAAAGCATCTTAAACTATCCAATCTCCAGTCTATATGTAGAAACCTTAAGTTACCATAAATAAATGAAATTGCACACACGATAACATATGAACATTTAAACTTGGAAGGTCTAATCATGAGCAGACTTACATCATCATTGTCATTTTCAGAGTCAATCTCATCAGCACTGCTGCCTTTTTCTCTCGGTTTGAATGCCAGCCTGCCAAGCTCACCGGTTTCTAAATAGCGTGTTACGTCCTTCATAGAGCGAAATACATAACCACTCACAGGATCTGTGTAGTACTGTATAAGTCATTCATCAATTAGAAACTACACCAATCAGGAGAGAGGTATGAAAACACATTATAGATATCCAAAAACAAAAACTGTCCAGCAAACACTTGAAATCTCGCAAAAGGTGAAAATTTCAAATAGAAAGAAGGCAAAAATCAGTAAAAGTGGAGCTAAGTACCGGATCTTTTCGGACTTTATTCCCTGACCTTGAAACTTTAAGTTCCTTGATCCATCCAGGAGGTAGACCTTCTGGTTCTATCCTTTCTATTAAGACCTACAGTGATCAGGTAATCAGAACATCCCAATAATCAGAATCAAAGCATACAAAAGTGATTAAACATAATGCTAATGAGTGAAAATTCATTTATGGATAGCATAATGGTAAACCATTATTGATTAATGCCAAGACGAACGTAATAAAGCTCCACGTGTCATACTTAAATGTGATGTGCAAGATGCAAAGAACAGAGAGCGTTCAAATGTGAAAAACACTCTAACTAAAACACTATCTTTTCTTTACAGGTACGTTATATGACACAAGTTGGTATTCCTATTGCTGGGAACATCACATTGACAATATCCGGTATTCTATTGCTGGGAACATGGCGTCGAGCATGTTACAAAGGACTATCTCATGGAAAAGATTTCCTAAAGGTTCATTTCTAAACACTTTCCTACCGCTACATGGGACTCACAAGCCTAAGTGGCAGATTTTTGGTGTGAACATCAAGTGTCACCTATCAGAACGTGTTTTAAAAGCCAGGCCTAAGTAAATGGCTGTTCTACGAGTCATTTATAGCCATTCTCCTCTCTGAACATTTTTGCAAACTAATGTCAATATCTATTGTCGAAAACTTCATGAGTATGACATCAAATACGCCTTTCTTAGGCCTAATCTATGAAAAATATTTCCTTAAAACTCATTTATAAACTCTCCTCTGCATACAAATTGCATTCACAGACATGTATTTTCAATATTAAGTAACATTTTAAAAGCATCTTGTTCATTGCTTTAATCAACTAATCAATATAATACCAAATAGATTCATTCCCAATTCAGTAAACTTAGCTCTCCTCATATCGAAGAGTCATTTACTACTAACAACAAGAAACTAGTCAAAACATAACATAGCCACTACTATATCCAACAACTCCATTTCTGTTCAATGAAAATGCCAAACTCATTCTTCCAAAGTACTGTCACTGCAATCAAACTAATAGGACACATTCTGCTACCTTCAGAGCTTAATACTAGCATCTCTAGTTCACTTCTCCATCACAAGATCAACTAAACCAAGCTTCACTCACCAACTCAACTCTCAAAAACCCTTTCAGAGAACTAAAGACTACAAAACCCTAACTCAAAACTCAAATGCAAAGAACCCTTCATTCTTTCTCACATCTATCACAAAAATCACCACCTAATCAAACCAGTAACTAAAGCTCTTCAACTTCAATCAAAACCGAGACTAATTTCCAAACCACATAACTAAAAATACTCAACACAAATTACAAAACCCTTCAACAAATCCACCATAACTATAACTCCACCAAATCTTCCATACCCACCATCAAACTAAAACCCCCCCAATTCCAAAATCACCAACACAAACCAGACCAATTTTCCCAAATCTACACATTCACAACCTAACAAAAGCAAAACCAAACCCCACATACAAAGCAAAATTAATAGCTCCCACCACTAAAATAACCAAGATTCAACACCAATAACAAGCAAATTAACAACTTAATGAAACAAAAAACAACACTCAATGAAAAAACAAGCTTCAAAAGACACAACATTAAAAAAAAATAAATAAAAACCCATCTACCTTCTCTTTTCTTCCATTTTTCTTATTGATTCTGACCTCAGTACGAGATCCAGCAGGGTTTTTAGAAGCCATGAACCTGAAAACTGAATCTCTCTCCTTAAAACTTATTGAAGAACCCCCTCCAGTTGATAAAAGTAAGTGAGGGGTTTTATTTTGTTGTGAAGCAGAAATGTGTTAGAAGAAGAAGAAGAAGATTGTTTGAAGGTTGAAATTGAAAGTGTGTGTGATTTGGACAAAACATAAAACAAAATACGAGATAAAAAAGTGGGGCTTCTTCAGAAACCACGTGTTCCCAATCTTTCTTTGTTGCTATTGGTTCCATTGTAACGTGGACCGTCTCTGTGTTCTATTTAATTTGTGCTTATAAATAAATGTCTGTGTTTTGTACCAGAAATGAAATGAGGACAAAATAGTCATTTCGGAATTTAATTGCCCATTTCGAAGAATGTAATGTAACAATAAATTCGCTTTTTATTTTTTTTTTTTCTTTTTTTAACTTGTAATATAGTATAGGGTCGTTTTGGATTGCTTCTTCTTTTAACTTCAATCCGTAGAAAAAGACAAGTGAAAACCACTTTCAGAAAGTTAATATTTTTTGTTTCATCTGAAAAAGCTTCTGAAATGGCACAAGCACTTCTCTTAATTACCCAAACATCATCTGAAACAGTTTCAGAAGTCAAAAGTCAGTCTATCCAAACAGGCCGTAAATGATTATATATTGATAAATTGTCGGTTTTAATTATTGTTAGAAAGATAATTTTATTTTATATTTTAAAATTATTTTAAAAGTTTTAAATTCTCATTGTCTCTTATATTTTATTAATTACATTTTTTTTTTAACAATATACTTTCCTACCTCTTTCAATCAATCTATTTAACTTGAAATTTAATTTACAAATTGATTTTTTAATCAAAATTAGGAGTTTTTTGAAAATAAAACGAAACAATAAAATTGTTGAAAATATTTTTGAAAATTAGGACAGTTTAGAAATTTTCCATGTATATCATTTGGGCTAACCGATACGGCCCACGAAATGGGCTTCAATACAATATGGCCCACTTGTCATAGACCCCCAAAATGTCCAACTTTGAGAATATTTCGTCTATTCGAGTGCAACTGAGCCGGTTCGGACTCCGTTCACCGGAAGTTTGTTTCTATCCGAATTCGAACATAATTTTAACAAGTCTGAGTACAAATACAAATACTATCATTCTAGACAACAAAACAAAAATCTAGTCGAAAAAATCATTTAACTATAATAAACAGAAAATAAAACTACAATTATTCAAAGAACATACCCTACAATGTCCTAAGACAAACCTCATGGAAATTTAAAAATTACATACAAACATTATCAGTTGTGAAGCGGATTAGGTCCGGACGGGACCAATCTGTGCGAAACCTGATGAACATAGTCGAACTTCTTCCTCTTCCTATCAGAATCCAACATGACAGAGAACCTTTTCATGAACACGGAAGTGTAACTGATTCTTGACGTCGTCTCTTCATATTTCACATGTCTGCAACTCGCAACTTGAACAATAACAACCAAAACAATCAAAACCAGAACTGGTTTGGTCATGACGATGATGTTGTTGTGTGTGAGAAGGTGAAGAGGAATGTTGTTGTTTTGGTTGGATTTTGTTATGACTTTGATGTGTATTAATAAGAGAACGAAGCGTTTGAGTTATAGAGTTGGAAGTCAAATTTAATGCTTGTGATGTGTGGGTTTGTGATTGTTGAAAGTGTTTAAAGAGTTGACTTTGTGTTCGAGTCGTTTTCGAAGTGAATTGTGTTTGAGAATTTGAACGTTGAAGATGGTTTTATTTATTGAAGCGTGAGTAAATGGAATTTATGTTTGGAGATAAATGGGATATCGTTTCGATGAGTAGTAAATATGTATGAATTCAATCCGTTCACAATTAGATAAATAATTGTATGTATGCATGCAAGTTTTATGTATGGTGCATGGTAAGTTATACTACATAATTTTACGAAAATATCGATTTCTTTTGATAGGTTTCAGAAAATAGTAACAATATTTACGTGAATTTTAAAACTTTGGTTAATTTTGACAAACAAGAGTTTAATGATAATGCCAGTGGTATGTTACTGATTGGTGGCTGCAAGGAGAAGAATTGATGAAAAATAATTTCTCTCAAATTTTATTGATTTTATGTTGTTTAATTATTGATTCTGATAAAATTTTAATGTTCTAACATTCAAAAGTTAAATTTAAATATATACAAATAATATAAAATGAAAATTAAAAAAATATATATAATTTATATCAAAATAAGAATAAAAAAGATATAATCAGAATCATCGATTTATTTATTTTTATCATATTAACCAATATTTATAATATAAATATAAGTCTATAAAAATAAAAAAAAAATGAAACATGTCAAATATAATTAAACACTAATTAACCAAATCACACCATATTTAATCAATTTATATGATGTGATAGAGTTCATAAATAATATATGGACTTAGTAATCATTTAAAACTTAAATTAAAAATAATAAATTTATTTATAATATTCTAGTTTTATTATTATATTTTATCAAAGCTTGAATGTTCTAAGATGTAATAGAAACATTCATCAACCAAGTACATGCACGGCTACCTACTTCAAATAACATTTTTCTATGTTCTCATAATATCAATATTGATGAATAAAAAGCCAGCTTATGCAACTAGTTCACATTACACAACTAATACAATGTTTTAGTTATAAAATATTTGTTACAAAATAACACACGATGTTTGCTCCAACACATTTGTCATCCTTCAGGATAATAGTATGGTATTAACATTGTAAATTAATTTAAAACATAAATCAATTCATAGTTTATAAGTTGATTTTGAATTTGACTTTAATTTTCAATTATTATTTTACATAAACTTTAAGATTGACTTAAGCACACAGGCCATGGCCTGCTTAATGATGTTAGTCTGTGGCATGGCTTGAACTATAAAATAAGTCGACTATTGAACTCTTATTCTTTTTTCTTTATGGTTGACTTATTATTTTTGGATTTATTAGGCATTAATCATCATTTTAAATATTCAAATATTAAAATAGTAGGTAAATACAAGACCACGTCATATAAGATGGGAATAATATTTTTCCTAGGGTGATAATTAGCCCATTCTTAGGAATTTTCTTGTAAAAATAAGTATGTGTTATTTGTCAAATTCAAAATAAATGAGGAATGTTAAATTGTAAATTATGAAATACAAATTATAAGTATGAAAATAATAAATGTCGAAGGTGTTACTGCGAATGTAGCCCTAATTCTAGTTTAACAATAAAATTGTAAAGTAATGCTATTTTTTTTTTTTTAGGAAAAATAATAGTTGATGTATTTGGACCGTGGCCACTCATATATAAAGATATATTTGGACTTAGCGGTTAAAGTGATAGTTTAGATAATTGTAACAGTAGTAGTTTAAAACCGTGGTTAGAATAGTTATTCCCATCCCACTTGAAATAATCAAGTAGTCATGACAGTTAAAAATAGTGGTTGTATATAAAATAAAATGAAATTGATGTAATTATTTGATTTGAATTTATTATAGTATTTCAGTAATTTTAAAATAAACAGCATTTACGAAACCGCTAAACACTATTTTGAAAAATTATTACCGAACCGCTATTTTAAATACCACTCACACCATTATTCAAATTGCTAAACTCCAATCAAAACGGTGGATCTTAATACATGCCAAGTCACCCGAATGTGTTTAAATAATAACATCCTATAACTTTTAGTATCTAAATAACGTTTTAAGATATTGTTTTTAAAGTTACGAAAGCTATTAGATAGTATTTTTTATTAAAAGACTAATAATGGTTTATTTTATTACCATAATTAGTTATATTTATATATAATAAAAATTTTAATAATTTTACATATTACCGTTATTTTATAAATTAAATTAATATTAAATATTTAATGCAATAGCTAAACTTAACAATTAATTCATTTAATTCATAAGTTATTTTGTGTATAAGTCATTGTTTAAAATAATTTTTAATATTTCAATTACCATTTAACATGGTGTATTTAAAAATTATGAAATAATTTTCAATCCAAATATCTTTTTTATTATCTATGTTTCGGTGATTAATTATTTAATTATATATTCTTTCATTAATTTGATATATAATAATTCATTTTAAAATTAATATTAATATCCGTTCTAACAATTAACTTAACGATTAATTTAAAAAAGTTAATTTAACTATTATATTTAAAATATTAATTTAAAAATTAATTAAAAATATATTTCAAAATATATTTTAAATAAAAATTATTTACTAATCTGATTGATAAGGACTTAATTTTTTTTTTATCATTTTTATTTATTATGTGAATTATTTTAAATGAATGAAAAAAAAATGGTTTCCTAATACATTGTACAATTGACAATCCACCCACCATTCATTATTAATTATAATTTATTTAAACATATTAAAATTGATTATATTATAAGACATAAATTTTAATATTTAATTTCAATTTTATTAATACATGTTAGTTTTATAAAATATATATCTCCTATGCATTGTAGGTTAATATTATTTTAAAATTTCAAGCAATTTATACTAGACCAACCATATTGCCATCTACCCTAATAAAGACTGCCATTAAAACATGAATCAGAAGCTTATAGTCAACCAAATCATATTAATAATGACTACTTAATTTGTCATAAGCCAGGAATATTACAGCTCAATTCAATTATAAATCTTATCAATCTCCACTATATAAATATAATATCAATTTTTTTAAATAGATACTATATATATATATATATTAATTTTATTTTCTTGGATCTATTTGCAGCCATTTTTATTTTTATTTTTAAAATTTAGAACAACAATTTAAACTCATAATTAAGAAAATAAATAAATAAGAAAAATTAAACACTTAAACATTCTTTATTTCCAGTAACTCATTATTCCACATAATTACATATATCTCTATAAAAAAATAAAATAAAATAAATAAAAACCCTTGCTCTGTTTTCCCCTGCTTCTTCAACCAAAGAGACCAAACAAACATGAAAGCAACCAAAATTTTATAATAATAAAAAAAAAAAAAATCAAAATAAAAAACACCAGTTAGTTGTGAAGTGGGTTGGGTCCAGCAGGAACAGTTTTATGCAAAACATGCTTCAATTTGCTTCCTCCTTCATCTTGAAGTCTGTGAAACAGAGTTAAGAACTGTTGTGTCATCATAACTGGTTTGGTTTCTAGTTGTGTTTGAGAAACAGAGAGGTGGTGGTGGTGTCTAGAAGAAGAGAGATTAAGAAGAGAGAATATGGTTGTTGATAAGATGAGGATTTGAAGCAATGGGGTTTTGATTATTCCCATTTTTTGAATAAAAACAGGGGAGGTGATGGTGGTGGTGGTGTTTGGTTGTTTGAATGAGGTTTTTAATGGCATTTAAGTCCAATCTAGATATGGGTTTAGGAAGACTTTTGTAGTGAAATTAAATAATGTTAGAAGATTAAAGAAATGAAATTTAGTCAAAGAAATGTGTCAATAATATTTTAGATCATTGATTTTTATTTTCAAATCATTTGAGTGTACTATGTATTTTCATTTGGTAGGTTCAGTTTGATTTTTTTTTTAATCATTTATTTTAATAATTTATAATTTTAAATTTTATTTGAGTGGTTTATTTAGTTCAAATAAAAATTTTATATTTCATGATTTTTTATATTTTCTATATTGGAAAATTGGATGGGAATCTAAATTAATGAAAATTGAGATAATTTTAGTATCATGATTTAAATCCATATCATTCATAAATGAAAGGAAAGCGATTTTGTACACAATTCATACCAATAAATCTGCCAACATTTTCCATCAACTTTCAACATCTCCTCTTCTTCAAGTAACTTGTCAATGTTATCAACAATACACATTATTCAAAATTATAATACTAAAAATAGAATTCATTAATATTATTATTTTTAATTTTTTAAAATTAATGTATAAAATTAAATTAAATTTTATAAGATTGATTTTAAAAAATTAGTTAAAATAAATTTAATTATTATTCTTAATTCCTTTAAAATTTTAGTTTATATGTTTTTATAATTTAGATTTACTTTTTTATCTTTAAAAATATTAAAATTTATATATTTTAAAATGTTTTTCTTTACAATTCTAATATTATTTAAAAATAAATAAATTCTCTTTTTTTTTTCAAAGTTTTTAAATTCAAAATACATTTAGAGAATTAAGCCATTAAAAGAAAAATGTAAATAAATGTATTCTTTAAATTTATTTAGAACTTAAAACTATACCTCTAACACTGATATTTTAAATTATATATATATATATAATAATTATTGAAGCATAATATATAACTGGAGAAAAAAAAAACTTTATTTCTAGCATTTGAATTTACATAACTCTATTAATATCAAAATTTACATATTACAGTTATTGTGTAAGAGCTCCTCTGTTTTCCCCTGTTTCTCCAAAATCCCCTGTTCTTCATCATAAATTGTGAAGTGGATTGGGGCCACCAGGCACACTTGGATGAGAAACAGACTTCAATCTACCTCCACCATCAAAATCTTGTATCATCTTCTTCATCATCACCATCACCATCTTGGTTTTCCCTTCTTCCTGTGTTTGAAAAACAGAGAGATGTCTACAAGAACAGAGATGAAGAACAGAGAAAATAATTGAGAAGAAGATAAGAAGAAATGGGGTTTTGAATTTGATTCCCATTTTGATTTGAAGTGATAAAGATGGAAAATTTGGGATTTGTAGTGAAGACTTGATTTTTTATTTTATTTTTTTTAAATGAGAGAGAAACAGGGGTCTTGTTGAGTGGAATGAGAGATAAATATAGACAAAATAATTGAATCAAAAATGGTTTTTTGTTTGGTTTTGTAAATTGGGGATTTTAGTGAAAGTTTATTATTGTCATTATTGGTTATGGTGGTGGTTTGAGTGAATTAAATAAGTATTTGAAGATTAAATGAGTCAAATTAATGTGGTGTTGTTTAAACACAACAGACCCATGTGATTTATGACTATAATTGTCATAATTAATTGAGATTTTATTATTATGCATCTATTATGGGATGCTTTGCTTAGGATTTGTCAAATAATTAACATCTAAATTTGTAGATGATTTGAAATTTGAAAGGTTGGCAACACATAATTAAATTCAAATTGAGATCAGAGTGTCTTTCTAGTTGGGGGACTATAATCAATTCAATTCATAGGATTGACAATGGTTATTGTTTTTCTTAAAATAGTTTTTTTTTTTAGACCATGAAGATTGGACACAACATGAGTTTCATTGTTCTTAGAAAATTTCATATTGTTTGTGCAGTTTGAATTGAATTCTATTTTTTTTTTTTTAAATTAGTGCTTTCATTTAATTACTAATTGTTAAAAATTATGACTATGGAACATCACATTTACAACTGTTGTTAGATTGATTTCTTCCTTCATTATAATCAAATATAAAAATAATAAAATGATTGCAAAATAATTTTTGATAATTTTATCTACAAAATCGTTTACACTCTTAACCATACTCAACTAAATTTGGACATTCTTTTTCTTCATAAAAGAGACCGTGGACACTTATATTAAGATGACACAAAAAAATTTCGAATTGAATAATCAATTGAAATTTAACTAATAATAAGATAATCAATAAATAAATAAATAAATAAATATATATATATATATATACTCCTTCTAATCCAATATAAGTGAAGTTTTAAACTTTTTCACTCTTATTAAGAAAAGAATGAAAATGACTGTATAAACCCTCATAAATTAAAAAATATATATAATTATAATTTATTTATTTGTAATAGTTTTATAATAGTTTTCTCAAAATAAAATTATGAGGAAAATTAATTTTAAAAATGTGATAGAATTTACTTGAATTATAGATAAATAAACTAAAGTATATTAAAACTGATGGTTTAAATTTGTATTTTTGTAAATATTTTTTCTTTTTTAAAGTTTGATTATAATGTAGAATTTTAATCTTTTAATGTTTAATATTATTCTACAACTTTTTCGGTTTATTTTTTGGTTAGAATTTAAATTTGTAAATAATTTTATTCGAATTTAAATAATTTAAATACGTCGGATATCTTCAATACTTATATCCAATAATTTTTTTTAAAAAATATCGATTTTATATAGTAATATTAAGGGTTATTTCCAAAAACACCCCATTTTTTCAAACGTTTCACCTTGAGCACCCGGTTTTGAAAGTTTTGGCAAACCACCCCTAAAATCAAAACCACTAGTTGTTTTTGGTAATTTTGTGAGTGGTTTTGGTGTTGTATGAGTAATTTTGATCTTAGAAAATTTCCGAATCTCTAAATTAAACATATAGAATTTCAAAACCACTCATACAACACCAAAACCACTCACAAAATTACCAAAAACCACTAGTGGTTTTGATTTTGGGGGTGGTTTTCCAAAACTTTTAAAACCGGGTGCTCAAAGTGAAATATTTAAAAAAATTGGGTGTTTTTGGAAATAACCCATAATATTAATATGATTTTTTTTCCAACTATAAATAAAATCTTATCTACAACTATATGAAATTATAGACTTAATTGTTTCATAAATCAATAATAATAATGTTATTATTATTAAAATATCGATATTCTTAACACTTATTAATATTATGCATAATCATCTCATTTGGATCTACATTACAATATTCTCATCACCCATCGAGTATCTCTACATTTGCATGCACATACCAATATTCTCACCACTCATTATTTAACATTATAAAAATTCAATCATGTGTTTAAATTTAAAATCCTACGTTGAAATAATTATCACACCGTCAAATCAAAATGCGATATGAGAACACATACAATACAACGACCACTTATGTGTCTAATAAATGTTGTTAAACTTGTTGGTTGTACAATATCGATGTCACATTAATTGGACGAATTATGACAGATTAGTCGGCACTAATATGAATTATATTATAAGTTGAAAATATTATTTTTATAATTATACATGTCGAGAAAATCTTGTATGGGACGGTCCTACCACGTAGAATGGTAGGACTTCCATTTAAAATGTTACACATATGCATTTGAGGTAAGAGAAATTAATATTTTATAGCCGTTATTACTTGAAAAGTGTGCCATTTATTTTTAATAGTTATTTCTCTCACCTAATTTACTATAAAATATTAATTTCTCTCATCTTAAATACATACATGTCACATTTTCAATAGAAGTTCTACCCTCCTACGTGGTAGGACCGTTCTCGTGTGAATTTGTATAGAACTGTTTGTTAGTCAGCTCTTAATGTGAAAGTGAAAAGATATGGTCGATTTAAAGGAACATAATAATCGTAAGTTAAGTTTAAGACCACTTTGATGAGATTCATGTCGGCCATTTTCAACTTCTTTGATCTCTCATCATGCAAACTCTTGACCATCTTATTCATGCTATTGAACAATGGTCATATTCAAGCACGTAAATTTAATATTACCTATAATTTATTCGTATTTTATGTAAAATGGATGGAGATTAGTTTATAGTAATAAATTCAGTGATTTTTTTTAATTTTATTTATAAATAATATATCATATTTTAATTTTTGATTGGTTTTCAACAAAATTACTACTTTTATGAGCGGGAAAAAATATTAAGAATCTCATTATTTATTCAAAAATGATTATAAAATAAACTGTATTTTAAAATTTTAATATTTAATTATTAGTTTTATGTTTTTAAACTATTTTTTAATTTGAAATATTATATTGAATAATTCTATATAAAATTATGGAAAAACATGCACATTATCATTTAAATATCTATATATAAAATTCTTATTTTTATTATATATTTAATTTTGCTCAAATATTTTAAATAAATATATTTAAAATATCATTAAGCTTTAAATAAAGTGTAAGTATTTCAATTATATTCACTTTATTTATATCACACACGTACATGATTTGCACTTTTAAAAAGACATTGAATTTTAAAGTTTAGAATTGATTTGCACATGATACTTATTCCTTCCTAATTACAGTATATTTAGTTTTTCAATCTCAAATAAAGATGTGAAGAGCTTAATTTAAATATTTCAATTAATTTTATTTTACATAATTTAAATATTTTAAATGAAAAATTATTTAATTATTTATCAATTAGAGATAAAATTTCTGCTGGTATTAAAAAACTTGTAATAAAAAAAAAAAAAAAAAAACTTACATAAGCTTCACCATTTTATTGGTTTAGAAGTATTACTCTAATTTTGCGTGATAATTACATGTTCAAAGGGTAAAAATAATAAAAGTCCTATATATTTCAAAGTCCAAAAGCTGCCACAAATCCTAGGCCTAAATCTAATACTACCAAACAATGGGATCTAGTTTGAAGCCCAAATCATAGTTGCTTGAATCTAACCTAAATCATACCATGTCTTACTTTTGTCACCCAAATTAACCTTGTACAGACAAATCTCACTGTTTCACCTGTCTTTGTATTAATTTTATTTTTTAAAAAATAAAATCAATATTTTATTTATTTTTTAAAAAACCTAAGAAGGAATGTTATAGTCCATTCACTCTCTTTTGGCTGGGAATCTGATTCACCATGTCTTGTTCTTCATTTTGCTTGAATTAGTCTAACAAAACTCAAATCACCATCTCTCTCTTTCAAGAATCGTAAACTGTCACTGATTGATTTTTGTCTCGTCAAAATAGGTTATTTTTCTCAATCCCTCTGTCTCTCTGTTTGGATTGTTTGTTCATGTGAATTTGGTTTATTGTTTGTGTTCGTTTTCGCTAGGAATGGCAAATGGGTTTGTGAATTTATTTGGGTTTTTAGAGGATCTGAATTGGGTATATTGAGTTATTGAATCTTGATTCGTTGTTGTTGTGAATGCGCTGTTTGTTGGATGAAATCGATGTTGTTAAGTTTGAGAATTTTATTTGTTGGTGTTTATGAATTGGTTTGTTTGATATTAAAGTTGGATTCTTTTCTGTGGTTTCTTGACATGCAATGGTGGGTTATTGTGTGAGTTCAATTGCTTTGTTTGGTTCTGCATTTTGAGTTTGAATCTCGAGAAGTGATGTTGATTGGAGAAAAATTAGGGTTTTTATTATGTGATAATGAAGTAGATATTGATTTGTTTATTAAACGTTTTGTGTGTATTTGAATTTATCTTGCTTGATTGATCAACAGATATTACTTTTGAGAACATGATGATGCCGTATTGTTAATAGCTTTGTGTGATTTTATGTAGGATTTTGATGTTCTGAAAAGCTAAAGATTCAAATGGAAGAAGAGGGTACGGTTGCTGTTAGGCGATGGGAGAATTTAGAAGTTGATGTGTTGGTGAGGATTCTTCAGACACTTAGTATATTCGAGTTAACTTCAGGGATTGCTCATGTTTGTCGATCTTGGCGAATGGCTTGTTGTGATCCTCTTATGTGGGTGAAACTTGATCTAAGTATGTTGAGATCAAATTTCATCAAAATCCCATTAGAGCCGTATGTTTATGTGGATGGACGGTCTGATAAGGAATTGTTTCGCGTGTTGAAGATTTCATTGAATCTCAGTAAAGGAAATGTGAGGACTTTAATCTTTTATGTGAATTCATATGTGAGCGACGAACAGTTGACGTACACTGCCGAAAGGTAACACTTCACTGCTATGCTTTATATGTGAAATTGCCTCTTATGACATTAGAATTAGTTCATATAGTCAGGCAAGCTATTGTTGGTTATTTGGATTGTGAAGTAATAGATGATTTTTTCGCGTTTAGTCGCAGATATTATCTGATTATCGTTCCATCGCATCAGGGATAGTTTTAGCAGTATTTCTGTGTTATTCTATACAATCTACTCTCCTTTCTTTGATGTTATGTTTGGTAATTTTGGTAATTGTTGTTTGCAGGTGCCCAAATCTAAGGAGACTTGTAATGCCGGCTTGGAACAGGATAAAAAAGGCTGGAATTTGCAACGCTATTCGCAAATGGAAATATCTCGAATCTATGACAATGCCTTGCATAGCGAATCCTCCATATATCATGGAAGAGATCTCCCAAAACTGCAAAAACTTTAGAGAACTCAAGGTCATGGGTCCTTTTGACGTTTTATTCGCTTCATCATTATGCGAATATCTCCCAACTTTGAAAGTTCTGAGCCTTAGATGCTCAATGCTTGATAAGGAAGCCTTAATTCATGTATTAGATGGCTTACCAAACCTGGAAGTGCTCAACATCTCCCACTGTATATTAGTAGAAAATCCGCCGCCTCCTGCACCTAAACTAATCTTGAGAAAGCTCGATAGATCTATCCTCAATAAAGCTTCTCATCTTCGCGAATTTCTTACTTGCATGGACGATTCATGCATCATGTGCCAACGTACCAGGGAGGACGAAGGGCTCTTGAGATGGTACAGGTACGAGGAAGACTTCTGGAAAGGCGATGAGGTCAGCTCTCTTGCGCTGTAACTAATTAGTGAATAATAAGATCATTTTGTGTTTGTTCAACTATCGAATCTCCAAGTAGGACGATTATTAGAAACTGTACATATGTAGTATTAGAAGCTGTTGACATAGATGGTTTGGTTTCAATCAATACCATTGTAGCTTTTGTGAATTGGTTTTAGCTTGATGTTGTTAATTGAATAGTTTCTCTTAGTCTTCTCTTTTTGCATATATATGAACTTTTCATTAGCTGTCTTTTAAGACATATATAGAAACCATCAATTCTGTATTGCTACTAAACCTTAAAATCATCAAAGCTGCATGACACAAACAACATAATCTAGTTACTACACTCTAAGTAGAAAAACACTTAGTTCAGGACCTCCACTGTTAGCTGCATTCATCATATAGAACGCTTCGAAATCTCTAGACCCAACAACCCTCTCAAACCTAGCTCTCATATACATAACCTCACAACCATCATCATCCCCACCAGGCAAAACACCAGCCCCCATTGAAATCATCTCCATCGCCTTCAACATCTTCCACTCTTCCTCCCCACACTCGCGCCTCATCGCCAAACCACATTTCTTCCCATTACAGTACCCTCTCCATACACTCTCATCCAACAACCTCACCTTCTTCTGCTTCTCCTCATTCTTCTTTTCGCATTCCAACGCTATCCTCACCGCCCCTGAAGCCATCTCCCTCACCAGCACGCTCGTCCTGGTGGAGAGCTCAATCAGGAACAGAGGACTCTGCTTGGCCGAGTCTTGAAAGGCGATATGGATGTGTCCATGTCGCGAGCCGAATAGCGTCCCTACGAGCCTGGAGGAATGAGAATAGGAGGAAGATGACCCTGTTGTCAAAAGGGTACGTAGCTTTGATGATAGTGATCTCTTTTTTCTTGTGATTATGATGTTGTTGTGTTGGTAATGTGGTGTTAAGGTTTGTTCCATGTTGTCTTCGTCTTCTTCTGGTTTCTTCCAGTTGAGGAATCTTCGGGAGAATGAGAATGAATCGTGAGGAGTCTTGGACATGATTGTCTTCATTGAGAGAGTTGGATTGTGTTTTGTTGTGTTTTTGTGAAGTGAATATTGTGAGAAGGAAGGTGAACAGCCTCACCTAACTAAAGAAGCTACAGAGAAATTGAAAGTGTGATATTTGAAAATGAAGGAAACAGAGAAATTGGAAGTGTGAGAGTTGAAAATCAAGTGGGTGTGTATTGCATGTATATATAGAATATGAGCGAAGAAGACAGATCACATAGTCCAACTATTATGGTTCCTTAGTCAGACATTAGGAGTGAGAAAAGTTGGTGACGTTGTAATAATTCATAATAATTTTCACATCTGTAAATTCATAATAATTTGCAGATCTAGATGTAGCAAACGTTAAAAAGGATTTTATTATTATTATTATTATTATTATTATTATTATTATTATTATTATTATTATTATTATTATTATTATTATTATTATTATTATTATTATTATTATATACTATACACTGGCTCTCCAGAGCTATAGTTAAAAGTTGAAATATATGAGAAGCAATTACATTAACTTATTGGTGTAACCAAAATCGGAGTATATTTGTTTAAATTTGTTTAAGTCTGCTAGATCGGTTAGATGAACAACCATGACCTATATAACCAACCACTTAAACTAGTGGTGATTAGTACATTTGATATAACTAATAAAAATCATATATTATGTGGTTAGTAATCTATTCTACGTCATGTAGAATATCTTAAAACACAACTACAGTGAGTTTGGTTGTAATTAAGTCAAAGTAATTATTGAAAATTATGTACATGGTGGTAGTTAAGTGTGGGCTAGGGTTGAAGATACTTACATCCATGTTGTAGATTATTGACAATGGAATAGAAAATTGAGAGTACTATGTTAAAAGGATGACGACCTAAATAAATTTAATACTAATTATTAGAAATCAAGATTTTAAATAAAATAATTATTTTAAATTATTTGATATTAATTCATATATGATTTAAGAAAAAAAAGTAATATAATCAAGTTCAAGTTTTTATAATTTTGGATTTGATCCATTCAAACAAAAAAATTGAGTTCATTCGAAAGTTGTTGAGTGAGATTTCGATTCATTTAAATATATTTTAAAATAAATAAATTTAATATATTATAAATATAAAAATATATAAATATGTATAATATATTTTAAGATATTAACTAGTAAAATTTTCAGTGGAGTGGATGAAATGCCTGGGTATTTTTAGAGCCCAAATCGCATATCCAAATGAAGGATATGGGTGGTGTTTTTCAGCTTCACGGGCCACCCGGCCCAAAATCTGAGTAAGATTCGAATTTGGGTCTGATTTTGCTTGAGATGGTCGGCCCAATCTTTCCAAATTGAAGGATCTGATCCAGTCAAATGGGCCTAGCTTAATAATATGGCCCAGTACTGAATAAAATTTTGTTGCTGTAATTTTTCCAAGCATAGTGCACACTTTTTTTAAAAATTATTTTTTATTACAGAAAAGCATCATTGCAAAATGTTAAAATAAATAAATCAATTCAAGTAATAAAATTTAAACTAAAATAAATATACAATACGATTACTATGAATTAAATTTGATTGAAATTTGTAACCGATAATTTAATGCGCAAATTAAAATATTAATTAATTCAATTTAATGCAAAAAGAAGATATTCAGCTTATCTATCTACCATACATATTTAATAATTTAATTTATTAACAGTATTAAAAAAAATAAAAATAAAAAAGTCTCCCATTCTGAAGCCAAATGTGAAAGGAATATTACAAAATATCAAAATAATTTATCTACTATATATGTCGTTTTTAATTTAAAAAAAAAAAAAAAAAAAAAAAAAACAATTATCTACCCACCAACCAAAGTGACCAAAAAGGTAATTTTCAAAAAGCCACAAACGAAACATTGAATAGCCACGTCACTATTCATCTATAGTGTGACTCGACATTTTTTAAAAAAATTAAATAAATAAAAAAAATAATAAAAACAGTGAATGAATGAGTGATTTGTTGTTTTATTTAGGACCAAACCCCAATATAGTACTCTCTAGAACAACAAGAGAAGAAGAGGAAGACGAAGAAGATAAAAAATTTCAATTCAATTTCTCTTCTCATCCTCTCTCTCTCTCTTTCCACTTAAGTCATGGCTTTGGAGCTCTGGGAGACACTCAAGGAAGCAATCGTCGCTTACACGGGTCTCGCTCCGGCTACTTTCTTCACTCTCGTCGCCGTTCTTTTGGCCGTTTACTATGTCGTCTCCGGTCTATTCGGGTCGCCTGATTCTCAACATCAGCCCAGAGTCATAGACCTTGATCAGGTCCAAGAGCCTCTCCCTCCACCGATTCAGCTCGGTGAGATCTCTGAAGAGGAGCTCAAGGAGTATGATGGGTCTGACTCTAAAAAGCCGCTTCTTATGGCTATTAAGGGTCAGATCTATGACGTTTCTCAAAGCAGGTTAATGAATTTATTGGCTTTTTGCCTTTTTAAGGGTTTATTCATTTCTTGGTCAACGCTTTTTTGTTTGAATTGTCAGCTTTTTTGGGTTGGGTTGTTAATTTGATTGTTGATTAGGGTTTTGATGATTTTGATTATGTTGAATTGTTGATGTTTGATGGATTGATTGTGGAAATTACAGGTTTTGATTAGTCGATGTACTGTTATAGGGTTAGTATTTTTGCATTGTGAATGGATTCTATGTGGATAGCTTCACATGTTGACTCAAAAGTACTTTTTTTAAAGTTCAAAAGCACTTGTAGATTTCTATCAAACACATTGGAACTCATTTTGAGCTTGAAGCACTTTTACAGCTTTTTGCTTTCTGGATTGAAAAGCAGTTTGAAGAGGCTGGGAAGTTTTTGTGAAAGCAATTGAGTATAAGTGCCTCTACTCAGAAGTCAAAGGCACAAATTATATAAACAGTTGAAAAAAAAAGCTTTTATAAGCCATGTTTTGTAGTTGATTTGGATATTTTGAGGAATAAATAAGCTATGAGAAAGCTGTATTTGATTCAAATTGTTTCATTGTAGGATGTTTTACGGACCAGGTGGACCATATGCGTTGTTCGCCGGAAAAGATGCGAGTAGAGCTCTTGCTAAGATGTCATTTGAGGAGAAAGATTTGACTGGTGATATTTCCGGTCTCGGCGCTTTCGAAATGGAAGCTTTGCAGGATTGGGAGTACAAGTTCATGAGCAAGTATGTCAAGGTTGGAAGCATCAAGAAGAAAGACGTTCCAGTCACCGATGGAGCTGATCCAGCTCCCAATGCCGAATCTACCGAAGGTGAAGCCTCTGCTAAGCCTGCTGAAGATGGTCCTTCAGACACCGCCGCAGCCGCCAAATCCGAGGAAACAGCACCATCCGCAGCAAAGGAGGATTAATAAGGGTAATGTTGTGTCTGGCTGTGAATTGTGTTAAAGTTATAAAATGTCCTAGTGTAGAGAAGTTGTTCTGCAGAATGTTTGAGTTTATTAAGGTTTTAGTTTCTATCAGAAGAATAAGTTGGTGCAGATCAATACTTGGGGGGTTTGTTTCAGGTTACAGTCCTTGTAGTTTAAAAAAGAAAAGAGAACAACCCTTAAATCAATTATAAGTATGTAATCTCTTTATCCTTTTGTTCTTTCTTGAGTATATTATGAAACAAAACAGTAAAATCAATTCCATTAGTGTCTTTTCTCTTCTTCTTCTTCATTGTTGATCTTTCTAGCTTTGAAGTGTTGTGTTCTGTGTTTTGTGGACAAATTTGTCTCCATACTTGAATAATTAATAACTACTGCTAGTGAAGCTACTACCATGGAAGTGCTTGTGACTGTTAAACAGGTGATGATGACAAGAGTGATTAGATCTCTGTATAAAGTTGATGTTGATCCAAAGTGATGATCTATTTTTTATTTTTTTTCCCTGTATAATAATAATATCAAAAGCGTGTATGTTGCATCAAAAAGTTCATGTTACACGTGAATTCCTGTTATGCATACACGAAAAAACATGTTGTCACGTGTAACGTGTATTGTAATTTTTAAGTGCATTTGCATGGTGAACTAGCTACAAGTGGAAGGTGATTTGATTCAGCAACAAATGCAATGAAATGTGTGTTTTTGTTTGGTATTTATTTAGAGTCTATTTACATAATTTTGAAAATATATATATATATATATATATATATATATATTCTATTAAATATTAAATATTTATAATATTACTGTTTATTTTGTAATTATAAACATCTTGAATATATAAATCTGTATATGAAAGAAGGTGACATTGATGTGATATGTCTTTCTCGACAAAATTTGATGGAGCTTTTATAAAAAGAAAAAGGAAATTGATGGAGACTAAAATAAATTAAATCTATAAAATTTGGGGATTGTTAAATACCGCACCAAATTTATTAATACCGCATCTACTATTACAATTTTATCTTTTTTTTCATTCATAAGAGGATCTCATCAAAAAATTGAATGAGTTGAGATGGTGAAAAGAAGATGAGTTGAGATGATGAAAAAAAAATCAGATTGAATCAATTGAGAGAATGAAATAAAGGGTTTCTTTCAAACTAAAAATGTATATTTTTTTTAAACAAAAATTACTCTCTTTAGTGTCTTTTATGATTGTATAATTGAAAAAAAAAATTAAATGAGTTGAGATGGTGAAAAGAAAATGAGTTGAGATGATGTAAAGAAAACAGATTAAATCAGATGAGAGAATGGATTTCATTCAAACTAAAAATCTATATTTTTTTTAAACAAAAATTACTCTCCGGAGAATGAAATAAATATTTTTATTTTTAATTATGCTAAGGGCATAAATGGAAAATAAATGCGGTATTAATCAATTTGCTTGCGGTATTTATCACTTTTGTAAAATTTTTCTATCCAATTATTATTAATTGAAGTGTTAAATTATTTAGTTTTATTCAATAAATTATTGTTAAAAATGTTAAAAATTAAAATTAAAATGAAAGTGATTTAGGAAATTTAATTGAGGTGTAGACGAACTTGAGATGAATAAAAAAACCAATGAAAATTTCAAATATTATTTAATATATTAATTATTTTTAATTAGTTAGAATATATAAAATTGTTTTTTAAAAATTCGTATAAAAGTTTATTAATTTTTTTTAAATTATATTTTTTAAATAAAATTATTAAATTCTAAATATTATAAAACTGACAAAAAAATAAAATATTATTAACGGATAGATAATTGATTTAATAAAATAAATCGAAAAAAGGAAATATATTTCAAATTGGGATGGTACATTAATATTTACTTTATATTTATTTAAATACAGCAAAATAAAAATTACATTAGGCTAATAATCCATCAAATAATTAAAGACAAGATTCGGATACATTTTTAAATTTGAAAAAAACTCAAAAACAAAACCTCCATTTGCAACGACTCTTTCCCTCTCGAACCTCACTGGTTCATTCCCTCATCCTCAAAATCCCACATCAATGGGGGTCAAGCATTTGTGGGTTGTTCTCGAATCATGCAAGAAAACTCTCCCGCTTCACCATTTACAGTAAGTTTCTTCTCTCTTTATTTGTTCTTTTCTTTTTCGAGTGATTTTTTTTGTTATGTTTTGACGCTTGTTTTGAAACAGGAACAAAAGGTTATGCATAGATCTCTCTTGTTGGATGGTTCAACTCCAAAAAGCCAAAAAACAGAATCCCAATGACAAGCTCTTCCTCAGGGGTCTCTTTCACCGTCTCCGTGCTTTAATTGCTTTGAATTGCAGTCTCATTTTGGTTACTGGTATTCATCTTCCTTTTCTTTTCCTGGAATTCAATCTGAAATTTCTTTATTTGTAAAATTTGATCTTAGTTGTTGTAGGGTTAACTTAACATTATGATTTTGGTTTGTTGGTCTCTGTGTATTAAGGTTTCTTTAATGTACATTTATGTGCTGGATATTGGTCTATGAATCTTCAAGTTCTTGACCTTTTCTTATTTGGAATTTTGTATACAGTTGTTATCTTATCAATGGAGAATTATATTCTTCATAGTTTTCGGGTTTTCTAAACAAAAATTTTACCACCCATGTTGCGGAGTTTGCATACTGGTCACTGCCTTCAAGTTTGGACTTAAAAATTGTAGAAATGAGTGGCGGATTTAGAGTGGCATTGCATAGGAAAAGATTGATAGTTTATAGCTAGATACAACTTACATCACATGTGCAAAATGAATGAATGTGCATCATGACATTTCTAAACTTGACTCTTTTTTTGGTTATTTTTAGATGGATCAATTCCTGCAATCAAGTTGTCCACTTATAGACGACGCTTGAACGGTAATTATGAGGTAGGGAACCTTATGAAGATTGCAATTACAGTTTGTCAATTTGTCAATTGCTTGTGTGCTTCTTGCTAGCTTAAAGCCCTTGATGAAATACAGGTTTTTCATGAAGAAGATTATTTGGGCAAGGAGACATCACTCCAAAGGAATAAGGGGTCTACATTTTCATGTCAGATTAAAGAAGCAAAAGCTCTTGGATTAGCATTAGGGATTCCTTGTTTAGATGGGTAATTTTGCTAGACTTTTAGCTACCTCTTTCGATAGGATATACTAGAACTGAATCCAGACCAGTGACTGATTGAATTGCTTATTAGTTTGGAGCTAGGATTACTGATATACTTTGTGCATATCCTTGCCTGTTTCAGTTGCAATGTTTCTTTTTATGTGGTCAAGTGTGTATTATAGGCTCATGTCTGAACTGAAACCCTACAGTTGAGTTTTCAAACATCAGCTTTTGGCTATGTATATGTTAAACATTTGATATTTTGTTCTTTCTGGGACAGTTATTGACAATGCTGATGACATTGGTTATTGATTCACGGTTCTTGTCACTTGAGATGTGTCATTTGTTCTGTTTAGATATTTTTTTGTGGTTAATCACAGATTTTGAATCGGATCCTGTATTTTAACCTGATCAGATCACAAATTAATCTATAAGATATTCTTGTTGCGAATTGGAAGAAAGCTAGGGCTGATGCTTCTTTTTCTCCTTTGCTTCACAAACCTAGGATTGAGGAAGGAGAATCACAATGTGCTTTGTTAAACTCTGAATCATTATGTGTAAGTACTCCTGTTTCTTTTATTTTTGTATATTATGACAATTTGAAAGTACATGCTGTCCCCATTGTTTTCTTAATGTACTCAGGATGGGTGCTTTTCATCGGATTCGGATATCTTTCTTTTTGGTGCTAGGACAGTGTACAGAGCTATTTCCCTTGGTGAGTAGATGGCATTCCTTGTGCTTTTTTGAGTTTTCTGATGAGCTTTTGCCATTCTATATCTATAATATTCTAATCCTTTGCTAACAAACAGGGGAAGGAGGTCATGTTGTTTGTTATGAAATGGATGATATTGAGAGAAAACTTGGGCTTGGAAGAAACTCATTGGTGAGTTTTCTTATACCTTGAAGCTACAAAGATAACATGTCTATTCTTTATTGTCTTATGGTTAACCTTTGGCCATATGCATCATGTACCTTCTCTATATTTGAATGCAGTTTTATTTGTGGGGTGACTGAAAATGTGTTTTTTACAACTTTATTTGGTGATCACTAGATTACACTAGCTCTTCTTCTTGGCAGCGATTATTCCCCAGGAATTCATGGTGTGGGTCCGGTAATGATTCAGTCCTCTCTCTTTCAATACTTTGTTAATCCTTGTTTTCTATTTTAACAATGCTATCACATTGGTGATGCTATCGTTGGTCACATTTTTCCGCTTGTAGGAGTCTGCGTGTCAGATTGTAAAATCTGTTGGAGATAGCGTTATTCTTCAACATGTTGCAGCAGAGGGCCTATCCTTTCTCAAGAAGAAGAAGAAAACGGTGAAAGGGCGAAGACTTCAGAAAGGCGACGATAAGGAAAACTTACCTAATCAAGAACTGAATATGAAAGGTAAATGCAGAAAAACATGTCACCACTTCTTAATAGTGTCATTTGTATGTTGTCTATTTTTTCTTTAATGTATTGGGTTGGGTTAAATGGTAATGACATCCTAACTAGGTTGGCACCCAATACCAAACAACCCTATATGATAAATAGATGAAACTAAAGAAAAGAAACATTACAAATCGGTCATCATCATTTCCAAAATTCACACCCAAGGATGGATCCCAAAACTAAGTAAATCTTAAAAGTGGCTGACCAGAGAGGTTTTTACAAAGAAAAACAGAGTTTAGAAGGGCGAGTGCTCCACCATGTGAGTTCGTCCAACCAGACATGTTAAAGAATCTGCTGCTTGGTTCCTTTTGCTGTAGATATGAGTGATACCACACTCCTTTACCATCCAACTCATGAAGACAATGCTGGCACCTCGGAAGTAGAAGCCATGGGGATAAATAATGATTTGGATCTAACAAGTTGAACCACCAAAGAAGAATCAGTCTCTGTCCAAAGTCTGTTCCAGCCCTTTTCTACCGCCACCTAGAAAGCCATAATTTCAGCCTCATAGGCATACCCTTTCTTGTCCGATTATTCATATTGTTCTTCTTTCTGTAGTTGCTTTTACATTGAGTTATTTGGCTGTGGCTTGAGTGCAAATTGCAAAAATTTCTTCAGTCAGCTATTTGTAGAAGTAATTTGTTGATTTTGAATATGAAATAGTAGCTTACTTTTTAAAATGCTTGACAATTGGCGCAGGACCTGTTTCTTGTTCAGAAAAAGAGAGCCAGTTCTTACAAGTGATTGATGCATATTTAAAGCCAAAATGCCACTCAGCAGACTCTAAAGTTGTTCACCGGTAAAGTTAAATGATATTTCTGTTCTCATTAGTAAAGTCAGATTTTACAATATCATTTAAGAATAGATATTGTGAGACTTGTAATGCTATTGTTACAAACCTTAAGAAATTTATTGAAGTTCATACTTATAATTTTCTGGTTTTGGTGTATACACATCTTGACAGAATACTTTCAAAGCGTTCCTTTCAACGCACCAAGCTTCATCAACTATGCTCTTGGCTCTTTGATTGGCCTCCTGAGAAAACAGGTTTCATCTGATGCATAATTTAGATATAGCTCTCATTTGTCTTGTCACACGTTCTTTAGCTTCATACATTGTTTTTGGTGACTTCAACTTCCAGACATGAAAATCTTAAAATTAAGCTTATTCAACTTCTCAGAAGCAAGGTTGTTGCGGTTCATGTAGATTTAAGAGTTCCTTTCTTTTTAGTTGAACACATTTTGCCTTTATATTGTGATTTTGTCTAGTAAATCTGTCAACTTTGGATGTCAAACTTGTGTAGAAGCTAGTCAAACCAAGGAACATCAGATTACTTGGCCTTATCTAATTACATATAATTCTACACTTTGCTAATTTTTCTGTATATATAACTGATGCTTGGTCAGTTGTTCAGATGAGTATATTCTTCCTAAGATAGCTGAAAGAGACTTACGTCGGTTTGCCAATTTGCGATCAACTTCAGCAGCTCTCGGCACTAGACTTCCTCTCCGAAAGGTAGAACTCAGGTGATTTGCCTATCTCGGGTGTTGAACTTACTCTTCGTTCCATGACTCAAAAATTTCTCAAATACAGATACCAGCCAAGTGCCCTGTGAAGGAAATTATAAAGCACAGGATAGTCCAAGGAAAAGACTGCTTTGAGGTCTCTTGGGAAAATTTTGATGGACTTGAAACTTCCGTAGTTCCTGAAGATCTCATACAGAGGTAGTAACATTTTTGTATGTCATGGCTACTTTAATTGTCATTGTTATCAAGTACTTGCAATCTGAGATCATGTTTTTGGATTGTATACACCGCCAAGTATCATAATTCATTTGTTGTTTTTCATCTGTAGTGCCTGTCCTGAAAAGATTGTGGAGTTCAATGAGAGAATAAATCAACAAAAAGTAAAGAAATCATCAAGACCACAACCTTCAGCAATCGACCAAAAACTCCAAGCTCTGTTGCTTGAGATTGAATCAGAAAACAGTACCAAGCAAAATGCTTCATCGTCTACAAGTGCAGCGATGCTGGAACAACAGAACAATGCAACTGAATGTGATTATACAACGGGATACTACTCATTCAACGATTTAGATTCAGAAAACAACACTGCAAGTCATCATCTAGATGATGCTAAAAGTGAATTCATAGACCTCCTGAGCCCTTCACCAGCCCCTAGTCTCTACAAATCAAGATGCCAACAAACAACAGCAATGCGACCAGACACTTTACTTGAATCAGAAGGACTATACATGTCATTCAATTTAGAACCAGAAAGCAATGACAGAGAGTATCAACCAACAGTTCCTAAAACCAAAATCATAAACCTCTTGAGTCCTTCCCCAGTTCAAAGTCGAAAAATGTCTAGATGTCAGCAAACAACAGCAGTGCCTTCGAACTCGCCAATCAGGACAATGTTAGATACAAATGCTGATTGTCATTCAGAGACTCAACCTAACCCTGCTGGTGAAACTTCTCCTGAGAGTGAAATCATTGATCTCTCAAGCCCTCATCCACCAATCCGTCATAATAGTCCCCATAGAAATGTGGTTACTACTAGTACTAATCAGTATAGTAATGTAGTAGATTTGAGTGAATATGAGTTTGAAAGGTCACCAGAACATGAGAGGAAAGCTAGGGAGCTTAGATTGTTCCTATCCAGTATAAAATATGACTTGTAATAGGAAGGCTTATGTATAAATTTTCTATATACTATAATTTATATTGTTTCGCTCATGCTCTATGTCATAGGTTCGAAACGCATATTTATGACCACTCGTCAAAACTGATCGGTAATGTGTCTATATATATTTCTGATTCATGCTGGCATGAATTAGCTATTGAGGTTGAGTGATAACGAGCATGAAATTTAAAGGACACACTCCATAAGCAAGAAAACAGAAAAAAGCGCGCGAAAATCCCTAGAATCAACCCCAATGGGGAAGCAAAAACAGCAAGTAATTTCCCGCTTCTTCGCTCCCCAAGGCAAAAAATCAACACCGTCTCCTCCACCGCCACCACCGACGCCGAAAGTGGCGACAACTGTCGATTTCTCTCCCGCCAAACGCAAAGCGATCTCCGCTCACCTCCCTTTAATAACCAAGAAGCCCAAACTACTACTACTACCTCCACCACCACCGGCATCACAACAACAATCACAACCTGCTTCTACTTCTTCAAAGAAATACACTCCTCTCGAGCTGCAAGTCGTTGAGTTGAAGAAGCGTTATCCCGATGTTCTTCTCATGGTGGAGGTCGGCTACAAGTTTCGGTTCTTTGGCGATGACGCTGAGACTGCCGCTAGAGTTCTCGGCATTTATGCTCATGTTGATCACAACTTCATGACTGCGAGCATTCCAACTTTTCGATTAAATGTCCATGTGAGGAGGCTGGTTGGTGCTGGTTATATAGTTGGAGTTGTGAAGCAGACTGAGACTGCTGCTATCAAGGCGGCTAGTGGACAGGGGAGGGCCGGTCCGTTCGAGAGAGGTCTTTCTGCGCTTTACACCAAGGCTACGCTGGCCGCGGCGCAGGATTTGGGTGGTGATCGGGAGGAGGAAGGCTGCGGTGGGGAGAGTAATTATCTGGTTTGTGTAGTTGACAGAGATGATACTGGTGATGGAGATGGAGGACATGTTAAAGTTGGGGTAGTTGCTGTGGAGGTTTCGACTGGTGATGTTGCTTTTGGGGAGTTTGATGATGGTTTAATGAGGAGTGGTCTTGAGACTGTGGTGCTTAGCTTGTCTCCTTCTGAGTTGCTCCTTGGCCATCCGCTTTCCAAACTCACTGAGAAGGTTGGTTTTTTGGTTATGATTTCGAATGATTATATGTTTATCTGGTAGTATATCTATTATATGTAAGGAGGGTAGGTTACTTGAAGTTGATGACTTGAACCATTTTGTTATGTTAGTGCCCCAATGGGCAAGTGGGTAGGTTGCATTCATTGTGTAGAATTTTAATCTGCTAATGATAGGTCTGTAAAGTTAATATACCATTGTGTTGTGGCTTTCATTTACATATTTGTCTGATTTCGGGAGACTTTGCATCTCCAGTACTTATTATCTTATGCTGGACCTGCCTCAAATGTGAGAGTGGAACGTGTCTCCCACGATTGCTTTAAACATGGTGGTGCTCTCCCTGAAGTAATGTCTTTGTTTGAGAACTTGGGAAACGAAAATATATCAAGTATTGAAAAGCAAAGTGCAGAGATTGCAGATTGCTCGGCAATACAGGTGTTTATCATTTTTCATGTGTGACGAAATGTTGATTATATGTATGCATGGATATTTCACATAAGTTAGAGCTGTCTTTACTCTAGTCTAGTAACTTTCATGATTATCATTACTAAACTCTCTGATAGTTCTATGGCTAATTTATCATTTATCCTATGTGTTCCATGGCATACTTCAATGGTGTTAAAAGGCAATTATGGACATGCCCGATTTGGCTGTCCAGGCATTGGCTCTAACAATTCGTCATCTCAAACAATTTGGACTTGAGAGAATTGTACGCCTTGCTGCCTCGTTTCGGTCTCTAGCAAGTAAAGAGGAGATGACTCTCTCAGCCAATGCACTTCAACAGTTGGAGGTAATTCATTTTGTCCACGCATCAAACTGAAATTAATTATCATTTTTTACTTGAATCATTTCTCTAAATCAGCTATATGGATGAATGATGTTATCATCCGATTTGTTGTGGCGACGCTAGAAGAAGGATTAACTTCAGGATGTGATTTTCTTGTTCATAATTTTGGAATAGTACGATTCACTTTAACTAGCTTGGGCTGTTGCATACTTCCTGATTTTTAAGCATGGTTAGGATTGACTTCGACAGTTAAAGAAATCAATTAGAGAATTTTTATTTACCATATTCCTGTAGAGTCTGGCTGAAAGTCAAACATGTCAATAATGCTTACAGATAATTTCGGGAAGATAATTCGTTTTTTGGGGCATTAATCATGTTTCTACTTGTCTCTAAATTATAACTTTAGTTGATGTCTTTGTTGCTTTTTAGATTCTGTGGAATAACTCAAATGGATCAGAATCTGGCTCTTTGTTGCACACCATGAATCATACTCTTACTGGATATGGTTCAAGGCTTCTTAGGCATTGGGTAAGAAATACGACTCTCTGAAGCACTCTCACTAGTACATTATATTTTTGAAGTATAAATTCTTAGTTTCATTGCATGGTACAGGTGACTCACCCTTTATGTGATAGAAATATGATTTCTGCTCGTCTTGATGCTGTTTCTGAGATTGCAGAATCCATGGGAACTCATAAAACTTCTGGTCTTGTTGAGCTAGATAACAACTGTTCTGATATAGCAATTATAGAGCCGGAGTTCTGTTATACTCTTTCATCAGTACTGACATATTTGGGACGATCCCCTGATCTTCAGCGCGGAATAACAAGAATCTTCCACCGTACTGCCACCCCATCTGAGGTAGCACATTTTACGTATCTTATTTGATGTCTCCTTTTGCAATGTTTACTGTGACGTCTCTTTTCAACTGCTTAAATATAGAGAGAGCTGCCTGCTTATTCAGCCCCGCCAACAACTGCAAGATTAATTCTTCATTAGCCTAATTGGTTTATGATTTGTCTTCTTACCCTATCTGCTCTATTATCCATTCCTGGTTCATACAGTGGTGGGTTCTGGCACACTTGTTTACTGTGCTTCATAAAATCTGAAGTGGTGACTCTTTAAATTTACATGTCTTCTTTCTCTAATTTTTACTGTTATTATTTTGAATCCAAAAGGTGCAGACTTGGATTTTTCTTCCTCTTTTGGAACTGTGTGCTAGATTGCTTGACATATTATTATCCTCAGATTTGTTCGACTTAAAGTATTATTCTGTAGACAACTTCATAAATTCAGTTCAGAACATAGCTTAAGTACTTGTACGGTACCTTTTGAGCAACTGTGCAATAGTTCATCTGACATATTTCATGATGGATTTGTATAGTTCATTGCAGTTCTTCAAGCAATATCTTATGCTGGGAAGCAACTCAAACCACTATGTGTTGAGGAAGAGCATTATGAGACAGTACCATCAATAGCTGTGCACTCTGTTCTACTGCAAAAGTTGATCCAAACTGCTGCTTCTGATACTGTAGTTGGAAAAGCTGCAAAACTGTTGTCCGCACTAAATAAAGAAGCAGCTGATCGAGGAGATTTTCCAAACTTACTCATCATAACCAGTGGCGAGTATGAAGAAGTACATGAAAAGTTCTTCTGCATCCATTTTTTTAATTGGTTCAAGAACCTACATCACTTACTTATTTCTAAAGAGTAGTTAAAATTTCTTGAATCTCACAGGTTTCAAGAGCCCGGGAAGCTGTCCAAGTAGCCAAGGAGGACTTAGATTCTTTAATTGGTGTATTCCGCAAGCAGCTTAGGATGCGGACTCTGGAATTTATAAGTGTGGCCGGAACAACACATTTGATAGAGGTTATTCAATTTATTATTATTGTTATAAAATTATAATTTAATGTGTCTAACTTTTCCATCTGCTGGTATAATATTGTAAATATTTTATCACCATATTACTCCTATCACTTATCCTTCAGAACTTCCTTCATTTCCTGGCCACTTTGACCTCCGAAGTCATTGTCTATCGGCATGTAATTTCTTGTATTTTACTTTACTCTTAACATCTAGAAGATGATTATGTGTATGGTAGTGTTTTTGTTAAAAACTGAACTACCTTAAGTTTCTCTATCAGTTTCAGAAGCTCTTTTCGGTATCTATTTGATAGAGAAAAATTACTATATATGTGATTAGTCATTTTTTTTTACCCAAAAGAAGATAGAAAGCATGATTATAGTTATTTCTAGAATAGATATAGTGCTGCTTGTTGCCTCCTCTTTCTATCTGCTCCTTCCTCCTGCCCTCTTCGATCATGAGTTCATCAAAGCGTTGCTTCTGTTGCAAGTTGAAAAGTCATTGTTTGTGACTCTAGTAGACAACTTATAATAATTAACCTGAATCAGTTTTGCTTTGACTGCAGTTACCTGTAGATCTCACAGTACCTTCTAATTGGGTTAAGATAAATAGTACCAAGAAAATGATCCGCTATCATCCACCAGAGGTACTAACTGCACTGGACAAGCTAGCACTGGCCAGTGAAGAACTGACCATTGTCTGTCGAGCTGCTTGGGATTTCTTCCTGAAGGGATTTGGTGAATACTATGCAGAGTTCCAAGCTGCTGTTCAAGCATTAGCTTCTTTAGACTGTTTGCATTCACTTGCCATTCTTTCAAGAAATAAGGTACTTCTAGAGAGATGTACAATCAGACTTATTTCTTTGACAGATAGGATTAATTCCGGTTAACTATTGCAGGGTTATGTTCGTCCTGTATTTGTTGCTAACTGTGAGCCTGTTCAAATGCATATTTGCTCTGGTCGCCACCCGGTATGTATCTGATGTGTTTGCATGTTTCTGCATCTCCTTTCTTAGTGTCAGTTATTTAAAACCAGTCATGGTGGTTTAAGATATTCTTCATCATAGTTGACAAGGGAAAAGTCTGGTGCCCTTAATAATTGATTGCTCTAGTCAAATTCTGCTGGCATGTTCATTTTTGCTGCTTCCGGAAATGATGTTTGGCCAAGTTTTAATATTCTGGATTTCACTATTCTTGTTAAGTTGTCAAATGTGGAAAAGAAAGGCCCTTAAAATGTTATGCCTATGAGATTTAGAATTGGTATGGCATAACCTTATTATCGATTTCATCCAGGTTTTGGATGCCTTATTACAAGACAATTTTGTCCCAAACGACACAAACTTGCATGCTGATAGAGAGTACTGTCAGATTGTTACTGGACCCAACATGGGTGGAAAGAGTTGCTACATCCGTCAAGTTGCTCTCATAGCTATAATGGCTCAGGTAAGAAGAACATGCTTTGGTTTGTAATTGTTTGTCATTTGAGCAATTAAGTATCTGTTTTATGCCCTTAAATGACTCAGTTTATTTCACTTGAAGTATCATGTTCGTGTCCGTTATTAATGAGTCTCACGAACAATTTCCAACATGCTTGTTTTATTTCATGAATGACAAGAATTTGCAACATCTGAACTTTCTAGGTTGGTTCCTTTGTACCAGCATCTTCAGCAGAGTTGCATGTACTCGATTGCATCTTTACAAGAATGGGTGCTTCTGATAGTATCCAACAAGGAAGAAGCACCTTTCTGGAAGAACTAAGTGAAGCTTCTCATATACTCCACAATTCCACATCACGCTCGCTAGTAATAATCGATGAACTCGGGAGGGGCACAAGTACACATGATGGTGTAGCTATTGCTTATGCCACATTGCATAATCTATTAGACCAAAAAAAGTGCATGGTTCTCTTTGTCACCCACTACCCCAAAATCGCGGATATCAGGACTGAGTTTCCTGGCTCTGTAGGAGCATACCATGTCTCATATTTGACCTCTTCGGTAGCAAAGGATTCAGATTCTAAATCCAATCATGAAGACGTTACCTACCTATATAAACTTGTATCAGGTGTCTCAGAGAGGAGTTTTGGATTTAAGGTTGCACAGCTTGCACAGGTATCTATTTCATTTCGAATTTGAATGGATACACTTGAGTTCTTTCAATAAGTTTGAAAACCAAAGTTAAAAAACATTTCAGGCGTCTCAAATGTTCTTATTCTTTAGAGATCTTGAAGCTAAATCGTTCTCTAACTGAAATTGTTGCCTAACTTATTGCAGTTGCCATCATCATGTATTAGCAGAGCCATTGTTATGTCTAAAAGACTAGAAGAAGAAGTAAGCTGCAGAGTGAAGAACAAATCTGTACTATATGAAACACATAGTGACCAAGAAGAAGCAGCAAACACAAACACAAACACAAACACAAACGCATTAGTTTCTCAAGACAGTTATGCTGGAGCAGTAGAGGATCAAGATGTATTATGTAGCCTTTACAGAGACTTCTTTCAGAATCTGAAATTAGCAATAGATAATGATGATGATCCGGCTAAAAGCTTCCAGTTTCTGAAGCATGCAAGAAGCATTGCCAAGGAGTTAACTACTTGATTAGTTTGATTTCTTCCTGTATGTAATAATAAACAAGATAACTTATACCTTCGCTTTTGCGACACCAAAATTCAGGCACGTATTCATTTACTGGTCGGGCCATGCAAGTTCGGACGTAGGATCTTTCTATATTCACTTTCTCAATATTTGGACAGTCTTTCAAATTTAAAATTACAGGAGAGGACAAATACACAAAAAAATCGGGGAGCTTTAACCATTGTGACGGAATCAGACCGACACAAGTGATAATCCGACAGGTAATATGATACTGCTATCGTAGCTACACCCTATTAAAACTAAATTTTTTAAATACTGGCAATTTGAAATAATACGATCATTGATCAGTCACCATGTGTGTAATACTTACCTTTCAATTTTAGAGTTTTCGTTTTCAAACATCTAAAGCCCAGACCACTGTCCAATGTTCGGGTCTCGAAATATCGTTGAACTCTTCAATTTGATGAGATGTTGATGTATCCTACTCCTACTTATTACAAGTTTTATATTTTAATTTGGTCTGAGTTATATTTTTTATTTTATTTTTACTTGTTTTGTAGTTGCTTTTAGTTTTCCTAAATTATTAGATTTCTTATTTGTTTAGGATTAGTTTAACTCTATATAAGGAGTTGTTATTCTCAATTTTTATTCAGTTCAATTATCAATTAATTTTATTCAATCAAGAATATTCAGATTTTATATCTAGTTGTCTCTAGTTTTCTATCTTTTTCGCCTTAGCTGCGAACTATATTCTGCTCCTACATCAATTGGTTTAAGAGCAAGTTTTACCCTTGTCCTATGACTAATGATGGTTCAAGTGGTTCCAAAACTTTCGACAATGATCAGAAGTTCATACAAATTTCGATGAGCGGTTAACTGACATCGAACAACAATTTGACAGAAGATTGAAACTCTTAAAGTCCAACTCTGATAGGCGATTTGACGCTACTGAAGAACGATTCGACGGTTTGGAATCAAGTATTAAAACCTTGGAACAAACAATGTTCGTAATGATGCTTAACTCCAGTAAGATAATCCAACCAACCGGTGACAATAGTCTTTACCGTGGGCATACACAGCCCCACCAGCAGCCCCAAGAAGACTCATAGATTGAAACCAATAAATCATCTCTAATTTCGGCAGATCTTCTTATTTCTGGCCATCATCAGTCGCGAACCACTCCAGCGACCGACCAAAACCCCAAACCGTCCGGCATCAGTCGGTCCTTCGATCAACTTAAGCAAATAAACTCTAACCCTAAACCTAGAAATTCAATAGGGTTTCATGAAAATCCTAACTATTCAATGGTGGCAGGGCAAGGCGTGACAACCTCCGGAGCGACCGGCAATGACGACTTCCGGCGACCCCCAAACGGCGACGGAGCATTTTCAATCGCATAATTTTCAGCCCTATTTTGCGGACTCCAGCCGAATAGTCACCACCCAACCTAACTTTAGAAACCCTAACGTATACCAACAAGGTGAGCGACAAGTTTTCAGGTAGCCGAATGCTGCTAATGGGTACGAAGACTCTTCCGACGAAGATGAACTAGTAAATGCAGCCCCTAATGCTGCAGGTTATCAACCGCGATATCAAGATCGCGAGTTTAAGATGAAGATGGATCTACCCGTATTTGATGGACAACTTAACATTGAAGAATTTCTCAATTGGATACAGAATGTTGAGAACTTCTTCGATCATCTTGAAATCTCAGAAGATCGACATGTCAAACTTATGGCTTAAAAGTTGAAGCCGGAGCCTTGGCGTGGTGGGAACAAATACAATTCAACCGACAACGTGAATGAAAATAGTGAGTTTGTACATGGGAAAAGATGAAGAGACTACTTAAGCATCGATTTTTGCCACCCGAATACGAACAATTCCTTTACCAACAATTCCAAAATTATCGACAAATGAACCGAAAGGTTGCTAATTGTATTGAGGAATTCTATCGATTGAGTGTGAGGTGTAACTTGAATGAGACTATGAACCAACAAGTTGCTCGATATATTGGGGGATTAAAGATGGAGATTCAAGACGCATTGAGCTTCCAACATGTGGACATTGTCGGTTGCAGTCAATTTTGCTTTCAAAATTGAAGCTCAATTAGATCGTCGAGTCAATTGAAGTTCTACAAAATCGCGAAGATACACCCCTACTTTACCGACACAGAAAGAACACTCAACCATGGACAACAATGACAATCCTACCTCCTCAGCTCCTCAAACATCGAAACAAAGGAAGAATACTAATACAGTCCCAAATCAATTTGCAACACCTAATCTGCAGCAGACTCAATCCAATTCCAACCCTTACCTGTAGCTTTGTCGGCGGGGATCACCAGTGGGTTGTCACATAGTTTTACGGTCCAAAGATTATGCTTTGAGAGATCAAGGAAAGACGAAGTAAGAGCATGCTATTGAAGACGTTGCAACATATGTCGGGGGGGCCTCCGTTGATTGTGTACGAATAAAATACGAGTCCAAAGGCAGGGTAAGAAAGGGTTTAGTTAATGGAGATATTAACTCTTCCGGGAACCAGTAACGCGTAAATCATGTCAAACCAAGACCGATCAATATCCGAACGGAACGGATTCGAACTTCTCCTAGAATAGTTTCCAGTGCGAAATGAAATTCATAGGATATATATATGAGTAATTCAAATGAGAAATTGAAATATTTGATAGGATTCGATTCATTTTAGTAATAAAAAAATAGGATGTATGACATTTAGAGTTGTCGTTCGTGCACCTGTCCCCAATGGAAGAATGAGTGATCCGTTCCCCTGCAGATCATGGCCTTACCACTCTATCCCCGATGGCCAGCGGGGGATTCGGTATAGCAGCTCACGTTCGTTTGCGCTGCGCGTTCCTGCTGGACTAGACACGTGTTAGCTGTAGGAAGTATGGTTCCAAAAGTGACTTCGATTCGCCAGTGTAGGTAATAAAGTTTATTTTATTCAGGCTTCAGAAGCTAGGGCCAGGAAAGGAGATATACCCATAGAAGGAAGAAGAAAGGCTAGAAGTTTCAAGATTGGCAAATGCCATAACAAGAACTTCTTTCTCGTTGATGATAGTTTCCACTTACCAAGTTCCTATGATTTGGGCAAATGCTTCAGTTGTAATCAGATTGAACAACTTAGTAATAATTGCCCCAATCGTAGATCAGTAAACATCATTGAAGATGAAGGGGATACTAGAGAGTGTGGTATGGTGGAACAAGAAGAAGACTCTTTCTATGAAGGTGCTGAAGTTGTAGAAGAAGATCAATGAGAGTCTATTAATTGTGTCGTTCAACGCGTCTTGCTTGCACCAAAAAAAGCTTGATGACTCACATTGACATAAGATCTTCAAGACCAAGTGCACGATCATTAATAAGATTTGTAATGTTATTATTGATGGTGAAAGTAGTGAGAATGTGGTATCCAAGGCACTAGTCAAGATGTTAAACTTGAAGATGGATTAACATTTTAGTCCTTATAAGATACCGTGGATCAAGATGGGACCTGAAGTACAAGTAACGGAGGCATGTAAGGTACCTTTATCTATGGGTAAGTACTACAAAGATGAGATCAAATGCGATGTAGTCGAGATGGATGCATGTCACATACTTCTCGGACGATCGTGGATGCATGATGTAGATGCCAATCACAAGGGACGTGACAACACCTATATGTTTTGGTGGTATGGTACGAAAGTTGTGTTGTTACCTCAAAAAGTAGAAGAGTAACCTCAAAGAAATGGCAGTGGCAAAGTTAACATTGTTGGACAACTATTCTCAACGATATTCGGTGCTGAATTCGTCGAGGAAATTAAAAAGCCTGCATCCTTTGTGGCATTAGTTGTCAAAGATTCTCATACAAAAGAAACACGTACCCCTCCAAAAGTTCAATCACTACTAGAGGAATTCCAAGATTTAGTCCCTATTGATTTACCTAGTGAGCTTCCATCGATGAGGAACATCCAACATCATATTGACCTTACACCCAGTGCTACTCTTCCCAATTTACCACACTATCGTACGAGCCCAACTAAATATAAAGAGCTACAATGTCAAGTTAATGACTTGTTAGACAAGGGGTTAATTCGAGAAAGTATGAGTCCATGTGCAGTTCCTACACTATTTACACCAAAGAAAGATGGAAGTTGGAGAATATGAGTAGGTAGTCGCGCAATAAACAAGATCACGATCAAGTATTGATTTCCATACCGCGACTTAGTGACATGCTTGAAAGATTAGCTGAGGCTAATATATCACTAAGCTGGACTTACAAAGTGGCTATCATCGGATTCGTATTCGGCCCGAGGATGACTGGAAAACAGCCTTCAAGACTAAAGATGGGTTATACGAGTGGTTAGTAATGCCTTTTGGACTATCAAATGCACCTTGTACTTTCATGCGTCTCATGAACCAAGTTCTTCGTCCTTTCATTAGAAAATTTGTGGTGGTCTATTTCGATGATATCTTCATCTATAGTCACAATGAGGAGGATCACTTGGCTCATCTTAAAGAGGTCTTGGTAGCCTTAAAGGAGAATAAATTGTAGATAAACTTAAAAAAAGTGCAACTTCATGACTTTTGTAGAAAGATGGAATCTTTTTTTTCTCGAGGTTAACAGGAAAAGAGGGCAAAGATGGAATACAAGTTGATGAAACCAAAGTGAAGGCGATACAGGAGTGACCAGCCCCTCACACTATTCGAGAGGTATAAAGTTTTCATGGTCTAGCTACCTTTTATCGATGTTTCATTGAAGGTTTTAGTACAATCATGGCACCCATAACTAATTGCTTAAAGAAAGGTCAATTTCAATGGATAAAAGGCAAGAAGATTGCTTTTGTCTGATAAAAGATAAATTATGCTCTACTCCTGTCTTAGCCCTCCCAAGCTTTGACTAGATCTTTGAATGTAATGCCTCGGTGCAAGGTATAGTAGTTGTTTTATCTCAAGAAGGAAAATCGATTGAGTACTTTAGCGAGAAAGTTAGTAAGGCTCGACAAAAGTGGACTACTTATATACTAGAGTTCTATAAGGTTATTCGAGCATTGCAATATTGGGAACATTATTTGGTCCAACGTGAGTTCTTATTATACACTGATCATCAAGCTTTGAAATACATAAACTCTCAAAAAACAATCAACAGAATGCTTGCTCATTGGATTACTTTCACGCAAAAGTTCACCTTTTCCATCAAGCATAAGTCTAGGCAAATGAACAAAGTAGCAGATGCTTTGAGCCGCTGTGAGTCTCTATTGGCTACTATCAGCACATAAGTGGTGGGATTTGATGTTCTTAAAGATACTTATGCCAATGATGAAGACTTTAGTAAGGTTTGATTTAGTTTCCAAAATAAGCAATTCAATGAAGATTTCTTAATCCAAGAGGGCTACTTTTTTAAGGGCACACGACTTTGTATTCCTCGTTCTTCCCTTCGAGAACTTCTTATTAGAGAGCTGCATGTCGGGGGTTTAGGAGGACATGTTTGGCGTGACAAGACATTAGTTTGGTGGAGTAAAGATTCTAATTGCCACAACTCAAAAGATATGTTGGGCACTTTGTTCAAAGTTGTCCAGTTTGTCAACAAGCGAATGGACAATCTCAAAATACTGGTTTTTACACGCCATTGTCAGTTCCTGAAACTATTTGTCAAGACTTGACTATGGATTTTGTCCTCAGATTACCTTGATCTCAAAGAGGTGTAGATTTGGGGTTTGTATTGGTTGACCATTTCTCTAAGATGATTCACTTCATTCCTTACAAGAAGACCTCGGATGGATCGCATATAGCACACTTATTTTTTTTGTGAAGTTGTGCGCTTGCATGAAATTCCCAACTCAATTACTTCTGATATAGATGTCAAGTTCCTTAGCCATTTTTGGATGGCACTCTGGAAAATATTTAATACATCTTTGAAGTATAGTAGCACTAGTCACCCCCAAACAGATGGGCAAACTGAAGTAGCCAATCGTTCACTTGGTAATATGATTCAGTCTGTTTGTGGTGACAAGCCAAGACAATGGGATGTTGTCCTTCCGTAAATAGAGTTTTCTTTCAATAGTATGCTTAATCATTCTACAAAGAAAACACCTTTCGAGATTGTATACACGAGCACCCCCAAGGCATACAGTGAATTTGATCTATCTTCCATTATCAATGACTACCAACTCTAATGCGAAAGAATTAGTTGAACGGATCCACAAGGTTCATCAAGAAGTTAGAGAAAATCTTGAAGAGGTAAATATGCGCTACAAGAAGGCAGCTGATCAACATAGACATTTCAAAGATTTTGATGTCGGTGATTTAGTGATGGTACACCTCTAAAAGCATCGTTTTTCCGTAGGAACATATTATAAACTTCAAGAGAAGAAGATTGGTCCATTTCGTGTGTTGCAAAAGCTTAGAAATAATGCTTACAAGATTGATCTTCCCAGCAACATGGTCATATCCAATATCTTTAATGTGGCTGATATCTTCGAGTATTTCCTGCGGGATGAACTTTCATTGCACACAAAACTCGAGAACTAGTTTATTTCAAGTGGGAGGTATTTGATTAAGCACAATATATGCAACATTTGAATACTATTTCATTAATTATTCTGAGGATATTATTGTAATTTTCTACTAATTTGCTCAATTTCTGTAAATGTGAACAATTTGGATGCATTTGTGCAATTATGTAGATTTTTGGGATTTAAAGCCTAAAATGCGGAAGTCGAGGATTGAAGTCAAACTTTCAAAGACTGTTTCAAATCTTTCAAAAGTCAAATTAGAGATTACATTTTTAAGGAGGGGATTTTGAGGGGAATTTAGGAGATTTTTTTTTCTTAACAGAGTATATTACTCTGTAGAACAGAATTGTTTCATTATCATAAGTTTTGGTAGTACTTTCAGAAACAATCAAGCTTTAGTTTTCTTTCTTTTCTCTTCTTTCATTTTTGTACGTTCAGTTTATATTTTAAACAATGATGTTGATTGTGCCCATGGGGTGCTAAACTAGTCTGTTCAGCTAAACGATTGATTTAATTAATTTGTGTTGTAAGATTTTTACTTCATTGATTTATCATGTAATATTTGTGTAGTTTCTGTGCCCATAGTTAAGGTCAACTTCTGTGTCCATAGCTAAGGTCATGTTAGTTTGATTTAATTAATTGATTAAGCGCGCGATTAGTTAATTAAGTAGGCTAATACACTGCATGTTAGATAATTCATAATTAATCTGATCTAGGTGGTATTGAGGTTTCACAATCATAGTTCAAGAAATATCGTACTGATTCATTGGCTATGACCATAGGTCTTTTCTAGTTCAAAATGCAATTTACATTAGATTAGTGATTGATTCGAAGGGTCGTACCCGGTCAGTTTAATAGCTAAGGAAAATATTGGTTGTTAGGCACGTCATCAATAACTATAACTTTGGTTATTTAAATCGATAAAGATATCTTTTGAATCGATGATCAACACATTAATTAAATGATCGGTTGGCTGAGTCTTTTAATATATTTGATCGTTAATATTTACGTTTTTAGTATTCGATTCAAATTCACTCTTTAAACCCCCAGTTTTATACTTGGTTAATATACAACTCAGAATTAATAACCATTCTCTGTGGATTCGACATTGTTTACTACAATTAATTTTTCGTTTATAGGATATTTTAAATATTGACGGACTCAGCACCCGTCAGTATTGATGTAGGACGGAATCTTCTAGTTTTCTTATTGCTTTAGGATTAGTTTCTTATTTGTTTTCTAATAGTTTTCCTAATTTGATATTATTTCTTTTCCTAGTAGGTTTGATTATCTAGATTGTTTAGGATTAGGATTAGTTTGAGTCTATCTAAAGATTGCTAGTTTCAATTGTTATTCATTCTATTTATCAATACAATTCAACTTTAATATATTAGTTTATCTTTTTGCCTTAGTTGCGACATTCTTTCGTCTTAGTTGCGAACTATTTCCGTTGTGCTTTATCATACTTCCTGAAATAATGATATCCATGCATATATCTAGAGCTGGCAAAACGGGTTTGTGGGTTGTGTTGAACCTGACACAAACACGAACACGAACCCGTTTAACTTGACACGATACGAACACGACACGACACGATTATTAAACGAGTTGTGAACTTCCAACACGAACACGACACGATTAAAAATGAGTTGACATGGACACGAAGCGATGACACGATTAATAAATGGATTATTATTCAATCCGACATGCCAACACAAAATTGACACGTTAACCCGGGTATTAAACGGGTTGACACGATTTTTTTAAATAAAAATTAATTTTATTTAATAAAAAATCATAAATAAAATATCAAAATTTAAAATTACATATATATATATATATCCTCAATAAACGGGTCAACCCGTAACACGATTATGCCAACACGAACACGACACGATTATTAAATGGGTTAAACGGTTTGACATGTTTACCGACACGACACGATTATGCTCAACCCTTACCCTTAATAATCGGTTTCATTTCGTGTTAACCCATCATATCATGACCCATATTGCTACCCTTACGCATATCATTAGGAAAAATTAGTATTTCCGATTATATAAATATTAAAATGCATTTTGATTTTCTCAGGAATATTGAGAGAAAATATCTAACATGGGTTCTCATAATAACGTAAGTGAAACTTTGAAATCAAGTAGCTAACGGAGCCATAGTCAATTACATCTTTTCCAGAGAAGTCTATAAATTGTGTTTCGAAAAGAAATAAAAGATAGACTTCACATTGATCCAACAGATCCAAAAGATGAAGACGTCAAGAAAATTCCCAACTCTTCCCAATTCTTCCAAAACCTGAAGACATCAAGAAAACTCCTAAAAACAGCCATATGGAAGAAGCAGCAAAGAAAGAGAAAAGAAAAACATTTGAATGAAGCAACTTGATATTTCTTATATCGTTTGGTCGGATATGGATAGATCTTTAAGAAATGCCAAAGATTTTTATGAGCAGGAAGAGCTTCTCTCCCTGGGAATGCGACTAAATAAACCGATAATGGTGAGGTGTGCTTCAACGGTATCCGAAGGATTGTTCGTTTTGGAGACACTTAGGAGAGGAATGGATACATTTTGGTATCACGTTGGATCCTGATATTGAACAGTAAACCATGGAAGCCATCAAGGCTGAGGTTGAGGGAAATCGAGAAATCATAGAGTCAATCCTGGAAGAAATATTAAAAATTCGGGCGGAAAGAAAAATGTGGGTAGTGTACCGGAAGTAAGGAGAAGAGCATTTGGTGCTAAGGATGTTATTTTGCAATTCCTGCAAAACCGTAAAATATTTCCCCTTTTTTATTTATTTCTATTTACATATTTATATTAAATTAAATGAAAAATAAAACATACAAATCATGTTGTTAAATTAAATATTGTCATTTATACTTTTTATTTTAAAAAAATTACTATATATAAAAATATTTTAATTTTATTTTTTTCTTAACATAACGTATAGCAAAATTTGTGAAGTAAAAATATAAAAATCTAATATAAACCCTAAAGTAAATCCTTACGCTACCACATTAAGAAGAGAATTCTAGTTAAATCATTTCAATTTAGATCATTTCATACAAATAAAAAAATAAAAATAAAAAATAAAAAAGAAGTGGGGTAAACCCCTCCCTTTTTTTTTTAAAGTTGGGTGAGGGTAAGGTTCATGACACCTACTTGTTTTTGTCCATTGGAGCCCGATAGTTTCAGTGGCCTTTTCAATATGCTCCTCCCTTCGATCTCCAAATGTTGTTTCATCTGTTTACCTTTATCGATAATAACTTCATATTTTTCATTTTAACCGTGCTTTTAACTATTAACTTTCGATTAGATTTATTTATTTATTTTAACTTATCATGTTTATGTTTATTTATAAGTGTGAGCAAAACTACGGAGTTATGTTATATTTGTTCACTCTTTTGTGTTTTGTAATTGTTGATTAATGACTTAACCAACTTAGTGATGAAATAAAATTTGTTGAAGACATCTATGAATAAGAGGAGCTTATCGCTCTAGGAAGGTAGGTAAACGAATCGATAATAGCACGACTGCTTCAAATGTGTCCAGTAAATATTTTTTCCGATAAACATTGCTAAAGTTAAGGAAATGGTCAGTAAAACCATTTAGGAGAAATATGAATATATTTTTGCATCAAAGTTAATCTGGATGGTGAAGGGTAATCTGGATGGTGAAGAGTGGGCCAAATAAGCTATTGAAGTTTAGGTTCAGGGACATCCAGAAATCATGAAGTTTATTCTTGAAGAAATCATGAAGATTTCGGCGACGCAGAGAGAAAGTGGTCTAGAGTTGCATCCGAAGCCAATAACGCAAGGGTATTTTATGCTAACAATTTAATTTCGCATTTCCGCTAAAGACAAAAAAGCATATAAGTGTCTTTTTGGATATTTTTTCTGTCGACTATTTTCTAAGTGACAAGAGTATTCATAATATTTAGAACAGTTGTAAATCTCAATTCTGTCACGGCAGCAAGTAGAACTCAAAATTGTCTCTCACCAAATCTACCATCAACACTGCGGGGTAATTTTATGTCGGAATTATAGTCCCCAAATATTATTTAATTACTTTTCATATTAAAGTTTATTTTTAATAATTTTTTTTAATGTTATATTTTAAATATTTAATAAATAATCAATTATATATATGATTAAATTTTAATTAAAATTTTTATTAAATTTAATTTGAATATATATTTATTTAAAATATTTGATTAGTATAAGTAACATCTAATATGTAATGATAATAAATTATGGAGGTTCCAAAATTTTATAAGATTTTAAAAATGGTCAACAGATCCACTTAATTTGATTTATTATTATTATTATTATTTCTTTTTTTTTTTTTGCCATTTAAAAAGTTTGGGCCTCTCGTTTTGGGCTAACAATTACCTTACCTTATATTCGGTCCTTAAGCTTCATGCTTTATGGTTCTAAACATTTGACTTCCAACGACTATTTAGGGATCCGTTTCGTGGCCCAATTACAGGCCTTTAAACGTTTGTGGGCCATTGATTGGCCCACCAACTTCAAACGATCCCGTTACAGCCAAATGGTCCACAACAATAGACCAACAGTTATGGCCATTTGCATTGGACCAACAATTTCCAGTGCTTATTTATGCTTCTCATAGGTTTATAAGAAGCCGCCACAAGTTGGAACTCACGGTGACCGCAAGCGACCACTTCTAAGACCCGGCCGTCGCAACCATGTATATTTATAGATCCATGATCACGCGACAAGAATACCCATGACTGCAAATCCATGGTTATGTGAAGGGCTGGAGGCCTGACTATCAAAACTCATCACACGCAAAACAGTGTAAAAAAATTTGTTTCAAAGAACAAAACACTGTACACAGTCAGCCTCAGAACATGCTCTGAAGACATTTGCAAAACCTATTCATTGAAAGTCTTGTTGCAATTTAAAAAAGACAATCAACCTCAACTACAACAAAACCTCTTCCAACTACACATCACAATCAACCCCAACTACAAAACCTCTTCCAACTACATAATTTCCTGTTACATTTGCCACAACACCTACACTTGTACAGACATTTTACAGTGGCAGCAAAGAATATTTTACAGTGGCAGCATAGACAGCTCTGCCACAAAAGCTTAGCTAATACATATAAGTTGAGCAATTCCACAAAGCAAATTTGATACAACATGATAACATCTGCTTACAAAACAATATAGTAATGAAACAAGTATATGATATAGTGGCAGCACTGAAATCTCTATCTAGCAGAAAGTTTTGCCAAGAAAACAGTACCTCCACTGCCAGGGTGAATTCTTCAGGTGACCGCTCGAATAAGTTCTAACTGGGACAGATTAAACCTAAACTCAGATCCTGATTTCAGATAAAGCCATGACAGTTATAATAATAATAATAATAATAGTAGTAGTACTAAAGGATCATATATTGTCAAATGTTAATAGTTAGCCATTGGCAGAAAACTCTTATGAAGTTCCTAATAAACATCCGCTTCCAGAGTTGAGCACTAATCTGTAGTGTAGCCCTTCACAGTTGGGTCCTCCTGGGGAGAGAGTTCTTGAAGGAATGCTGAAATTAGGTGGTAATCATGTTGAACTGGAATCTTGAGAGTTGTTGAGGAATGGTTGATATGACTGGTCCATATCTCTGCCAGATAGAAGTTAAGCAAAATACAATATCAATTTTCCGGTAACTCATAGCAGCAAGATGGGAAGAAGAACGTCTGCCACTTTTAAAGCAAAACCAGGTCGATACAGAGAACAGATAAAATTCACAAATTCTTAATACCTGAACATTGTCATAAAGTTCAAATAATGGTACAGCAAGAAGTTTCAAGTTTTTGGGCACAGCGAAATATTCTCTCTCAGACAAATGAACAAGGAAAAGCTTTTTACACTCCTGCATGACCAAAAACACAAAATAAATAAGTATTCAGATACTAACTGCAAAGCTAACCACAAAAAGAATAACAGTCATATATAACTCATAAAACCTGCAACAGGCACCAATATTGATTGTCTTTAATGATAAATTACCTTTGGTTTTGTAATGTGTGGAGGACAGTAGGGATACATAATAGTTTCGAAGTTTGGCCTCCACCAGATTGCTACACATTCACCAATCTGCAAAAGAGCAGATAGCAACATAAAATACAAACATCAATATGATCTTCACATTCTATACATATAATAATATCCACACACACTTTATTGAATTAAATTGCTCTACTTTTCCTAGGCCAAAAACCAACTTTATATATATATATATATATATATATATATATATATATATATATATATATACATATAGTAGAAGATCACGTACCTGCCAGTCTGGAACAAGAGCAGGCGAATTGGCACCAAGCTTGCTTGTTAATTTCCTCTTTAACCCCTCAATTTCTGCTCAGAGATGATAGGAAAGACAATTAGATATGCAAAAACTGTTAGAGGTAAAAGGACATTTAAATAGCATTACTGTGACATATCATACCGTTCTCCCCTGGCTTCAGTCGCCCACCAGGAAGTTTGCAGAATGTGTTGCCAATTTGCAGAAGAAGTATGTGAGGATGATTATGCTCCTGAACCTGAAATATACAAAAGATTAGGGAAGCAATTACAAAGGCTCATAAGTTCCCAACCCATACAGTTGAAGTTCACCACCAACATACATACTTCAATAACGAATGAGCCAAGATGGGAAAACTATAGTTTGAAATGGAATCTCGTAAAGATAGGCAAAGCCATCTAATGTGGTGATAAAAAGTAAGAAAAAAGTATATAATGAAACAGAAAATATGCAAGAAGAAAAATGAAGAATAAGGACTAGATCTAGATATCAAACCAAGAAAATACACTAAGTTCCCTCTATAAAACAAGATAACCAAATGCTATCTAAAATGTGAGTGCAAACAACTAAGACCAACTATAAAATACAAATTATTCAACCAATTCTCATGAAGCTCGAGATCACCAAACCAAAGAACTAGTTACACATATTCAATAGAGAAAACAACGAATTAATTGTTCTACCTCTCCAAATGTATCAATCCCATAATGAAATCAAATAAACATCATTCAACACAAGCCTAACTTTATAATGTTTTAGGAAACAAAATACCAGTAAAATCGCTTCCACGCTAGTCCTCATGCCTTCTTTCATGTAACTGCAACCATATTAAGCTTCTCTTATCAAACAATTAAAAACACGCAACATAAACTCAAATATAAATTACTTCAACACACAAATACAAACTATTCTACATCACTGAGGTTTATTTAGGGTTTACATTCTCACACGATATATAACATCTCACACGATATATAACATCAAACGAAACTAAAAATACGATCAACAACACTAAAATTTAAACAAAATCGAAAATGGAGGAAGAAGATCGTACTTGACTTTCATTCGAGCGAGACGATCGGCGACGGAAGTGTCTTTCTCCATCTTCGGCTCCTTAGTACCGAAAGTGTAGCTCGACAGAGGATACGTATTCACCACCGGGGACGTCACCATCTTTCTCAATTTTCGCTACAAGAGATCGATTTGAATCTACGAGACTCAATACACCTTCTCTTTTCCTCTTTCTTTTCCTCTTTCGTTTACTCTCTGTCGATCAAATCAATACTCAAAAACCAATTGTTCAGACTCTACAAGTTTCTGTGAATCTGAGAATTCATTGGGCCTTAAACACATTGGCCCATGCGTAGGCCCATTACTAAGTACACCCCACTATTTTACTAAATAGACCCCCCTTATAAGCAAAGCCCGTTGCTTTGACTCACCTCAACTATTGTACCAAACCAATCATTGATTCAAGTACATATATACGAAATTTAGCATTTAAACATCGAGTTGATATGCTAACATCAAATAGATTGCATGACTAGACCAAAACAAAACACAGCTAGATTTGTGAAGGACACTCAACTCAAGGAGTCATGTCAGAATACGAAGCATGTTTTGTCTTTTGATAGCAAAATGACATTTAGACAATGCAAGTGGCAATAACACTTGTTTAAGTATAACCTGTGTTTGCAAATTGCAACTATAATTGGAAGTCAAAACTACAGTATGTTTTGTAAAATAAATTATAGGACTTAAAAGTTGATATGTGATTGGAATGAATCCTTATCGGACTCAGGTTTTGAAAAATAATATTTACATAGAAAAAGAATCAAGAAAACGTATCCTATAATAAATAGCCTGAAATGGAACCAGAACAGAGTGACCTCTATGTACATAAATAGATCAAAGTACAAGTTGGAGCCTCAATTGATGGAAAAAAAAAAAAAAAAAAAAAACAGCCTGTCTGTCAGTGTTAAGATTCTTTCATCCATTATGCTTCCATAACAATACAGATAAATGAGTCCAGATATCATCTAATAGGTATAGCACAGGCACAGCCCATTCTATCTGTCAAAGTATAAATGAAAATCCAATCTTTCATATCCACTTGTTTACTACTTTTAGCTAAAATTTTCTGTTCATTTCCCTCTGTATGTTTCTTTATCTCTTCCTTTACAATAATTATCCACATTCATTGCTACATCATCGATTCCGGATTCAGCCGTAGACCGTATATTAACCTAATTTTTCTACGGAACTGAGGTAATAATGGAAAGATGTAGAAATGAGTTACTCGTTTGAACTTTAATTAAGTTCATGTTAAAAAAAATTCTAGCAATTCTGGCTCGAATAAGAGCTTAAACAAATCAAGCTCGAGTTTAAGCAAATGGAGTCTCGAGCTTCACAATTAAAAACTCGCAAATTGGATAAATTGTTCCATAGTTAAAATAACGGTTTGAAAGGGATGTTGGTAGTGCCTTTGTTTTGGATACAAAATGTCATAGGTTCCAATCCTATTATACCTACCTATTACTTATCCTCTGGGTAGTTAGCGGTTAGAATACCGATCAAAATATCAAAATAACGGTTCCAAAAATAACGGTTCCAATAATAATTCAGTAATAGTTGTAGTGGTTATTGATAACGGTTCCAATAATAATTCAGTAATAGTTGTAGCCGTTAAAAATAACGGCCAGACATAAAATTACAAAAAGTATTTATTTAATTATTTCACTTATATTTATTTATGTGAAATAAAAAAATACTGTAGTGTGCGTTCGGTGTTAACGGTTTCATTAGTTGTTAGCGGTTTGAATAACAGTGTGAACAGTGGTTTGGAAAAATTGGTGTTCGGTGACAACACTAAATGCAATTCAAAATAGCTTTTAGTGGTCTGACGAACATTATTCTACTTAACTTCCAACTCAACTACTATTATAAAATTACTAAAATACCCTTTTATTCACATTAATAAATATAAGTCAAATAATTAAATCAATTTTTTTATATAATTTTATGTTTAATGACTTTTATTACTCGCTATAACTATCACCAAACGATTACTACTATAACTATTTTGACAACTATTCAAGTCGCTAACTGCTACAACGATCCAAAGTACTATTTTAACTACTGACGCCGAACATAATTTTAGTAGTTTTGTAATAGCGATTGGGGTGAAAACTAATTTGAATAGTGTTTGTCAGACCGCTATATGAACTATTAAACGTTATTACCGAACATCTATTTTTTTCAAACCATTGTTCAGAACATTGTTCAAACCACTAACGTGGAACACATACTATGAACCTAACATATATATAAATACATATTAATATAATTACATTAAATTAATATCTCATTTAATATATTAAAGGGATAATCCTAAAAAAATTGCAGGTTAGGGTTTTTCCCAAAAAAAAATCACATTAGTTTCACTTTCTCCATTTTACACCGTAGGATAAAAAATATTAAAATTTTCAAAAATGAATTTTGAACTTTGGTGGAGCTCCAAGAGAATGGTCCAATGATGGTGGTTCATCGACAATTGGTAGTTGGATGAAAGAGAAATTATAAAAATATATATTTTCAACAATTTTTAATTTCATCGAATATCCTTCGTTCAACCACCAATTGCCGAGAGACCACCACTATTAAACTCGTCTCTTTGTATTCTACCAAAATCAAATAAATCATGTTAAAATTTTTAACGTCTTGACATGACCATAGTCAAAATGGAGAGAAAAAAAACGAAACTGATATAATTTTTTTTTTTTAAAACATCAAACCTGCTGAATTTTTGAGATTAACCTACATTAAATGAGTTAATTTCGAAACCGAACTTTCAGTAACAGAATCAGACCCAACTCGACTTGAACACATCCCAACCCGATTAAAACATTAATCTAAACATACCCATGTGCAACGTTCTGGTTATAATTACTATCATTAATCTAAATTATTCATTGGCTATGTTACACTGAGAAATACACATATTCCTTCTAATTCGACTTGAATACATTTATGATAGATTAAACATTAATCTAAAATATATTCATATGGATGTTTTAATAAAAAATACACAGTTAATCTAAATATATTCATTCTAACTAGATATAGATAAGTATATCCATCTGAACATTATACCAATAGATAATTACATAACCCAATACTAATGAATATCATTCAAATATTCTCACCAATTACTCAGTAATTTTTGGATAAAAATAATACAATAATCTTAATATACTATATTTATCAAAAAAAATATTCATGAACATTTTCATCCGAAAACCCAATAAAAGCCTTAAATTTATCATGATCATCATAAAAATTTATTATATCTGGCAATGTCAAGATTCCGTTAATCTGTTAGAACAATTTCACTGTCGAGAACTCTATGTTTACCTAAAAATACCCGGAGAACTCCATCGGATCCACCGGCAACTAAAGTAGCCAGATCATCATCAACTTGTCTCCAACACACACAACTAACAAATCCGCTACCGGGTTGCTCAATCGGATTCAATATCGGGTCAAATCCATGGACCCAAATGGGGTCACCCCATCTTTTATCATAAACAAAAACCCGATTATTCTCCGACCCACAACCCAACAAACCACCATGTCTCCAAACCGATAACCCAACAAAGCTTCTATTATTAACATGTCCTTTATACGTCCGAATCGTGTCAGAATTCTCTAAGCTCCACATCTTCAAACACCCGTCCGTACCCGAAGAAACAACCGTACCCGAATCCATAAACCTAATATAAGTAACAGTTTTATTATGCCCATCGAAAACCCGAACCGGATCCGACATCTTCCTGACGTCATACCCATACGCTTTCTTATCCGCGCATCCAACAATCACCAACGCGCCACCGAAGGGATTGAACTCCACGCAACAGACAGAACTACGCGACTTACTTGGCTGAACCTCAGCCACCAAACCACCAATACCATTCTCAGCGCGTGTGTCCCACATTTGCATAGTACCATCATCCGACCCGGAAGCACATACACCCGGATCCGACACCGAATAATCCACGCTCCAAACCCGTCTCCCTCCATGTTCATCGCGTTCAAACACGGGTATTTTCCTTTCTAAGTCGTACTCAGTCACCACACCGTCGTAATCACCCGACCCGATTACCCGACTACCCGACCCGGGCTTCCATTTTAAGCTACTCAATTTCGCCGGAGTACAGATGTAATAGTCACAAGCGGTGGAATGATCCAAGGAAACCGAATTGGCGATGATGTTGTGGAGTGGGTAGATTCTGATCTTGCGAGCGATGCCGCCGGTGGCGAAGAGGGAGGCGGAGGAGTCGAATTCTATGACGCCGAGAGCGTCGGTTGCTGCAGCGGCGGAGGAGGTGGAGGAGATTGTGGTGGAGAGTTTGAAGTCCCATTCGCATCTGGGTATGGTTGATTCTTGATGGGGAATAATTGTTGAAGGAGGAAAAGAAGAAGAGGAGTTGTTCATTGCCCATTCATGTCAATTAGGGTTTTTGATGGAGAAGAAGAGAGAAAAGAAGCGAAGGTCCATGAGAGAATGCTAATTATAGCTGACCATTTTGCTCTTAAAGTTGATATGGATAATGCAGGGTTCTTATTATTATTATTATTATTTTTATTTTTATCTTTTACTTTATCCACGTCAGATTATTCAGGTTCTTTGCTTTATGTTATACTATTAAATTAAGTATTAGTCCTCCATGTTGGCTTTAATCACGATTTTGCTGTATGTCATCTCCCACTCCATTAGGAAAATGGTATAGATTCAAGATGTAACAAATTCGAATTTTTAAAAATTACCTTAATGAAAATTTAATTTTCTAAATGAAACAAAATGTATTAGAATTACAGTAGAAAATATCCATCCAAACTTCCTCAACTGCACGTATATTATTATTTTTTAAAATAATATTTTTAAAAAATTGATATAAATATCATTTAATTATTTAAATTTTATTACTTATCACCAAATACTTCGCAATAAATATATATTTATATTATGTATAATTTATATTTAGAGATGTTTATGGTCAACATTAGTTAAATAATCAAATAAATATATGTATATTTATATAATATTTTTAAATTAATAAATAATAAATTTTATATATTTAAATTATTGTAATTCTTACCAATTTTAAATATTCAAAAAGTAATTTAATGTAATTTTTTTCAATTTTAAACTATTAATAATTTTATAATATTTTGGTTGGTTTTGACTCAAAATAAATAATAAAATTTGAGATAAATAACATAATTTCCAAACTAGCATTAGCTCGAAAAATTATAAATAGAAAAATATGGGTTTTTTTTAATAAAAAATAAAAAATAATAATTCTAAAAAATGTATAATAAATAAAAACAAAGACCTTTTGGAATTAATTTATGATATTTGGTTGGGATTTGGACACATTGTATTGTCTCTACAAGTCATAATAAACTCTGTTGTTACGTGTTCCTCTGTTACACACAGAAGAGTTAGATGCAATGCAGATATTTGTATAGACCATTAAAAACCTACAAGGTTTCCGAAATAGACAGCTTCATGAGATCTCCAATACTCAATATCAAGATAAAAACAATTTCTTAATATGTGCATATTTTACAAACAAACAATTAACACAATTTAACCAGCCCATAACTAGATTATCAAGTAGATAATCGTAAATCGAGATAATAAATGCAAATCATTATTAATTGGGGGGACAAAAGTGAAGTGGTGGTTGTTTATGTACCTCAATTTGATGTATGTGGATACGAAAGTGTTTGTATAAAGTCTTACGTGGATTAAGTGTGGCCTTTTGTCTTGTTATTTTTCTTCTGTAGTTCTCAACCTCTAATCCTTTACATACGCTATGGGTTTTAAAACCTATTAAATTTGGAGAAAATATCACATGATGATTGTATACACATGCCCTTTTGGTGGAGGGATTACTTTATTTGTGCACACACATGCATGCGTAAATAATGGTTGGTTTTGTGATGGGAATTTGATTTGGTGGTGGTGGGTTTATTGTGATGTTAAGGATCAAAAGTTTGTTTGGGTGTGCGAGGAGAAAAGAGTGTCTTGATTAGATATTTGATTCACATCTTCTTAAGAAAGTTCTTTCAATAATATTATTATTAAATAAAAAAAGGGGGGGAAATAGAGGGGTGGAGTTTGGATTTTTTTATTATTTTTTTAAAATTTTATTTTATCTATAACTAATGAGAGTCAATATGGCAGTATTGGATGAAAGTTAGGGGCTAATACATTAGATTTATGTATTTTGGGTATTATATTTTAGCAAAAGATATTTAAAATTTTAATTTGGGATAGTATTTTTTTATTATTTACCTATTAGATTAGAACTTGGGCAGTTAGATTAAATTTTATATTAGCATTTCAATTAAATGTTTGATATTAATATTAATTTTTATTAACTATTAGATAAATTTATTATAAACATAAATATTAATTTAAAAGATCGTATATAATTAATTGTAAATAAAAAGTTAATAAAATAAATTACTGAATTAAGTGTGTGTTTGGGAAAATTTTTCCGTTAGCGTTTAGATTATATATTAGCTTTTTTAAAAAAAAAAAAAGTGTTTGGTAATAGCGTTTCAATTAGCATTTAGCGTTTAAGATAGCGTTTAAAAAAACTATCTTGGATAGCTTTCAACCCAAACTCTAATGGGGATTTACTTTATTAACCTTTATCTTATACTTAATTATATCATCATTTTAATAATTATATTTACATCTGTAATAAATTTTAGTAATTTTATATGTAACAGATAATTTAAAAACTAAAATTAATACCAAACGTTCAACTCAATAGCTAACTTTAACGTATCTTAAACCCTATCTAACCGATAATTAAAATCTAATGCAAAACATACACTAAATATATATATATATTTTTTCTAATAGCTTTTAGAAATCCTATTTTAAAGGCTAATCTTAACAACAACAAAAATAATAATTTAAACTCAAAAATGCTATTTAAAATGTTGATTGAAAATTTTTACCAAATATATTTATGTTACGTTACGAAATATTAAAAAGAAATTGTTAATATGTTGAAAAAAAAAGTTTTATGTAATTATATATATATACATATGGACATTATAAATTTTTGTTTTCTCACATTTTAATGAAATATCATTAATATTATTTAAGACAAAATTTTAATTTTTTTTTAAAAAAAAAAAAAAAAAAAAAAAGAGTTTAAAGACAGTAGTTTACTCGCCAATGATCTGTCGGACATATGAGGGGGTCTTAAGTGGGCCTTGTCATGTTTTTTCTCGTAAATAGAATTTTTTTCAAAACTATACGGGCCTTGGCCCAACATAAACAACCCACTACATGTATCAAGTAGGCCCGGTCCAGTCCATTTTATAATAATTGGCTTAATGATAAGTCCAAGCCCATCTCGCAACGGCAAATATTATAAGTCAATTAATATTAATAATATGAAGTTTATTTATTTATTTAATAGTATTTATTAATGTTTTAAAGCCGTTGACATTCGAAGTTTCTATACATCATCATCTATCTTTCTTTTAAACTTTTTGCAAATAAACCTGAATAATTAAATTTTATTTCGTTATCTAACGAAGAGATTTGTGTACCTTCTAGACTTTATAAAATATGGCATATGGAATTTGGTAAGACGGCACTGACGTCAATTTTTTTTAGCTTCATGATTTCATTCTTTATTTATTTTTTAATTACACAATAGGAAATTGAAGAAAAAGAATTACAGTATATTCACAATTTTTATTTTGTTCGTTTATCACGCCAGAGACAGAAAATCTAAAAAGTCATAATCAATATATGTGAAAGCAATTTGATATTAATAAAGAAAATACATTACCAATAGATGGCAATGCACGTAAGTATCTTCTAATATTTAAGTGATTGCGAAATGGCAATAATTAATTGCATATACACAGCTTTGTTTTTTATTTGTCTTTGGTCTTTCATTATATATACATAAATGTATGTATAGTTTATTGGATGTAAGTTCATTCTTGCAATTTTTGTATTTTTAAATTAGGAATAATTTAGGGAAAATAATCATAGAAATAAATAAATTTTATCCGCTAAATTAAATATTAATTAAAATATATTATAAATAATGGGTTACTATAATATATGTATATATTTAAATAATATTGTAAAGTCGAAACGGTTTAATTAGGTAGATAATTTTATTTATATATTAAAATTAATGTACTGTTATTTTCAATAGAGACCCAATAATTTTATGTAAATTTATTATTTTAAAAATAAATAAATAAATAAAACATCTCTTACTATTTTTATTTGCTTGCTTGTGGCAGACAGAAGAAGGAAGACTTTTAAAAATAATTCAAATATATATAACTAAAATCATATTCAGAAATTTAAATAATTTTCAGTCCAAAATTGTTGGCAACAAGATTCAATAAATAATAATAATAATAATAATAATAATAATAATAATAATAATAATAATAATAAGCTCTTGTTTGCTTCGATAGTAAACCAACTGAGGGAATTGAGAGGTTTATATATATATATATATATATATATATAATATGAAAAAATAATAATCACAAATTATTAAAATAAATCAAGTATTGATCTAAAATTTGATTGATTATATGAAAATAAATAATTCAAGAGATTCTTTATGTTTCAATGTAGAAAAAGACAAGAGCATACAATTGCATCATCATTAGACATACGAAATACAGTGTGTATGTATGTATATACGTATATATACATCCAAACTAATTAAATAAATCAATGTTCCAATCTCTCAATTAACTACGTCCTTAATTTAATTACTACTTTGTTACATAAGTACTATCAACATCATCAATTAATTAATTAATACAATAAAATAGAATGAAAATTCCATGAATTAAATTATCACTGTATTTATTTTATTAATTAACTTGTAGAGTCACAACTATGGAGTTTGAAAACAAATATAAAAAATAAATATGGACTTGAATAAAAATAAATAATTATCGTGGAAGTCCTATGTCCAATGCCAAATATATTTGTCAAAAAAATTGTTTTAATTATTTATTTATTTAAGAAAAGGAGCAATTATTTGCAATTTACTATTTTCAGCAAATTATTTATTTTGTTGATCAAATTGTGAATTTCTTAGGACTATAATATTCTTGATATTTTAAAAATAGAAATATTCATGTTTATTTATTTATTTTTGTCAAATTCAACTTATTTGCAACAACTCCATGGAATAATTGAAGAATTTAGAAGAATTCAACGTAGAGGGAATACTATTCACTCAAGCATGCATGATGATAACACTTCATTTAAGACTTTATGTGTAAATTTTCCTTGCATTCCAAACATCACATGTATTATAACATATTTCTAAAAAATTTCCGTATAAACTCTTTAAATATCTTTCTAAACGTTCAAATTTTCTGAACGTGATTTAAAACATCTTCTAAATGTGATTTAAAATTCAAAAACAGTAATTTTAAAAGATTTAGATAGAGTTTAAACATAATAGAGATAAGATTTAAGGTGGGTTTGAGGCTGCTTGTAATTGTGAATCACCTATAACATGCTTCTAAAAGATTCCCGTATGAACTCCTTAAATATCTTTCTAAATATTTTTTGAAATTATATAGAGTTTAAGCGGTATAGAGATGGGATTTAGGGGATGTTTGAGGCTGCTTGTAATTGTCAAATAATAACTTATTTTATAACATGCTTCTAAAAGATTCCCGTATTAACTCCTTAAATATCTTTCTAAATATTTTTTGAAATTATATAGAGTTTAAGCGGTATAGAGATGGGATTTAGGGGATGTTTGAGGCTGCTTGTAATTGTCAAATAATAACTTATTTTATAACATGCTTCTAAAAGATTCCCGTATTAACTCCTTAAATATCTTTCTAAATATTTTCTGAACGTAATTTAAAACGTCTTCCGAGCGTGCTTTAAAATTCAAAAGCAGTAGTTTTAAAAGATTTAGATAGAGTTTAAGCGGAATAGAGATTTAAAATTCAAAAGCAGCAATTTTAAAAGATGTAGATAGAGTTTAAGCGGAATAGAGATGGAATTGATGTATTAGATGAGAAATCAAATTAAAAACTAGAAAAAAAAATCAAACAGAATATATAGAAATTTTAAAAATAATAATTTTAATTTTTTATGCGAAAAACTCAAGGATATTATCTTTATTTTTTAAAATTACTGTTGAATTAAAATAAATAATACTAAACCGACGTTTTTTTTAATTATTTATTACATTAATAGTTAAATCACTTTATCTCCTCCCCATTTATTCAAAATTTTGAAAATTATTTTCTCATTTTCAAACTTTAATTTTTTAAAAACAACATATACATATTTGTAATTATCACTTGATAACCTTTCCGCATCTTCCCCAGACTTAATTTTACATATAAAAAGGAAGCATCTTATATATATATATATATATATATATATATATATATATATATATATATATATATATATATATATAAAAGATTGGAAGAGTAACAACTGCAAAATCAACATTTCATGAGTTACCTAGAACAAAATTCAAAGAAGTTACCAACCCTAATATTCAAATAATTCCTACATTCCAAAATCTTTGTATACCTAAACCTAATCAAAAACCCCTTATATAATAAAATCAACATGCCTTGATGAAGTCGAAAATTTAATTTGCAATTTGTGATCCTTCATAGTCAATAGAACATTCATTAATCATAGTCACAAACGTTTATTAATATTTAAAATTAATATTAAATCAAATAATGTCACAATTTTCATTCCCATTAAAAATCTCCTCGTAATCTTTTCAAATACAACTTGATTTTGTTTTGTTTTTATAAACCCAACGTGGTGAATAATAATAATAATACACTCGTGTTTATACCTAGGTTATTCAAAATATTTATTTTTTCTACTTTACCTACCCTTAGACTATAATTTTTTGTTTTTACATTTATAATAACATGTTTCTTGAATTTATATTTTCTTAATAAATATAAGATTACCTACTATTAAGACAGCAATTAAAACTTAAAAATCTATAAACTAGGTTTAAAATAATATTATTTCACACATATATATTTATATATATATATATATATATATATATATATTCTTAGTCCTAGTCAACACATACCACCTCATATTGAATTACAACCCAAATTGATAGGTTTTGTCTTAAATATTGAAATAGTTTTGGTAGGTAAGATAGACCCTAAATTTTAAAAATCATTACAATATTTTATCATAGAATATTTCTGATCTAAAATTTTAAGCATAATAATTTATTTTTATTATTTTTTCATAATATATATTTTCAATTTTTAAACTTAAAAATAACTCGTGAAATTGTTTTTTTTTTTTTAAGTCGTTTAAAATGATATAAAAGTATCCTTTTTTTTTCATTTATTTTTTTTGACAAAATTACCACTTTTTAATTATAATATTTTGAATTTATTTATTATTTATATTTTATCCTGGGTTAAAAAAATGTTAATTTATCCTTTAATTTTGGAACCTGTCTACAACTTTTTGAAAGAAAATTATTCTATTCTTTTTATTTATTTATTTTTAAAAATAAAAAGATAATAAAGAAAACTTTTGTAAAAGAGACTTAAGGCTTCTATCTTTACAACAATAAAGGTCAATGCTTCCTCTTTCTTTTTCTTTTCTTCTCATAAAGTCAGCATCAATGGTAAATTTTATAAATTAATTTATGCATAAAAAATAATTTAATTATAAATAAAAATTAATAATAAATATATTTACCAAGCAAAACATTTCAAATTATTTATCAACCACAAAAGCTCTTCCTATTCGTGCACGTGTAATAATTTCTTTTCCAATATTTATTGTAGCTTAATACAATATTAATTATTTAATTAATTTAATCAATTAAAAAAAACTTGAAATTAATTAAAAATTTTGTGGTTGGTGATGACTAAGGAGTTTATATATTTTTTTATTCTCTACTATCAAATAAGAGCTTGGTTTGACATTGATATAAATAATATTTTTTTATTAAAATTATTTTTCTAATTTCCATGCGCAATTGTTTTTATTTTATTATAAGTTTTATGATTAGTGATAACATTCTTGTCTGTCAAAGAGGCCTCAATTTTTCAAAGCTTCTACTTTTAATTTTTTTTAAATAAATAATTTTTTAAGTAATTATTTTTCAAAAATTATAATTAAAAAATGATTAAAACCAGAGTGGCTATCATTGACAATGATTAATTTGCATATTCTCCATCTCATCAAGTAATTGATTTTATTGATTTTGAGATCTTGGCTTTGAAGATTTTATTCAATTAAATTATGAGAAATTATAGCACACAAATTTTATGATTTGATTTTGTAGTTTTGTGTTTAATAATTATATAATTGTCCCACAAGAATGATACATGTATGTTCTCTGTACATTACATGAATTTAGTCTATTTGGACGGTGGAGATTGGTTTGAGAGACAATTAAGGGTTATGATCAGACCATTGGATTAGTGTAATCAAGGTTTTATTTTGTATTTGATGAAATTGTCGGTGGATTAATATGAGTTCAATAATATTAGTGAAGATATTTGAAGAAGAATTTTTTATGGAAACAACTTTTTTGGCATTTTGAATGATAAATTAAGCCGGCATGTTGATATTATTGAGATTAAACATGAGAATATATTCGAAAAGTTTTATTGATATTCACTTTTGGAATAAATACTCTTCAGTGAATTTAGGTAGGTAAGATGAATATGTTAAAATTAATTATTTTTGTTGGTCGATTTTAGTGGTGAAGACTGTTTGGATAGTGTGGATTTTGCTTTTGGCTTATAAGGATGGTTTGGTGATGGTTGAATAATTGTTAGATTTTTTTTTTAATATTTCATTTTTTTAAAATACATATAAAAATATCAATTTTCTGAAAATAATTTATATTACTTATTTTTATTTTATCAAAATTAAAAAATATAGATAATTCTAAACAGAGATATAAATTTTGAATGTTTCATTTTTTTTATTCAAAATTTAATATCTCTAAAATTTTATTTATTTATAAACTGTGGGAAGTTGAAATTAAAAAAAATAAACAAATAAAATAAAATAAAATAAAAACCATATCTTTCCTCACCACTTCACAAATATATTGTACAAGTTGATGAATATTTTACTGATTGTGTAAAGTCGTTTAAAAAAATAAAATATTTAAAAAATATATAAAATAAATAATATAATAATTATTTTGGTTTATTTCTAAAATTTTGTAAATTTAAATTAAGATTTTAATGATTATTGAAGTTGGATGTAAAATTTAAAAGACTGATTTTTTTAAATTTTTTTTTAAAAAATTAACCATAATTTAAATGGATATAAATTTTCTTTTATTGTTTAAGAAAAATATATGGAATAGATGAAAGCAAAAACGTTGTGTCCGTACGAGGAAGCATCACTTTTGGAGAGGAAGATGTTTGATTAGTTTAACTGGTAAAAACTTAGGTGTGTTGGACATCAAATCAACCAATCAATTAATTAAGTAATGATTAGTTATGGTACCATGAACTCACCAATTTTTGAGTCAACTCCATATCTTAAGTGAATTATGTAACCAATAATTACCTGCTGAGTATATGTAACTCTGCAGCTCGATTTATATCAAATAATCAACTTTCAGAAATTTTATTTAATTTAATTTGTTAATTTATTTTTTTAAACAATAAAAATCAAAGTATGTTCTAAAAATTCATGTCTATTTATAAACCAATAATTTGTGAGACTATTACACAATGGCAAATATATTTTAAACACTCATGGCAATTTATAATCATAATCTGTGAAACTACTTGCTAGATCAATCATATAAATAAGAATAAAGTAAAAATGTTTAAAATAATTGAAGATAAAGATCCCACTTAAGAATCTACAATATAGAGGATACAGACAGTGCAGACTTTGGTTAAATAAAAACATTTTCAACGACTCACAACAAGTTAATGAAGAAGCCAGTTTTATAGATTCTTTATAATTTGTATGTATATGTGAGCTGTATCATAAAGCATCATCTTTTCATTATTTGCTTACATATCATATATACTATTGGTTTCATACATTGAACTTTGTTTATCCCAATAATATATCATTTTCAAATACCTCTCATTTTTGTTTTTCCTTAAAATTTTATAATAGAATTTAAATTTGATAGTTAAAACTTGCATAGACGTTCACCATATGTATTATATATATTTATATAAAATATATTTTTATTTTATTTTATTATTTTTACAAGTATTAATTTATTTTTAATTTTAAAAATAATGGCTAAAATTCATTTTATTTTCTATTTTTATGAAAAAATTAATAAGTTACGGCATAAAAAATTATCATATATGATAAATTAGTGAATTTATAACCAAATAAACTTCACCGTTATTTTTAATTTTTTATTAAATAAAAAAATCAAATTTAAGCGGATTAATTTTACCTATTATATAAAATAAAGATCAATTGATGATTCTTTCTAAAATGGAAAAAAAAAATATTCTTCTCATTTATAAAATTATTTATATAGATATATTTAAACCATCTGGATTTAAATACATATTTTAGTTTCCAAATTTGAATTAAAACTTAACGATAAAGAATTTTGACGAAAAACTTATATCTAACGAGCCAATTTCCAACTTGTAACTTTGAAAGTTGGAATTCAGTTGAGCTCATTAACATCTTCCATCCTCCCTGTATAATCAAATAAATTTTGGTATAAGTATCATCAAAGTTGATAAACTTGGGTCATCCTTTTAATTTGATATTTCTACTATATGAGTTCCAATTTAACTCTCAACTATTCAATATTGAATTAATTGAGTCATTTTCACCTAAATAACAGATAATTTTGAGTCAAATATATTCAAGAATCTCATCACATCCCAATATTGAACAATATTGAACATGAGGGACAATTGAACGGAAAATACTAAATTGAAATATCATATAATTAGACGGTGAAATTAATATATATATATATATATTAATTAGAGATTAGATTTTGCTAATTATCATGCCTATGTTTTTCATTCCATGGGAATATAAGAAACCAAATAAAACAAAAACGATTTGATTGCAATTATATCTTATCTATCTAATCACTATAAAATTGAAAATTGAAAATTCAAACCATATCGTTTTCCAAAACCTAGAATTGATGACAAAAGTGAAATAATACTAAGATGTAGGCATTACATATTACATTCACATCATTAAGATTATAGAAAAAGAGAAGTGGACAAGTCAATTGTTTTGTTTAGACACATAGGGTAAATTAATTGACATTACAAAACAATAAAACAAATCACAATTATCATAAACAATAATACAAACAATTAATTAATAAAACAAACCCTAGTTCTTCAAAAAACATTATAATTAATTATTCTAAATATAAAACAATAAAATTAACAACTAATCTCTCCAATTATTTTATTCACAAACACTTTATGGTCGGCTTATAATATTTCTCTCTCTCTTCTTTTCTCTTCCATTAAACCACCACAAAGCCTCTCTCTGTGTAATCAACTTTTTTGAAAAGCACTTATGGTGTCGAAAATGGGTCACAATAAGTCGTCTGAGAAGCTAAAGCAAAAGCCAAAGCACAAGAAGGGCTTATGGTCACCTGAAGAGGACCAAAGACTTAGAAACTATGTTATGAAACATGGTCATGCTTGTTGGAGCTCTGTTCCCATTAATGCTGGTTAGTTTTGTTCTTTGTGTTTTGTTTGGTTTATGAAGTTTTGTTTTTGATTATTTCAAATGTGAATCAATTCAATGTTAGTGTTTAAAAACTCATTTTTAGTGTTATTTCTCATAACAATAATTATTACTTAATTTATAGTTATTTTATTTTATTTTTTTTTGTTGAAAATTTTAGAAAATTAAGAATATTTTATTATTATATATTATATCTTTTATATTATATTTTATTATTATTATTTTTATTCATATTAATTTTTTTATATTTTGTTAAAAATTTAGTAATTACACTCTTATTTAAAATCACTGATTTATTATTATTAAAAAAAAAAATTAGTTAGCTTGAAATAAAGGTGATATATATATATATATATATATATATAACTTATGGTTATTTTATTTTTACTATTAGTAATAATATGTTATTGTAGTTGGATAGAGTTTCTTATTATGAAGGTCAAAAACAGTGGAATTTTTTATGATAACGATATTTTAAAAAATAATTAAAATAAAATATTTCATTTGATTTCGAAGGAGAACAAACAAAGGTCATTTAGACGAGAGAGATAGACAAGGACTTTGATTTTGTAATGACTAAATTGCCCTCGAAAAGAAGTTGACATTTGAATTTGAATTGATATATTATAATGGCAGGTTTACAAAGAAATGGAAAAAGCTGTAGATTAAGGTGGATTAATTACTTGAGACCAGGTTTAAAAAGAGGCATGTTTACTATTGAAGAGGAAGACACCGTTTTGACCCTCCATCGTATGTTGGGAAACAAGTAAGCATCATCAACATATTATTTTTTATTTACAATTTATCTATCACTTTATAAATAAATAAGTTAGAATACTCACAGATACACATCCTACTATCATTATTTATTTAGTGTAATTAAATAATAGTTTAAAGGACGAAAATTATTCGTATTATTTAATAAAATAATTTATAATTATTTATTAAATATGAGGAAGTGTAAAGAAAAATAAGTAAAAATATATTCGATCATAGTATAACATAATTTAAATAATAAACAAATTTTTTTGGATTTTTTTCATAAATTCTGAGTATCTTAAAAATAAGATTTATAAATTATTAAAAAAATTATATTAAATTATAATAATTTTTAATATAATTTTAACATAAATATACACTTTACATAAAAAAAATTAAACAACCGTTTAATATTTTAATGGGGTAATAATTTTATTTAATGAAAATATATATAAAAAAATTATGTTTATATTTTGATTCACAAGTCAGGTTTACAGGATATGTATTTATGAGGAAGATGGTGTAATGAAGGATAAACTATTGTTCTAAATTGTAAATATGTAGAGTCTGGAGGCTTATAATGTAATTGTTAAACAGAGTCTCAAATATAGTGGCCCAAATTAATGGGCTCCCAGCCCGGCCCATTAGTCCACACGGTCTCTGTATAAGTAATTGCAATCCGGGAAACTTTTGTATGAGACATGATTATTTTCAGTCTAAACAGAATTGTGTTCCATAGTTTTATTTATTTATTTAAATCTATTTCGTGTAATGAGAAATTAACAATGATAAATATTATATTCAGGTGGTCACAAATCGCTCAACATTTACCTGGAAGAACCGACAACGAAATAAAGAACTACTGGCACTCACACCTGAAGAAAAAAATATCAAAAACAGAACAAGAACTCGAAACACAAAACAACATCACAGTCCCCAAGACAGAATACACGACCACAACTTCAACATCCGAAAACCTGGACTCATCACCATCATCAAACTTTCCGAATTTCGAATTCGGACAGAACATAACCTCATCTTCATCATCTCCTCATTCCTCTACTACAAGACCGAAGCTCTTATTCGCCGAGTGGCTATCACTAGAAAATGTTAACAACTATAATCCAGGGTTTATAAACCCCCTTGGAGACCAATTCGGATACAATCCTCAGGTTTCAGGATTCGGTTCGGATTCGATTATTTTCAATGAGGGCGGATTCGGAAATGAATTCCAGGATGGGGTTGGTAATGTTTATATTGATGAGATGTTGAATAATCCCAGGTTTAAGTTTGAAGATACTCAGGTTTCAGGATTTGGGTTTGGTGAATCAGGAGAGGATTTGTATTTTGATGTGAATAATGTCAATAATGTGATGTATATATGAATTAGGGTTTGGTTTTATGTGATTTGAAGAATGGGGTCTAATTGGACTTTGAATTGGTGATTATAATGTTAGTGAAAGTATAGGGTTTAAACGATGGGTCTGATTAGAGTTTGTTCTTCTGTCATGTGAATTGTACCTGGATGAGCTTCAGCTTTTGTTTTTTGTTTTTTTTTTTTCCTTTCATTTTTAATTTGATCTCATTGATTTTACTTGTAAGGAATGATGGTGAGGTTCATTGGATTGTCATTTGTTAATTGAGATCAGTTAGGTTTAAACAATGATTCACATCATTCAGATGAAGAATATGGTTCTTTGAAAATATATACTCTAATCTTTGATTCGTTTAAAATTTCAAATTTTCAATTCGAGTTTATTAAGATTTGTCCAATTTTTAGTACTACAGTCTTGATTATACGAGTCTAATTAAGATTATCCGTCTCAATTTTGTGAGTTAGAATACAATTATACGAGTTATAGGCTTGACTCAGAAAGCCCATTCAACAAAACACCGACTTCAATTCGAGTTTAATTTAAGATTCTTTGAGTTTTCAGGAATTAAATTTAGATTTGAGACAAATAATCCTTCTTCATATTATATACACCAAACACACCACAATTTCATCACTATGCACACATAATAACAATGAATAAGTTACCAATTCTCCAACAAACATGCATCAAAGCAGAACAGGACATATACACATATAAATGAACTTAACATGTTCAATATCATATACTATACTTGACTTGATGCTTCAAAAACAACCGAGAAGCTTCTTCGGAGCTGTTCCGGTAGCCCTGTATTTGGCGGCGGTCTCCTCCGCCTTGAGAAGATCTTCTCCTTTCTTAGCTTCGATCACAGCCCTCTTCTCCTCTGCTTCCTTGTGAATCAATGCTATCTTGTTCTTCATTTTCTCTACATATGCTGCTTTTGCCTTTTCCAATTTTTCCTGCTCCAATTCGAATAGAGTTAAGAGATTAAATATTTATTTTTATAAATATATAAAAAAATGATTTTTGTAAATATATTATTTATTGAAAAATAATAAATTTATTCTAAAGTCATATTTTAAATTTAAAAATATTTATTAATTTATATCATGTCATTTTACTATCATTTGTACATTATTAAATAATTAAAACGCTAATTTACCAAATAGTATTTATTAAAAACACTAATGAAAACGCTAAACGCTAACTATTATTTAAAAAACGCTAAACGATCTAAAAAAACGTTAAACGCTATCAAAACACCGAACGAGCCAAACACAACCTATGTTTGGAATAATTTTATAACTATCCATAGAAATAAATGATCTTTTCGTAAAATGTTTTTTTTTTTTAAATTTATCCATACTAATTTTCCTATCCAACTTTGGATAAATTATTTTAAAAAAATCTCCATTTTTTTTAAAATTCTTTTACAAAAATTAATAAAAATTATTTAATTTTTTTTAAAAAAAGTGAAGAGTAATTTCGTAATTTGATATTTTAAAAAAAACAAACAAACAAAAAATTAGCTAAATTTTTCATTAAAAATTATTTAAAATTGTTTTAAAAATATTTGAAACAAATAAATTAATAAAAAAAATTAAAAATTATTATTATTGTTTTAAATTTACCCATCTAACTTTCAGAACTTTTATTATGACAACAAAAATCAAAATGATATAATTCCAAACAAATAGATAATGATTGGAAATATTTACCTCATAAGTCTTTATACTAGCTTCAACAGCTGCCTTTTGACTGTTCTCCCAAGCACTTATGTTCGAAAGCTTTTTATGAGCTCTGATAAAAATTTTCAAAACAAGTTCAATTTTAGTAACATAAACCCAATCTTTAGATTTGTTTAATAAAACAACAATAGAATCATAATAAATCACAAAGCTTTTACTTGTTCTCAGCTTTTGACTTCTCGCTTTCTTCCCAAGCTTTGATTAATGAAACTCTCTTCTCCGTTTCAACTCTCGCAAGCATAGAATCTAAAATCCATTCAAATCCAAAATATAAATAAATTAAAACTCGAGTTTAAGTTAGAATATTAAAATTAATTGACAAAATCATAAAATCTAAATAAACATATATATATACCTCTGTTCACAGACCCTTCTTTTTTCTCTTCAACATCTGGCTCTGGTGCCTCTACATGAATCAATTTTCAATTAAAAAAAAAATAAATTAAATTAAATTCATTTTTTAAAAAATAAAATTAAAGTATTGGAGTGGTTTTTTACTTTCAATAACAGCAAGAGCTTTGGAGTCTTCAGGCTTGTTTTCTTCCGGAGGTGGAGGAACTGGGATGACGGCTTTCTCCTCCGCCACGTCTTTGACAGGCTCGGATGTTTCAGTCGCCGGAGGAGTCGTGGGCGGTGGTGTCTCTGTTTCTACTTTCTTGGATTCTTCCTCTGCCATGTTAGCTGATAAAACTAAAATTGAAAGAATTTGTTTGTATATAGAATAAATAAATATTGAAATAATGAAAAGAAGAGAGTAGATTGAAAAGTTGGTGAGAGTAAATAGTGGATTGAAAGATGGAGGTGAAGAAGAAGAGGTAATGGTAGGTACCCAATACTCTTATTATGCGCTGGCTGATAGTGATTGAATATCATAGTTTCCAATACAAATATTCAACTTATTTTATTTTATTTTTGGTTTATTTACGAGGAACATATTTGTTTCTTTCTACACTGTATTTTATTATTATTATTATTTTTTATAAAAAAATCAAGAGAAACTTTGTTTTTTTTTAATAATTAATAATTTAAATTTAGATGTTAATTTGATTAGTATTTATTATTTAATTTAATATAAATTTAAATAAATTATTTTTCATTCCATATTGTTAAAAAAAATGTATTTCTAAATTAACTCTATTATATATTAAATTTATATAATAAAAACTAAATAAGTAATCAATATGTTTAGATAATTATATTCATCTATACTATATTTCTCTCTATATATAGTATAAGTGATTTTTGTAAAACTAAATTAGTTAAGTTGTTGAGATTTTATTTCTTGTATTTTAAATATAAATATTAAATTATTATAATAGAATTGTATAATTTTTCTAGACCAAAAATTTTATAAAGTTTACATGAATTTATATTATTTATTTAAATATTTAACCTAATTAGAGTGATAAAATATTAATTATATTTATTTAGAATTGTATATTTTTGTAAATGTACTTTAAAACTGAAAATATGGCATCATTTGATTCATAAATGCATCACATTATAGTGTGAATTATTGAATATGTTACTTGTAAGACACTATTACTAATAATAAAATCAATAATAATAAGCCCAATTGTAGATTAAAGCTTTTTTGAAGTTTGGCCTTATCATAATTTGAATAATTAATAAAGTTGTTTGAATAAAATGATCAATAATGTCATAATCTTTATGCAAAGCATCAAAAGTCTCTTTCAAATGTTGATAATCATGATATTTGAACCCACTTTATTTTAATTTAAACCATGTTTCATTTATATCTATTGTCTCACTTAATTTAAATCTAAATAATTTAATTTATGTACATACAATTTTATTTTATTTTATTAAAAAATGTTAAGATTTGTAGATGGTTCCAAATAATTGGACGTATTGTGTATGAAGATTCCAAATTCTACAAGCCTAGACCAACCACGGTATATATATATATATATACATGTTAAATTATCTAGAAAAAATAATTAATAAATGGGGACCATAAAGCGACGTCGTAGAAGCCACGTCTCCATATCAGAGATTCATTAATTAATAAGTAGCTGAGAATCCCGATATTTCGTGTAACGGAATTTTCGTGGACCACTTTGCTTATCGTATTAGACTGCCGTGTTATCGGCGAGAGTTTGTTAGCCAATCATTTGAGGACACGTAGCGAATGAGATTTTATAATTTATTGTTAAAATTTTTAAAATAAATACATTGTTATTGGTTTTGGAGTAATTATAAGTTTAAATATAAAAATTAATATAACTTATTTAGTCAGAAACTTTTATCATTCAAATTAAAATTTTAATCGAATTTTCATTAAACAAATGAAATTTAGTCAGTTATATATATGTGTCAAGTGTTACAATCGAGACAAGGAAATGTTGTTTGCCAAACAAAAGGCCAAAAATGATACGAATTACATGAAGTCCACTAATTTGCTTTTGGTTTTTAGTCTATTTAAGATATTTTTGTTTCTAAGTTTAAGTCCAATAAAATCGGATTCATATGTGTGAAGAATATCTAGTAATTACAGTCAGGATTCGGGTTCCCGTAACAAATCAATAATGGCATGAAATTGGTCTAAATGAGTGTAACCTGCACAACAAGAGAAGTAGCGTCCGAACTAAAATAAAAAAATAGAAGGTAAAGATAAATTCCCAGTTGGGACATATTAAATAAAATGGGAATGGTTTGACTCAATACGCGAGTGTATAGATGATATAATCGTAGCAAAAAATGATTATTGAAAATGGCAAAATAATTTGAGACAATTTTTACAGAAATTTTCAGAGTAAAAAGTCATTCCGAATGCAGAGATTCATACCTTTACAAATGTTCAGATATGAAAATTACCGGATGATATCTTAATTCCAAAATTTTCTGTACATTTTTGTGAAAAATCCATGACTGGAGGTTATAAAATCATTTTGTCTGTTGCCACAAGGTGATGAGCTTAGAATCCATTCTCACGAATAAGTTTGAACTACAGATATTTGAGTTGCTTGAGATCAATTGGAACAAATTATTTTAAATCAATAGATTTTCAGACTAAAAGATTAAAATTCATTCGGACTGACTTTAAATAGATAGGTATTTAGATTAAGAGGTTAAAATTTATTGAACAAATAACTCGAAATTTAGTAATTTTTAAGTCAATCAACTAAAATATCTATGAACGGATAAGTTACAGGTCTTTCGGACGAATGATATGAATAAAGATAACTTTGGCCACAAGGTTTTTATTAGATTAGGAAGTCTTGACGGGTAAATCTTCTCTAACATTTTAGAGTACTTCTTTTCTTAGTGACCATAACTACTAGTATTGAATAATTAAACCATCAATCAATTCCACATTTAAGCCTAAACTAACTTGATGCTTATGAAAAGGACGATGATGTTATATATATTCCAAATCAAACCAACACATGAAGAGTGTTGTTGTGGTAGTTTTATGAGTTATAACACCAAACCACAAGTGGTCGAGTTGGATAGTTATTTACTTCAAGATTTTGGTTCTTATTGATTTTTTTTTTGTGTGGTTTGTGTTTTTTTTTAGGTAATTTTATTTAAATAATTCTACGAGTTTATTTCAAATCTAATATTTATTAAATTTTAAAAGGATGTCCACTGGAATCTCCTCACGTTTGTAATACTCAAATTCAAATTTGAACTGTAAGTTTATATTTAAATTTTAATTTGATTTGAAGTTCCTGTGTCTCTTCAAAAATTATTCATATTTAAATTTGAATTTGAATTCGTAAATTTATATTTAAGTTATGGTTCAATTTGAAGTTGGATCAGCATTCTCTCGTTTAAAAATATACTAAATAAAATATTATTTTAATATAATTTTATTAAAAAAATTATAAATATAATATAATATGCTTGTTAAAATTTGCTATACTCATCTGTATTTAATTTGACATTTTGAGATTTAATTTATTTAAATTTAGATTAAAACTTGATTGCTTAAAATTTGTTTGAACTCAAATTTAAATTATTTTTAAACTAAATTCGAATTCAATGCAACCATCTGCCTACTAGGGACACATTGGTAGTATTGGAGTATAAGAGGGTCTTTTGAATAAATATTTTGTTGGACCATAAGTTTATTTAGGCTTCAGCTTTTTCTTTCATGGGCCAGCTAAGGTTATCGATTTGAAAGGGCCAGCTCAGACAAGTAATCATTTGATAACATATAAATAATAAATTATTTTTCTTAAAAAAAAATCCCTCATACACAAAAAGCTCAATACAACAACTACAAGTTATAACTAAACTTACCCAACACCACCAACTAAAACATCTTTCAACTCTAATATATATCTCAGTAACAACATTTTTCCCAACAGAGATACAATTCACATAAATCGCAATACAAATAATAAATATTGAATAAGAAGAGTCACATAACAACTCATAATCTAACAAATACTCAACAATTATAATCATATTTCAGAATAGCTGTAGTCATCTTGATGATCAACTGATGGCAGTGAAAGAATGGTTAAAACAACAAAGGCACCAAAAAGAATAGTACCAACAGCAGTGAAGTTGACAAGCAATGCCTCAGAGCCATATTTAGCTACACCTGAATTCTCCAGGAATGTCAGTTTCTCCAGAAACCCTATTGCTGCATTTGCCACTGCTAGAATGTATATGAATAGCCCGAAAAATACGTGCCATGGAAGCGATATGCTTCTTAATCCTTCTGTGCCTCCTGGGTAGAAGAATATCACCAATCCGTATAGCCACTGCATATGTCAATGTGATTTGAGTATCATAGTGAAAAGAAAAATGGTATGATTGGGGTGGATGGTGAGGAATAAGGCCAATGCGAGAAGAGTTCGCTCTTAACTAGTTTTGGAGGGAAGTAGGTTCGCCATTAGATTTTCAATTAGTTATAAGATTAGCATTTATCAAATTAGCATTTCAAATACCGTATATCGATAGCAGACTGTTAGATTAAATTATAAATTAATTGAATACTTGATACTGATGTTAATGAACTTTTAAATGTAAAATTACTTATAATGTTAGCTTTCAAATGAACTAATTACTAAAATTTTATTACAAATGTAAATACTATATTTTAAAATATAATAACGTAATTTATTATAAATAAAAATTAATAATCTAATTTACTTTTAGTGTTTGGATTGAAAGTTACTTTTAATAGTTTTTGAATACATTATATAGACTACGTTGCTATCAAATACCCTATTTTAAAAAAAATAAATTTAAAATTTAAAATTTTAAACGCTAATTGATTTTTTTTTTTTAAACTAAATATAGAATATTGGAATAATAAAATATCAACCCTAATTTAAGTTGAAAGTAAATTTATCCTATAAGTTAACTAAGAAGAATTGTGATATTTGAGTACAAAGGAGAAGGATAGAAAATTACCTGAATACCATAAAGACCAATAATAACAATCCCAAGCCAAGAGTGGAGACTATAAAGATTGGCAATGGAGCTCTCATTGTGAAATTTAAAAGCTGCATAGATTCCAATTATTCCAAGAGCAAGTGCAATTGCATGTAGAACCAAGTGTATTATCTTCTTCACTGGTTTTGTTAATGTAAGTGTTTTATAAGTTAATATGGCTGCAATTTTTAATCAACATAAAAGAAAATCATTAGTCCACATTTCATAATTCAGATCAATAAAATAAAGTAAAATTTCAAAATTTTTATTTTATTTTATTTTATATTTTTAAAATTACCTTCTCCTCCTATGATGATTAAGCCAATCAGCATCAAAACAGGATGAAGCTGTAAAGAAAATTTCAAAATTAATCAATATATAATATGAGCTTGTAATAATCACATGGTTTGACCATGTATACACATTTAACTATTTGTAGCAATAGAGATACAATTTGATTAAGATATGGATCATATTAATGTAATTGTCAACTAAATAGCTGAAGTTAATATATTCTATAAGCAATGATGTTGACATATAAAAATCTTGATGATCACCAAGAAATATGTAATTATCATGTAATGAGTCTAGAAGTTTTGTTTTTATATTATTATATTCTTCTAAAGCACATGATAAGATTTGAATAAAATAAATCCAAAACAGATAAGTAATAGTAAATGGACACATGTAGAGTACATGTTCCAGTCTTTAATAATTGTAGAATCCAAGAAACAAGGCGATCAACTATATAAAATTTAAATATTGATGTTGTTTTCTCAATTGATAAATAAATATGAAACACAGACTCAGTTTCCAATGTTAATAAAAAATAAAAATGTAAATTGTTCATGTAAAAATTAGGTACGAAGTGTTTCCATTCCCTACCTAACATTCCAAAGATAAAGGACAGTGATATTCATTAGGCAGTTTCAATAACTACATTCAATTTTTAACAGTGTGTCAAGTAGGGACATAATTGTCCTTTCACAGGCTGTCAACCAGACCAATTTTCCCAGGAAACAAACAGCAATAATTAAAGTTTCTATACTGATAAACACAAGAATTTCAAGGCAAAAGACATTGATCAACTCAACAATTGAATAAATTTATATGAGCTTACATTGAAGATGAGATTTTTGTTTGAATCATCCCAAGCGAGTCCACCTCTGAAGTGAATACACCAAACAAGGACAAGAACAATAGCAGCTACGGCGATCACTTGTGCAATAAGAGCGAACACTTGAGCTTTGACTCCGAGAAGAGCCATCTGTCGTGTTGTGTTTCTTCACAAGACAAGAGGTACTAGTTCGAAATTTGTTTATATTGGTTGTGTTGTGTCGGAGAAGATGAGAATAAGAAGAGAAGCTTGACTTGTTGTTTATTGATTTGAAATAGTATCTCTATTATCTATATCTAATTGGTTTATGGCCGTTGGATTGGGTTGGATTTTGATTGGGTAATTGATGGTTGTTGGATTGGTGACACGTGGAAGATTGATATAGTGTGGATCGTGTCTTGTTTTCCTCCTAGAGATAAGAGACATGTAGTACTGTCAATTTAGTTGGTTGTGTCAATTTAGTTGGTTGTGTTGTGTGTATATGGTTTTGTTTGGTTTTGATGGACGGATTTAGAGATAGGAATTGGAATTGGAATTGGAATTGGAATTGGAATTGGAATAGAGAGGTTAGATGTATAGAAGAGGAAATGGTGTGAAGTCATGGATGACATCATATGTAAATTTGGAAGATAGTTCTGGAATTGGGATATTATTCTCATTTATGGATAAAAATGATCTGGTTGATGAATGTGTTAATTTTGATTTGATGTGAAATTTATCATTAGTGTACACTTGGTTGGATTTTTATATATAGACCCACCCCTCCAGCTGAGTCCACGGCCCACGATGAATCGAATTGAAATGGGTTTAGGGATTGGTAAAACGGTTTTTAAGGAAATAGAAATCGGAAAAGGGCATGACCAGATCATGATAATGGACCTGTCTGGTCCGTAGACTGGTTCTCATATTCGTGGTGTGGGGCAGAAAGTCTGGACCGTGATCGTTCCTCCAGGAATTTGCTTTGCTCTAAAAAAAAATGTATTTAAATTATATTTGTGTGCTATCTCTATTCTTTCAAAAATTATATTTTTATCTTACAATAATATTTTGAGTTACAATAATATTTTGAGTTTGAAAAATAAATAATTTAATAATTATTATTAATTTATTATATTTTTTATATTCAACTAATATTTTTAATAAAATTATTTAAATATTATCAATGTTAATAAAAATAGTTAATTTTTAATATTATTTAGATGCTACAAAAATTAAATTTATTTAGATATTTATATTATGTCTAATACCGAAAGTAAATTAAAATAATTTTAAAAAATTAGGAATAGAAATAAATGATTTAAATAAAAAATTAAAAAACTAATTAATATGACAGGACGAGCGCGGGACAGGATGGAGCAAGACAGGACACCAATTAAATTTGGACTTGCCCTGCCTCGCATGTAGGTTAGGGCAGCTTGTATCTGACCATTTTACGTGCGAGGCAAGGCAAACCACAATGGGGCAGGGCAGGTGCGCAGGTGAAGGCGAAAATTGCCATCTCTACACACCTATCAGTCATGAATGATAAATATAAATGGAATAGAGGTTAAATTTGACTTTTCCTCAGTGGCGTTGAGTTAAAGAGTGGGCTATTTCCCGAACAACCCGGCCCACTCAACTAAGACAAGCGCGGAGCCCTTGATTTCGAGCTCAAGCCCAATTTTTTTTTAGGATACCTGCTTAGATATACAGTTGAGAAAATTTCAGAGATTTTTTAAAGAAGCTCTGGTAGCAATTATTTCAAGTTCTTGTAAATAAAAATTTAAATTTTTAGATACTTTTATTTACCTAAATTCTGATAAATTCTCTACTCAGTTGATTATTCTTTTATTTACGCTTTAAGTTTTTATTTACGCTCTAAACTGACTCGAGCATCAGAGTGTACGATAAATATCATACCAATATTCCAAAAATCTATTAAGATTTTTGTTTTTTTTTTCTTTTAAACTTTTATATGATACCTTTGTTTGAATCATGGTCGATCCCAATTCTGAATATAGTATTCGAATCACTGTCCATGCTAATCATACTATTTTTTTAAATTTTTTTTTTTAAAGTAAATTAATAGTACCCAATGGGCATTATTAGAAAAACAGCTCGGCCAACAACGAGTAGATTGGACCTTATTGGGCCTAATAAACGCAAATGAGGCTTATGGGCCTTATTAAACATTGACACACCGTAGTTTTACGAACAAAATTCAAAACAATGTTCTCAATTCTTTACGTTGCAAAATAACATAGAATAGAATTAGAATAATACACACAACTATCCGTTACAAGACACTAATTTTCTACCATAAAACAACTAAACAAACAGTACCAATATCATAAACTAATTAAAAAGATTCCAATTCTGCTAGTTGCAGGAGACAAGCTAAGTCAATGAATCATTGAAAATCACATAAAATTAAAATTGTATAAATACAATTTTCTTTTGGTCACACACTTGTATTATGCTGCGTATAGTCCGTATCAATCGATAAAGAATCAAACAAATCCAAACACAACATTTTTCTTATTCCATTGAAATACGTAACTCAACTGATTGAAAACTATACAAGTGTTGTCTCATAACATCAACTAACAAGAACACATCTGTCTTGTCTACAAAATCAAAATTGATTATTTTCACACGAAGAGGAGTGGTCCTTGTTATAGTTATTAGCTGTTAAGGTTATTAATTGTTTGAAAAGGAAATTATATCTACACGTACAGGGCACATGTTGTTTTAAATGATTTGATTTATTACAAGAATGAAAGATATAAAGAGGTTTGGATTCTTGTCAATTTTCTGGAATAATTGTTTGATCGGTTTATGCTAGCTACTTAAAAGCTTTTTTATCTACTTTTGATGTAATTCTATATTCAAAAACTAAGTAATTCTTTATGTTATGGGTTACATAATTAGCTATTTTTGTTGTTGAGTTTTTGGGGTGGTTTTCACATAATATGAATAGAGGAGTTTAGATGTGTATTTAATGTGAAATTTATTGTTATTTAATTTATATTCTTTTTATTATAGGACCATTATACCAAACCTAAAGAAATAATTTATTTGTTATTTTCATTATAATGTTGAGATAATTTTAGTTATATATATTATAAAAAAAATTATTTAAAAACCATAAAAATTGGCAATTACAACTCACATTAAATTTAAACGTCAAAAATTATCTACATATCATATTTCATTAGTTATAAGTTTCTGTAAAAAAATTCAGTTTTAATTTGAAATTTCGATTTATAAAATTTTAAGTTAACTAAAAATTTATATTCGAATTTATTTAATATTTAAAGTTCAAAGAAAAATTAAATTTGAAACTTTAGTTTAATTAATTTTAAATTAAATTTTATTAAAAAAATTAATCATTTTATTTATACCCTCCATCCATATCAAGCAATTTTAAGAATACAATCAATTTGATCCCCTACCACCAACAATATATAGGACCATTTAGGACCACATTAAAGTGATCAGATTTCTCTTATTCAGCTTCTGGGCAGTGGGCATGTACGAAAAGGCTATAAATAGTGATAAAATCTCCTTATGCACTATAACTAGATAACAAATAGTGTAAAGTTATATTGAAACCCACTAGAATTAAGAATAAAAACAACCCAAATAATAAAAATTAAAGAAAAGTGTCGGCACTAACTGAAGAAGAAAGACACTTATATTATTATTGTTTGAAATAATCTTCAACATGTATTGACCTTTTCATAGATATAAGAAGCTTTTGGTTGCTTTATTCATATCTAAAACTTTCTATATTTCGTTAGTGGCTTTGCTTTCATTGCTAGAAAGAAAAAGATGACCATTATTGCATGGCCATTCACGTTTTTATAACACACGTCAAGTATATTTATAATAGTAACCCTACATTAATATATATTTCATGTGATGATAATCAATAAGGTTCTAGCAGAAAGTATTTTCCAGGCATAAATTAGTGTTAATTTTTAAAAAATGTTTTATATAGTATTCATTATTAAGTATTTAATTTTTGAGTAAATTTTATCAAAATATAAAAAAAAAATAAATAAAAAATATTTATAGATTATTATAAATAAAAATTTACCATATTCAAAAATCAAAATATCATATTAATCAATAACTATTTTAATTATTTTAAAAATAAAAATCATTTAAATTTATCTGATTAACAATTAAAAAAAAGTATTAACAAATACTATCGATATTAATTTATCAATAAAAAAATTAATTAATTATTAATTCTCCATCTAATTATAAATTAACTCATCAAATATTAAATAAAAATAAAAGTAATAGAAAATAAATAATTTTTAAAATATTACTTTATCGGATTATAACAATTAACCAATTATAAATTGTACCAAATAAAATAATGATTTAATTTAATAATTGTTAAAACAATTATTATATTTAGAGTACTTAGAGCATCTCCAATGGTTTAGTGAATTGAGGCAAATGTGGCATGGTAAATAGAGGGTGTGAATAATGATGTGTCAAAAATAATATTTCTGGAGAAAAAAAAGTAAAAATCGTCCACAATGGCTATTGTCTATTCGAATTTCCCTAATTTATAATCCATTAGAATTAAGTTTCTATTTCCTTTTTAATTTATAATTTAAATAGAAATATGGTAATTACAATTTTAAAATATTAAAATTGATGATTGACACCGTCAACTAGGACGTGGAAAATAGAAGCTCTACTCCACACTCTCTATTATTTTTTCTGCCACGTCATCTGCACATTGTAAATTCACATTGCCATTGGAGTGAATTTTTTAAATAAAAAAATCTAGAATGTCTACGTGGATGTGCAAATCAATAAATTCACATTCCACTGGAGATGCTTTTATATATTATTTGAGTAATTATTAATTATAAAATAATATAAAAATATATTATTTTAACTTAAAATATGTTCATATGTTTTAAGAAACCCTAATTAAAATAGTAGATACTAATCCTCAGGACTACTAGAGTTTTACTATTCAAGACTTAAAATCTTGTCATTTGGTATGAAATTGGGACCTTTTTGATAATGGAATTTAGTGAAAGAGAGAAAGAAAGAGGAGACACATGTGATCACATGATTTCTTCCACAAACAAAAACAAGAATAAGTTGGCATGGATTTGACCTGCAAATAATAATTATAAAGTACCCATGCCAATCAATAGAAACCACTTTGTTTACCTGTCAATGTATCATGAATCTGTGTTTGGTTATGGATACAAATATGAGTAGATATGAGAAGAGCCTGGTCCCCTGCTGCTCTTAAGTAGCATTCTTCACAATTGAAGAACATATAATTTAATAACTTATATGATTATTTATTTCTCATAGTATGATAATAATGTACCAATCAATTATTTCAGACTCTCTGTTCCTAAAAGAATACTGAGACATGAAATTTTATTAGCATATAAATGATGAGACCTATAAAACTCAACCTCTGAAAGTAGAATCAAGACATGCTCATTCATATCCAACCAACAAATTTGATAGTATAGTGGAGGTAATACAGCTAAGATAGTGTGTAGTAGAATAGTCAAATTTGGACCTAAATTCAGATATTGATAGAAATCCATAAAGAAGAAAGAAAATTACTAAAATAATTTAAGTAAATAATATCAACTATGTAGAAATATGGTGTAAAATATTTTAAAATAATAAATGTAATAATATTAAAATTAAAGTAAATATTTTATTATTAAAGAAGAAGTCACCAAACCCAACTTTAAACCAATCAAAACTTGGTTCTTTTGTGCAAAACACACCTTAAGAAAGCTAATTGTAGAGTGGATATTACACTATAATGTATCCATAGTTTATTTTTATTTACACTGCACAACTCTCTCTATAAATTAAGTGTTTTAAGATAGTTGATGAGATCACTAAATGACACTATCTATACCCATTATATTCTAGAATAACAAGTTAGAGATCAGCAGAATTTAATTACACCAACTTCATTATTATGTTAACTTACTAATGACAACACACAAGAGACATCACTATATCTCAGTAAATGGAACTAATATTAAATAAAGATTTTCAATTCTCTTACCTGTATATTTAATGTTGAAAAGACAAAATCATGGTTTGTTAATTTGTCATTCAATCAAACATTTTTTTTTTAAAAATGTTGCTAAAATACAAGAACAAAACCAATCAAAGCACTATCCTTTTCAATCAAGGACAAAAGCATCAAGGTCTGGATTGAAATCTCAGCATAATAAAAAGGAAAAAAACGGTTTACTTTGCTGATAAAGACAGGACAACCAGGCTTGGAGGGTATTTATGTCATTTTGTTTTTGAATTTGGTATCTTCCCAAATGCCTTACTTGTCTTGGAAAGAAAACTAAAACATGACTCAGCAATATTCCTTGTTCCCATAACACAGTTGTTATTATGAGTTGGTAGTTTCCAAAACCAAACACTAGATAAGCCTTTTGTTTTTGCTGTTCTGTATATTGTTTTTTTAGGCAACTTGCATAGGTATATGCTTATTTAGTTTTTGATCTTAATTACACAATAATGGAATTTACAATACTTCTATGTTTTATTAGATTACAAATACACCAATCTGTTTTTAGTATGGATAGATAGATTTATTTGGAACTCTCAAATGTTTTATTGGAAAAGAAGTATTAAAAAAATATAATTATTAAATTATATAGAAATCATTTATTAACTATTTAAGAAATAGAAGATCAATTTTATTTTGATAGTGTAAATTTATATTTTCTTTAAGAAATGTTGAGGTGGTACTTTGACTTAATTAATACAGCATATACAATTTTTTAAAGGTGTATAATTTATAAATCTTCTATGAAAGTTAAGCATCAAATATGACTCCTATTATCTTTTATAATATTTATTATATTAAATTATTTATTGAGATATGAACCAGATTCCTATTGCTATAGCATTGAACATCTAAAAGAAAAGGATTTAGAGTCATTTTTAGAACAAAGTATTACAAACTATTGATTTTTAATTGTTTGTGAAAATTGTATGTATAACAGATTATCCAGTTGATCAATCATTTTCGCTCAAAACAAATTCTACAGTTCCGGTTTATCAGATTTGTGTATAAATTAGTTTCCAAACGGATTTAAAAAATAAAAATGAAATACCAATTATACCCTAGGACTTTTAAAGTCGTCTTCCAGCTTTTACTACTTCTAAACTAAGCTCACTGCACAGCATTTATTAAAATAATTTTTATTTTGTCAGGTACACAACACAGTTGCTTTTGGTTGCTACCAGTTGTAAAGAATTTACTTTGTTATCTGTCCTCTCTACTACTCTTCTTCTCTTCTTCTGTTCTCACCAATAGCAAAGAAAAAAGTTTCAAGAAAAAAACAAGCATTGTTTTTATTTCCAGGATCCCAATGATTCTGTGAAAATTTTTTCAAGAAGATCCACTGACAAATTAAAAGAAGTTTCTTAATTTCTTCTAGTCAGCAAATATGTTCAAGTCATGGAGAAACGACAAGAACAAAATCAAAGCTGTGTTCAAATTGCAGTTCCAGGTCACTCAGGTACTAGTTTCCTACATTTTATAAAAGCAAATAAATCTCTAACTTAGTGGGGTTTGTTTTGGTTTTAGCTTATTTTTTCCTGGTCTAGTTCTAAGATTTAGAATAGGAACTTGATATATGAATGCAGGTGATTAGATCAAGAATTAAAGATTTGGTTTTCATGGATAAGAAATGTTACCTGGTGTTTGTTGTTTCAGGTGCCGAGGTTGAAGAAATCTGCAGTGATGATATCTTTGGTGCCGGAGGATGTTGGGAAGGCCACTGTGAAACTTGAGAAAGTTGCAATTCAAGATGGATTCTGTATATGGGAAAATCCATTATATGAGTTGGTGAAACTTACCAGAGAACCTAAATCAGGGAAAATCAAAGAGAAACTTTACCATTTCATTGTTGCAACTGTATGCAGTGGCTGATATCTCTAGCTTCTCTTTGTCTTCTTTATGTTCTGAGGGGAGAGTTGATGTGGTTCTAATTGTTAGGGTTCTTGCAGGGATCGTCGAAATCGGGATACCTTGGTGAATCTTCTATTGATTTTGCGGATTTTGCTGAGGAAATTGAACCTGTGACTGTCACTTTGCCTCTTAAGTTTGCCAACTCTGGAGCAATTTTACATGTTCGTTTCTCTTTCTCATCTCAAGCGCTTTTAAAATCACACAAATAGATTACTTACCTCAACTTCGAGTTGCTTATATTTGAAGTAGCTTTTATACCAAAAGTCTTGATAGAAAAATATCTGCATAACTTCTCATGAAAATAAGAAAATTGATATTGTGGAGACAGGTGACGATTCAGAGGGTGCAGGGAGCTAATGGTCTTAGGTAAGGTTGAATCTGCAAATGTCTTTCTGTAGAAATGTCACAAATCTTGCAATCTGCAGTTTTGAAATTTAGATAATAATTGCAGAGATATTGAAGAAAATGGAGATCCGACACTGTCACAGCTACCTAGTTTTAAGAGTGAAGAAAGCAACTACGAAATGGATGGGAAGGAACTAGATTTTGCACAAGTAAAACCCACTATAGTCTAACTCAAGATTTTATTTACATGCTTAACGTTTCAACTGATAGCAGATATATTTTTTTGAGGTTGTAATCAGAAGTATTCTTAATTTCGCTCACAGGATATAGGTTCTGAACGGAATGGTCAGCAAGATGCTTCCAGCTTATATCTACCTTACAGACAGAATTCAATGCCTCCGAGAGTAACAGTTGATGCCACTAGAAACAACAAGCATGCACATAGGAGAACAAATACAGATTGGTCACTTGGCTCAGTTTCAGATGGAAGTTTATTTGACTCTACAAATAGCCCTGAAGATAACCCTCCAAAAGAGTGGCAAGACTCATCAGATGGTTCTGTTGAAAAACTCAGAAATGAGATTACTATGTTGAAGAGGCAGGTGGAAATGTCAGAACTAGAATTGCAATCTCTTCGGAAACAGATAGTGAAGGAGACCAAACGGGTGCAGGATCAAAATAGGCAAATTATTAGCCTAAGTGAAGAAAGAGATGAACTGAAAACGGAATGTAAACAACTCAAGAGGCAGAAATCTATTGATGATGCGGCTATTGAAAGTCAATTGCAATCTGAAATTGACCATTTACTAGCTATGCAAACACAAATAAGACAAGAACTCAACCATGAGAAGGAAATGAAAACCAATATTCAGTTGCAACTGGAGAAGACACAAGATTCCAACTCTGAGTTGATGCTTGCAGTAGAAGATCTCAACTCAATGTTGGAGCAAAAAAATAGGGAAATATCTTCTCTATCTAGCGAACTAGAAACTAGTAAATCTGCTGAAGATGAAAACTTCAAAGAAGTGGCCAAGGAAATAGACATGTTGAGGCAAAAGGTCAGAGACCGGGATGATGAATTAGAATTCTTCAGTAAGCATACAGAAGAACTAGAGATGCGTATGGAACAACTCACCCAGGACAACGAAGCCCTAAAACAAGAAAATAGTCACCTTTCGTCAATGTTAGAGCAGAAACAGCTAGAGTCAAGTGATGAGAGTTCATCTGAGTCTTTGGCCACTATAAAAGAACTCGAATCACAGGTAGAAAGATTGGAGGAAAAGATGAAGCTGCAATCACAGGATTACTCTGAGTCTCTAATTGCAATCAATGAACTTGAAGGTCAAGTTAAAAGCCTGAAACGGGAATTGGAGAAGCAGGCCCAGGAATATGAAGATGATCTTGATACTATCATAAGTGAAAGATCAGAACAGGAACAGAGGGCTATCCGGGCAGAGGAGGCGCTGAGAAACACCAGATGGAAAAATGCTGTTACAGCTGAACGGCTTCAGGAGGAATTCAAAAGGCTCTCAGTGGAAATGGCATCTAAGTTAGACGAGAATGAGAAGGAGGCCAGGGAAGCACTTGCAGAAGCAAGTCAACTGCGCATGCAGAAAAAAACCTTGGAAGAAATGCTCCAGAAAGCCAAAGATGAACTTGATTTAATCAAGGATCAGACGGGTGTTGAACTCCAAGGGCTTTTGGACCAAATTGAAATGAAAGAAAAGAGAATAGATGAACTGTCACTGGAACTAGATGACAAGTCCAAGCAACTTGAACTTGCACAAAAGAGTGAAGAAAAAAAGGTTGAAAGTTATGCGACAGAGATCGAAATGCTGAAAGCTGAGTTAGAGAAATTTAAAAAGGGGCGGAATACTTTTGCTGAGAAGGCAGAGTTAAGGGATGATCCAGAGCAAATACTTGCAATTGGAGAAACAACTATGCTAGTAGATATATGGAATAAAGAAAGGAATGAGTTGGAGAAAAATTTTGCTTTAGCAAAGCACGAAGCAGAAAAAGCACATGAAGAATTAATGTCAATGAGATTTCTGGGAGATGAAAAGGATGTGATGATTGGAAGCCTGCAGTCAGAAGTGAGAAGTCTTAAAAACCAGCAAGATGGACTGAAGAAAAGTTTGAGTGAACTAGAATTGGAGAAAGATCGGTTGAGAAAGCAGGTTTCTCATTTGAAGGATGAGCTACAGAAGAAGGAAGATGAACTCAACAGTATAGAGAAAGAATTCCAACTTCACAATGGTCTAGCTTCAGTTAAGGATGTGCAAACAGCATCAAGTTTGAAGCAGAAAGTGAAATTGCTTAAGGTGAATGTTCTAGTAATAGTCTTTAAATGAGAAAATTTTTACACACATACATGGCACAAAAATATTTCCTATCTTATGTATGAACTAGATGGGCGGCAGTTTTATTTTTTAACCAGAAGTTGACAATTTAAAATTCTTCCAGGAACATTTGAAAGTGGCACTCGAAGCAGCAGCAAATTCAGCGCCAGTTCATGCTGATAAACAAACAGACAGGTAAATTTCAAGTTTGGGTACATATCTAATCTCAATTATTTTATACCTTTACCTATTTATGTAAGTAAAACAGCTTAGACCCAAAAGTTAGTCGGATCTAATCACAGTCCCACCTTTTATCTTATTTCTATTCTGACAGGAAGGAAGAAATTTCCATTGAGAAGGATGCAAGCCACCGCAGTGAACTATTAAATGAAGTGATTTTACTCAAGGAAAAGAACAAGAAAATGGAAACAGAGTTGAAGGACATGGAAGAGAGATACTCAGAAATAAGTCTCAAATTTGCTGTGGTAGAAGGTGAAAGGCAACAACTTGTAATGACTGTTAGAAATCTCAAGAATGGGAAGAAAAATTAGCATTCATGAAAAGCAGGAGAAGGATTCTATGAACTATTTATAGAAGAGGCTGATGTCTGAAGGAGCTCATTATTCCAAGAGAAGTTAAATATATTGATTAATGACACAGTACCATCTTGTGGATACAAAGCACAGACGATAGGAGTTCGATGATGAGTAACGTCATCAAAGCAGGATATGGAGCTAAGGCCTCCCATGATTTCAAGGACCTGATATAATGGAAGTAAACATGCTAATGTGTTCTTTAAAGGTTTCAGGCTTTGTGGAATTGCAGAAAGTAAAAGAGGAATTATATTGTATGAATACCTTAACCCAGGTTTGTAACTAGTAGCATTTATTTGGGATTTATATGATTTTTTTTTTTTTTAGATTCAGTGCTTTGGGGCTACAAACATAAAAAGATTCTGTGTATTTTGTTTGAATAAAAGAGTATTTAGATTCAATTTTTACTTAAGACATTAGTTAACTGGTGTGCAAGCATTAGTTTATCTTCTTATTCTATTCCAGCATTTTGGGTTTACAATAGTTAGGAATAAGAGGAGACCAGCTGTTTATTTGCTTAATTAGTATCTATAAAGTTCGAGCTAAACAAAGTTATTGAAAAAGTCATGAATCATTCTTTTTGATAGAGTTGCTTGTAAATTCATAAGCCAGAATCTCAGTGCTCATCCAATCCAGTCTTATATATCAGCACTACTAGTTTTGTAAAACAAACAGCTAAAAGTTATGGTTTGAGACCTTACTTACAAGAAACTTGCTTATACCTTCCTTAGGAATGTAGCTCTTGCTTCTGAAATTTGGAACCAATAATTGTAAGCTTGGACTGTAATGAGCTGCACACAATCATCAAAGATAAAATAGTTAAAGAAAATTACGATGTTATGTAATAGAGTAAAAAATATCTGCCATGTTTGAATTGTGAATGGTAGACACATAGTGTTACTGCTACATATGATTCCGGATCTACCAGTTCGAAATGGTCAATGGCTCTTGTAAATCTCTCTACTCTTCTCTTTCATTTTCTCGGGAACCCTCTTCTAGCATCAGGACTTCCGTCAATCCATATCAACTTAGTTTGGCTGCCACCTTCACTAATGGCATAAGACAGAGTCTGCAAGAGAGTAAGAATAAGCTTATGATTCCATGTAGAGCATGTTTGCCTTAAAAGCAGGTACATTTAGCTAGACACAAATGAAAAAAGGTTGAACATGGACCTGTCTGGCTTTCTTGTCAGCAGGTGTTGATGTTGAAATAAATGATGCTGAAGGTCTTTTGTTCTTAGAAGGGATCGATGATTGCATAGATTGTTTTTGCCTCTTTTCAGGTAATTTCCTTGGTGTGCTACCTCCTTGGTACTTGAAAAATTCAAGAATCGATGGACTTCTTCTTTTAGTACCTTTTGATCTATTTCCTGGAACCGTAAACGACGGGGCAGGTGAATTACAAGGAAGGGACTGCTGCCGCAGTCTACTCTTTTGCCTGATTCTGTTAAGAAACTCAATTGTCCATGGAGAACCAGGTTGTGGATCAGCAGAACGAACAGCATTTGAGAGAGGAGTTCTGCTCAAAGAAGATATTTTTTCTTGAACCGACCCCCCTCTAGAACTCCCAAATCTTTGCCTTACAACCTCTTCTAAGGGCCTTTTTTGCTGCTCTGCAACCAACTTGTAATTTTCATAGTTGGTGTCTGGATGATCATGAGGTTTTTGTGAACTTCCTACCCTTGTCTGTTTAAACGAACCCCAGATATCTGAATCAAAATTGACCTCAGCGGCGGTTGGGAATTTAGGGAGTGATGCATCTAAATCAGAGTTTCTCTTTGCAACTGTTGGGAAATTAGGGAGTGATGCATCTAAATCAGAATTTATCTCAGCAACTGTTGGGAAATTAGGGAGTGATGTATCTAAATCAGAGTTCATCTCAGCAACTGTTGGAAATATGCGGTGATTGCTTTTCCCAAATGATACTCTTCTCAAAATTTCAGGCTTGTTTCCAGAGTTGGATTGGACAGCAGGCATTGAAACAGAAAGATGCGAAAACTCAGGAAAGGAAGAAAAATCCTTGCCTGATAAGGTATTACTAGTGAGGTCAATAACTTCACCAGAAAGTCCCTCAAACAGATTGCTAGATTCACTGTTGCGCCAATCCAAATCATTTGTCCTGGCAATTTTAGACCCCCGTTTCTGAGCAGATAGACTATCTTTCAAAAACAAATCAAGATCGTTTATATCCTTCGAGACCAGAAAACCGTCAACAATCTTAGCATCCAATGCTTTGGAAATTCTAGAAGGTTTCATCAGATCAAATTCCAGTCCTTGATCTTTTCCAAAAAAATCATTCAAAGATGAACTGACTTTTTGGTGTTCATCAAGTATTTCAGAATCATCCCAATACTTACACTGCCTGGACACTCCAGAAGGCTTCAATACACCATTCGTAAATTGATCTAATGAATCAAAATGCAACAAGTTATCCATCCGTGTATCTATATTGTCAGGATTAGAGACGCATTTTCTTTGTTTTCTTCTACAATCAATATTTAAATGACACTTATCAGAACCAGGACCAGAGGATACTGAAGAAGAGCAATCTGTCATAATAGATTTGGAGTCCTCCAGCTCACCATATTTGCACAAAGTACTAAATAGAACCATGCTTTCCTCTGGAACATGATATTTATGCATTGAATTGATCCTATGCTCACGAGAACAGTCAAAAAGTTTGATGAGAGTGACTCCACAAGACAGCATTGCATGAGCTGTCAAAGGATTTACTGAAGGAAACTTGTTAAGAAATGCTTCTCCAAAAGTTTGTGACTCAGGCATCTTTGGATATAAGGCCATAGTCAATGCAATGGAATTCTCTATACAGTTGAATATAATGTCATCAGTCAATTCTGGTGCATGGGAGTAAAACAGCTGTAAATCAATTCCCAGGCTAGCTGCAGCTGCATACAGTCCATCAGAGGATTCCATTACAGTAGAAATGAAGCTGCTTTCTCCCTCAAAGACCTGGAAAAGATAATAATCTTTATTGAGATGGATAAAAGTATAAATGCAAAAACATCTGTACAGGAAAATATTCTGATGAATGGCTTTGGTATGGAGTGACATATTTCATGTTTCCGATTCTGCAAGAACATATCGAGTTGCTGAAATTTGACTACAAGTTTTTGATAATCATTACATAGACAAAACAAGTACGAGGTAAGCATGAATCCTATACAAACTGGTGTCATCCTTAGTGACACCAGATCCAGTGTAAAAATAATTGTTTAAATTGCTTATACTGCATTAATACTATTTAGGCAATAACCAAATTTAGCTAATTGTTTAAGTTAGCTATTATTGTTAGGAGATGACGAGATTAAATACCATTCCAGCATATATAAAATAAAGCAATAGATATGCAAATATCTTGTCTTTTCATTTAGAGGCTAAATGGTTCTCTCCCTGTAAACTGTGAAAGTATATTCAAATAGAAAAAATACTCAAAACTTACCAGAATGCAACCACTGAATGTGAAACTTAGCAATGTCAAAACATTTGTTGCAATGTTTTCCGTACATAAAGCTAAGCATGAAGAAGCTTCATCCAAAGTGCTGGCTTTCTTTCCAATATTTATAAAATCGTACCACACTAAGCAAATTGCAGGAGTAATTATAAGATCAACAGGGAGATCTGATTCGCGTTCCACCACTTGTACCCCCTTTTTCTCCATTGCAAGAATCCTATGATATGTAACTCTTCTAGATGCTATCATTTCCTTGTTAAAATTTTTAGTGTTGACAACAATTACTGCATCTGGGTATGATTGCATCTTCTGAATATGCTCAGATTCCATTTCTACTGGGGAAAAGGGGGCTGAAGCTCCTACTTGATCTCCAGTTTCCAAGTTTCTCAGAGAACTGTCCTCTACTGGCACAAAGTTCAGTATTTCCCGCAACTTCTGAGCATGCAAACTCTCATTGGGTGTCTCAACAGAACAAACTTCCCCTTCCTGAAATGTAAACAGTCTGGGCTCACTAATTCTTGATATACACACAGAGAGAAAGAAAAAAGGTAAGGGAACAGCATAGAAACACGAACTTGACAACCTGTCCATTAATAATTTTCAAATTTAATATCACAGTGGCATAAAATTGCATAACACACACCATATCCAATGTTAATTTATATTTGTTCCAAAAAAATTTGGTTTCTTCTGTTCATTTGTATTTTCCTGAATTCCTATGTCAAGTGGAATGATTTGATATTTTAGATAACAACAATCACATTCATGTGTGCAGATCCTTATGCTCATACAAATAGATGCAAGGAAAATGAGTTGGTTGGATAACTCATTGGAAACTTATCAGACAATTATCTTGTAATTATGGTTTTAGCTGCAGATTGCTGCAACTTAATTATTCATACACGTGAACCAAATTAATTTATGAAAATGACATGAAGATATATAGATCACTTAATCACAGCAATATAATTTGATTTATAGAAGTATGAATAGTTTATGTGTTCCAAAGCATGAAGGTAAGAAACTAACCACATTCATATTCTGAGTCATATCAACACCTTCACAGAGTGCTCTGAGATTAGTAGCATCATCCAGTTCCACCTTTAAAAAGTGAAGCAGGGGCAGACGAGATAACTTTGGAGAAAAAGAAGATATTCTTGATGAGCCATTTGAGCCTCCATATTCCAAGATGACATCAAATTTGTTGAAAGGAAAAGATGCAGAAACCAGCCTATAGAAGAAAGCAAGCACATATTATACTCTTCTAGAAATCAGTGACCTTTATTGAAGAACAGTAGGATTAAATACTATTCTCAATATAATTGGGAGAAGACAAATATTATAAGAACAGTAACTCTACTAGGTACAAGAAATTTTAGAATTGATATCATCAAATATGCAAGAGAAGAATGATCATAACTCACAAGAATTTTGATTTTGAGTACAGTCCTCATATGTATAATTGTTCTGTGATTTCTGATTGTTCATTGAACTCATGTTTATCACTACAATAATGAAGATATTTTAAAGCTTAACAGATAAATTTGACAATATGTAGTTAACATTTGTCAACACATATGTATAGCCTCTGAAAACTTACTAAGGCAAACAGTTATGTGATAGTGCTACATAAGAGACAATCTTGACCATGAAATGTATATATGCTTGCATCTAACCAACAAAAATGATAATTTTGATATATTAGTAAGTCAAACAAAACTTCCTTGTATCTGTGTTTGAGAGCATGCAACGTGATACCCAGTAAAGCCTTGAAACCCATATCAAAGTTGAAACCCAATAAGTTGTCAAGGCAAATGGATTGAATGTTCAGGACGTCTATCATTCAGCTATCGTCTTGTTTACATGGTTTCTCCAGTATACATCACAGTGAAAAGGCTGAAACATATACTATATAAATGCAAAAATCTTGCAAAATAGGAAATATTTCAGCAGGCAGTCTAGCATGCAAGCCCCAACCAAACTTGGAAGGTAATCAACCTATAACTGAAGCGTGACAGAGACATTTTCTTTTGAGACACAGGTAACAGATCTGCTTCCAGTCTAATCTGCCTTTAAGCATAAAATCCAATCATATCCTAAACCCTAAAGATCATGCTTACCTAAATCTTATTTAAGTCAATCTTGAGCTACCTCTCCCTCCCCAAATGTTGAGACTCATTTAAAATAAATTTTAAAGTACTTGCTAAACCACATCTACTTTTTTCTAGACAGACCAATTATATATAAATATTGGCTACAATTGAACTGTTTTTCTTCAAAGTTTCTATACCAGCTTTGTAACAGCTGAATGGAATAAAGTGCCTACATAATTTAAACAAATTATGTTGCTGTTTGTTCCAGATAAATGCGCAGTATATATCATTCATTAATGAGTTGCATTAGATTTATGCTATGTTATTTCTTGTTAAGAGGATTAAGGCTTGAACTTACTCATAAGATACCAGTATGCAATCTGAAACCAGGAGAGCATCAACTGCAGCTTTAGCAACCTCACTACTGTTATCCACCATTGCAGAAAACTTTTCTAGCTCCTTAAAGGACAACCCCATTGAGGTCAATAAACATTTTAAAGTCCACCAGAAAACTTTCTCAGTCAAAATCAACATTTTCACATTGCTTGCACAGGCATTTGACCTGAGAATTCCATGGATAACAGTTAGTGAGGGATGTGATTTAGTTATATCTGTCTCCACCTTTCTATCGGCATCAACTATGAATTGCTGCAGCAAACCAAGTCTTGGTTTCAAGCAGTTGAGGCTTTGGCATAGCTTGTCTACATATAAACGAGCAGGATGGATGCCATAGAAACATGTGTACCATGCCATTTGTTTGATGGAACACAGAGAAGCATATGCCACTATATTCTCATCCTCAAGGCAAGTGTCCTTATGGAGCAATTTTTCATTTATAATGTTCATAAACTGTAGTTTTGGAAGGCTGAGTAATTTGTAATCATCTGATGTTAGAATTGCACTCAACGTTGTCTCATTACGCAAGATGGTCAGGTAACTCTTTTCAAATATGTCAAATAGTGCCAGGATATTGTCAGACAGCTTAATTTTATGCAATGTCAGATCCCACTGATGCAATTGTGTCCCAGTAGATACACATGTGGACGAGTTACTAGACACCGTAATGTTATCAAAATTCTTGTTTGTGAGCTCATATTTTTCCCTGGATATTGCTTTCTGAGGATTCAAGACAAAATCGAGATCATTGGACTGTGGCGTGGACTTGAGTAAGTCTGATGAGCTCACATCCATTTTTTCAGCTGATTGATTTCTCCTCCTTGTTTTTGGACTTCTATTGTGAAAAATCACAGCTGAAGTATCTCTAATGTTTTGACCCACAAGCATAGAATCAGAATCAATATTAAGTGGTTGTTCAATTGCTTCCACGTTAGGATCAAGCTCAGCTAATGGGTCATCATAAAAAATGAAATCAGAAATCAGCCTCCCATCATCGAAAAAATTCGGTTCCAACTCAATTTTTCGAAAATCCATCTCCTCCAACGTCTTCTGATGAGAATAAAGTTTATAATTGCCTTTTTCTTCCTCTAAAAGTTGCCAATCCAAGTATATCCCATCTGATGCCGACAATGGCTGTGGCTTTAATCTAGTTAGTATTTCCTCAAGGACCGCGTGGACTGATTTTTTCCTTTCAGAATCAGAGAGAACTGGTGTGGGCAGAGACTTGAATGCATCATCCACCAGAGCTAGTTCATGACTAATGATCAGGTCATTGAAATTCTTAAAGTTCACATCCTTGAACATCGACATGCATTTTACTTCTTCACATTCTTTCTGTGTGCTAAATAGAAGTTCAATAACATGAGATGAATCCAAATCAGACATCTGGAATTCCTGGAAAATCACTGGACTTGTCAATGAAAAGCTACTACAATCTGACATCACTTCAGAAGATTCAGAGTTATCTTCAGACTGTGAACTTGCAACAAGGTTGAAAATGTCCGCTTCAGGGAAGTCTAGCAGCAATTCCATCTCAGGAACAAGGCACTGCTTTGTTAAACTATTCTCTGAAAGAAAACCTAACATGTCATACTTCACAGATCCTAAAATCTCCCTGCCCTTTATCTGAAGATCATCTTCTGTCCAGTGTTGATGTTCAGTATTTGCAAGCACAAAAAGAAGTTCATCCTCCATAGAATGGCTTGCCATAATTCCAAGACTAATCTCATCCACTTCAAAAAGAGGAAGTGTGAAACACTGATGGAGCATTTGGTCTGCTGAAGACCTATCATCCTCCAATTTGCACTTATTCTGCTCCATGTCATATTCCAAGTCAACTTCTGCAACTTGATATACTGATTCTAGAACTTTATCAGGGTACCAAAGTGGAAGCCCTGAGGTGAGCATATCCTGCAAGAAGAGTTCAGCTCACTAGAAGGTAAAATCATAAGATCTAACATGAAATATTAAGAAAACCTATTTGCTAAAATAGACTTCTAAAAACCTGATCTAGTAATTAATCATACTAATTGGCTGAGTTCATCTGCATTGCATCTTGAGAAATTTTGATGAAGAGTCAATTCAAGATGAAAAGTATAACTAATAAGATATTTTCCACTAGCAATATCAAGCAACTGACTATTGAACAGATTTTGGAATAAATTTTAGAGTCCAGAAATCAGCTTCCCCAAACATGTGTACACAGAAAAAAGAGGATAACTCGGTCCACTTGCTAATTATATAAGCAGTTCAATATATTTGATAATTTCCAGTCAAACAGCTAGGGCCTTGCTTGAACAATCAAATATTAATTTGTAGTATGTTACTACATTGGACTATGGCTTGAAAAGCCAGCAAAAATCTCTACTAACAATGTATCACATCTTAATATAGTTAGTTACAAACTTAGGAATATGCAAAATATCAGTTATTCCCATTTTATTATTGACAGTAGGAATAAAGTTGAAAACACTATCGGCTACTCACTTAAATGTAGGAATTTTAGCCGAAACTTGGTCAATGTCAATTAGTTTGTGTGTGTGTTTTTCAACATTCCCACATTACGACCCTTGCCACAGGATCCTAAACTAGACCAGAAATATCACAATAAATTATCATGCTGTAAGATATAAAACAAAGGATATGGAAAATCACTTAGCACTGTGGAGTTCTTCTAAGTTTAGCATTAACAACTGGGCCTCCATATGAAAAAGCTTGAGTTAGAAGCAAGTTCAAATACTTACTTGGGTATCGCCAATCTCAAGAGCTTCAGACTGAATTTGAATCTCCAAATTTTCATTTATGAAATCATTTTCCTGAAGATAGAAAATGAGTCATACAAATCCCAATAGTGCAAAAATAAACCTTATTGTACTCTCTATTTACCATAAACGAAAACAGCTCTGGTGTTTCAAATTGGAATACTTCAGACACCTCTAAGTACTTCTCATCCCCAGCATTGTCTTTTTGCTGTAACATAAAATAAACTTTGAAGCAAATCTAAAGAAACCAACCTAAAGTGAAATATAGAATGCAATTGCTAAAATCATAATCATGGTTTCAGAATCCAACCTTGCAACTTTCAAATCCAAAAGCTCTCCCACTCTCCTCTTCTTTCTTTCCACAAAAATTTTCATCCTCTTTCTGTGACTCCAATCACATCAAATTCACACAGTTACCAACACTGTGAAACCAAAACTACCAGAAATTACATCTGGCCAACTGAATTTCACACTAACAAAACATCTAATAAAATCACCTATATTTATATGAAAGCAATAACTTATCTAAAACTAAAACACAGCTTGACTAGACACCCTACAGATCTCTGTTTCACTTCAATAATCCAGCTACACAATCAGCAAGATTAATAGTAAGTTGGTCGACAAAAGGACAGGAAATTTCAACCAGGATTAAATCTCTCTTCTCTGAGCCAAAAAATACTTCACAGACTAATGTTAAGTTGAAATCGAAGCAAAGAAGAAATAAATGGAAGTCCATGTTTGTTTCAAAGCATTATTTCATTCAAATCTTAATAAAAAAACGAAACACATTTTATCTTCACAAATCTTGCTCATCCGTTAATATAACGTCACCTACAACTACATATATTCATTTAATTAAATTAAAAGCGGCAATCCAAATCAAAACCTACATTAATATCCTAAAAGCTTGACGAAATTCAAAATCACCTGTATCAATTCTCACATTTATATTTATATCGTTACAACTATAATGAACTTGAGAACAAAAATTCAAATCTAAATTTGCACTCAAACAGAGATTTCGTTAACCGAATTCAAGCTCAGCGTTTCACCTCAACCTCGCGAATCGGAGAGGCGGCTTCAAAACAGCGAAGATCGACATTGATTGGTTGAGGAATGACATCGGACAAGAAGTTGACGAGAGCGGCGTCAATCGGCAGCTGGTGGAGGTCGAGAGGGACGTGGAGGATGATGGAGTCGGAGCTGAGACGAAGAAGAGGATCGCGGTCGTCGTTGCTGAGTGAAGAGAGCGAGAGATGAGAGACTGGAAGGTTGAGAAATGCTAGGGTTACAGAAGAAGAAGATGGCGCGAAGTAGTCGGTGTTGAGGAAGCGAGTTCGCATTTTGAAGAATCTAACTTCCAACTTTTCAAATTTGAAAAGGAATGGGGGTTTTGGCGCCACATCATTTTGTTCATAGTATTTATGTTATGGAGGAAGTAAAACGTCGTCTGATTTCCAAGCAAAATCCTTGGTTTGTTCGGCTTCACCACGTAACCAACGTAATTGTGATTCAATCATTCCTTAACCAATGTGAGGACGGGATTAATTTCATAGTTTAAATTTCATAACTTAAACTAATTCTTAACCAATATTATTATCAACATCGACCAACTATTAATCTCAAACTAGTTGGATTTGGTACATATAAATTATCTACCAATCCATCTCCATACAAAACTTAAAAATTTTCGTCAACATTAACTTTACATTTCCACCCAAATATTTTATACGCCAAATCGACTTCAATTTATAAGTCCAATAAATCTCTAATAACTACCTCCTTCCAATTAGATTTAAGTATTCCTCCATTAATAAATCATCACATTTATGTACTGCAGTATGAGGAGGTCTTCTTAAAATATACCCAAACCACTTGAGTTTATATTTTCTTACTTTTTCGCTAATCTCCGTCACGTGAACTTATTGTCTAATATGTTCATTTTTAATTTTCTTTTCTTCCAATTTTGTATATCTACAAATTTAACTTAACATTCTCATATCAATCACATTCATTCATTTTATGGAGATGTTGTCAGCTGGGTGTCCAAAATTCGCTCTCATATAGCATTATTAGTCGAGCAATTGTCTTATGGAATATACCTTTTACCTTAACTAGTATATTTTTGTCGCATAGAATCTCTGATGCTTCCACTTCATCCAATCAACTTGGATTTTGTGCACCATATCATCATCCAATCACCCATCCTTTTGGAACACAAAACTTAAATACTTAAATTGTTTGGTGCTAGGAACCGAAACCCCATCCAACTATACATATTGTTCTTGCTTTTTATTCTTATTGATCTGACAGTGCATATATTGTGTTTTACTCATGCTTAACTTAAAACCCTTATCTCCAAGATTTTTTCTCCAATTTTCAATTTATATTAATTCTCACATTAGTTTCATCAATAAGCACAATGTCATATGCAAATAACATACACCAAGGCACATTATCTAGTAGGCTTCCAATAAACTCATTCGTAATTGGAGTAAACAAATACGAATTCATGACTGAACCTTGATGCAACCTAATGGTAATGGGAAAAGCCTTAATATCCCCACCTGCTATTTTCATAGTAGTCAATGCATCCTTACACATATCCATGATAATAATATACTTAACATAGATTTTTTTCTCTCCAAAATCCACATATACTTCTCTTGGTACCTGATCATATGCTTTCTCCAAGTAAATAAATATTGTGTGAAGATATTTATTATTCTCTTGGTATAATTCTATTAATCTTTTTAGGAGAGAGAAAACTTCCATAATAGATCTCCACGACATAAGCCAAGAGATTCATTAATACAAAACATGCATTTTTACCCCAACGCATAATCTCTGTCATTATTAAAAAGTTTTGAAAAGTCAAACTTGTCATGCTTATTTATCTTTGCTTTCTCTTTCCTCTCTCTTCACTTTCCATATATATTCTTTTAATTGGATAAATTACTCTAAAATGAGTCTCTCAAACGAAAGACAATCTTCTAAAAACTTATTTCCTCCCATGCAAATGAGAAATTATGCGTGGAAACGGGTTCTCCACGTCATTTGTCCATTTGGAGAACCCTTCCAATCAATATGTGATACGTGGCGTGGGCCATTTTAGCTTTTAATGATAAAACCCCTAATTCAGAAAACACAACTCTGCTCTTTTCTTCAATCGATGTATTCACTCTCTTCGATCGAAGATTTTTTAGTCGATGCATTCATTCTCTTTATATTACTGGGAACAAACAAGCCCTATATTACTGGGAACAAACAAGCCAACAAATTGACGTTATTCACTTGTTTGTTTGATTTTTGGTTTTTAAGTTTATTTGTGAGGTGATGAATTTCGAGACGAGCAAAATGTTAGAAATAGAGATATTTGAAAGCACCCAATTCAATCAAATCGATAACGTGAGATTATTGAGATTTTAATCGTGTTTTATATTTTTATTTGTTATGCTGTAAAATAGAATATTAGAATACTCAATCGCTATTCATGAAAATAATTTAAGAAATTGTTAGATTCAAGAAATAATAATTTAAGAAATTGTTCGATTCAAGAAATAGCGAGAGGAGAGAGATAATCGCGGCTATCGAAAAATAGAGAGAAACAACAAAATCGTATTATTACTTAGAAATTTTATAATTAAAAAACTCGACACACGTGTCGCATATTGATTAGGAGGGTTCTCCAAATTGACAAATGACGTGGAGAACCCGTTCCCACGCATAATTTCTCCATGCAAAGAGACTCTCAAAACTTAATTTTGTCAGATTAGAGACTTGAGTAGAGACTGCGATGTGGATGGTCTAAAACCTAATTGGTTATCTGACACTCTTTTAGTCATCTCTAGCATGTGCTTTATCACTATTCTCCATAATTTCACCGTATGACTCATGAGTTTGATTCCCATAAAATTCGTACAACTTTGGATATCCCCTTTATTCTTATATATCGGTACTAAAGTACTCATTCTTTATATATTAGACATCTTACATCATTTCCATATAGTATTAAAGAGTTTTGTTAACTAGACAACTCCTGATTCTCCGAGGCTCTTCCAGACCGCTATACCATTAATACCACATGCCTTACCAATCTTCGTATGTTTCAATACATCATTTACTTCGATTTGTATGATACGCTTATACCAACTGAGATTTATATCTGTTGCCGAGAGGTTCTGAAAGTTTTGCTCATGCTCTAAGTCGAAAAGTCTGTCCAAATATGATTTTCATCTCATTTATTTAATGATCTCCTATTAGCATACGCCGAGCTTCGTGTCTTTGATGCATTTAACTTGAATAACCATCTTCCCCTTTTTAGCGCTAAATTGTTATACCTTCAAATGTTTTACCACGAGATTCTTCTATTGTATAAATAAATACGGAGGGTGGGAAAAGAGACTAAATGAATAATAATAAAAAAACTAATTGATGGGAGAGAAAGGAAAGTTAAAAGTCATGACAACGAAAATGTAGGAATTGAATTAGTCGTAAATGCTAAAAAGATGATATATATATATATAGATAAATGTTTTATTTTTTTTAAATAATTAAAAAATTTAAGATATAAAACGTAAATAATTTTTTTTTATCAAAATCATCGAAGAACGTAAAAATCAGATGACCAACAAATTTATCAAAATATTTACCATTCAATTAGGAATAGAATTATATTTTAAAATAACTTAAAATATAATATATATTATTTTATTTTTAACTTTGAATATAATTGAAAATAAATTAATAAAATTATATTATTATTTTTCTTAAATATGAAATATTTTATAAAATTATTATTATTATAATGATATAATTTATAGAACATATTATCATTTAATTTAATATATATTTTTCATAACTTATATTAATTTGATAATTTTTAAATTTAAATAACTAACTATTTTTTTTCAATTTGAAACTAACAAAAACGTAATACAATATATCATAGAAAGACGAGCATTCTGCCTATAATATAAAAAATCACAGTACTCATGTCGTTTTATCATCCAATCACTTAGCCAAGAAGAAAGTAGAATGATATAGATCGATCCCGCTTGATATTTTGCGCCACCGCACACACGTTGCACATAAGAAAATGACAACAGTGTCAATACTTTATCTGCAGATTCACTATACCTCATAGTACCGAAAGCTCAACAATGCAATCATTCCCACAGCCGACTTCTTAACACCATGTTTACACGTTCCCTTAATACCACCACCTCTTAAAAACCAAGATAATTCATCCACTCCAATAAAAACCTTCAAAATGTCCTAACCAAATTGATCGGATCACACTCATCTCAACTTCACAAATATACATCAAAGTATTATTAATATCTCAGATTCTACTAGAAAAAATATTGGAGGAGGATATATTATGAATAGTTAATTTATTATACTCACATCAACAGTGATAGGACACATGGACAGACGCAATTGCCGATCTAAATTATACGCGTGTACTCGTCCACACCGGACACCTACTCCACCAGTTTTTCTGATAAGACCAAACAAATCCAGTTATTACGCCTCGAATGCCACGTATACAACAAGACACTAACTACGTGGCGTTAGATCGAAACGTGTCAGTAACTGATACGTGGCGATTACCCTGTTCGCCAGCGCCACACTGAGATGGCTTTGCTTTCATTGTCTTTATCTATAAAGCATTCCGTTTATCGTCTATCAGATAAAAGTGTAAGTGATACTAAACAGCAAAGAAAATACAGAAATTGTGATTTGAAATTTGTGTAGATGGAGTCACAAATGCATCGTCCTCTAGCTCACGAGCAAGATCCACACCACACTGGAGTTGTTGGTAAGTGAAGAGATATTTTTTTCTAGTTTTATTTATTTATTTTTATTGTTTTATATAGTTTAAAGTGATTTGTTTTGGATTAAATGGAGAAGGTGAGCAAGATGAGAATCATGAGAAGAAATCAGTTTTGAGGAAAGTGAAGGCAAAAGCTAGGAAGATAAAAGACACACTGACTAAACATGGTCATGGTCATGATCATGATCAGCATGAACATGTTCCTGATGATCGTGATCTTGATGAAGAAGATGTTGAAGAAGAAGAGGAAATGGTTGAAGACCCTCAAATCCACGGTGCACCAAGTAAGCTATCAACCAATGTTCTGTTCTTTGAATGTTAAAACTGTTGCTAAGTAGAGTTTTACATTTTTTCCAGTGTACGAATCAGCAGCAGTGGTTACAGGAAAGTCGACAGGCACGGACGCTGATCCTCTACCGCCGAGTCTGAAACCTGAGACACAAAGGGTGACGCTGGAATCTACTGACGAAGCTCCTCGCGCGCCTTTGAACACCCCAGTGGGATATAACGGTACTGGAGCGATTCGTCAGAGCAGAGATAATGTTACTGGTAAAACAGTGATGGGTGATCTTCCACAAGCACCGCAGAACATGCCTGTGAGTTTGGACCCACCTGGTGTTGATAACTACAGAAGAGAAAATGTTACATTGGGTGGCGATGCTCATGCTCCTCCTGCTATTCACCTCGGTAGAGACACTGATACTGTTAATCAGCCAAGTCGGACTCTTGACTATGGACTCGAACAGGGGCAGAGACAGGGACAATCTGGTCAAGAGAAGGTCAATGTTTATGGAATGGATCAGGACCGTTCATCAGGTCAAACGAAAGTCAACCTGGATAGACCCAGAGGTTTAGAAGAGGACACTGCTGCGTATAAAGATACGCCTGATGAGAGTGGTGTTGCTTCTAATTATCAGACCAAAGTCACCGATTTTACTGGCAAAGGTATACATATATTTGGAGAAATTTAAGTTACCGAATTGGATTGGTTATTAGTTTGTTGAATGTTAATGTTTGTTCACTTATAGGAGGTGAAGAGGCTACAGGTGTGGGCTCTGTTATCAAATCATTAGACAAAATGAATGTTGACGACCGACCAGAAGGAAAAACCAGACAAGAACACGACGACTTGCTCTCCAGTGTACCTACTGGAAGCCATGATCAATTCGTACCGGAATTGACCCCACCAAAGCCTCTCTCAGGTTCAGACATTGATGAAACTAAACCACGAGAGGGTTTACTTGGTCAAATTCAAACCCCGGAAACAGAGTCGAAACAGAGCAGTACATATACCTCTGATACTACAGGTCATGATGGAACAGAGAGACCGAAAAACCAAGGGAGGTATACCGATAAACTGTCGTCAGCAACATCTACAATCACCGATAAGGCTCTCTCTGCTAAGAATGTAGTCGCGTCAAAGCTTGGCTATGGTGAAAAGAAAGGAGAATCGGAGACAAGTGTAGACCAATCAGAGAAGAATAGTCATAACACTAATAATTCAAGTTCTATGTCAGCTTCTGCAGTAGATTACGGGAAGAAAGTGGCTTCAACAGTAGCAGATAAGCTAGCTCCAGTTTATGGAAAAGTCGCCGGAGCTGGAAGCGCCGTGGTGTCAAAAATCCCCGGAACCGGAACCGGAACAACCACCAGCACCACCACGACGGAACCACGAAGCGGTGTCGAACAGGACAAAGGGGTTTCAATGAAGGACTATTTAGCGGAGAAGTTGAGGCCTGGAGAGGAAGATAAAGCGCTTAAGGAAATGATATCAGAGGCATTACATACAGGAAAAACAGAGAAGAAAACAGAGCAGACAACAACTACTACTCCGGTGAAGGAAGTGGTTTCTGATGCTATTCATAAGCGAAGTGGAGAGTCCGATGAGACCCCAGATCGGCGGATGGGGAAGGTGACGGAGTCGGAGGAGGTGGCGCGTGATTTGGGGACGTTTAAGGAGAATCAAGAGCAAGGTGTTGGTAATAAGGGTATGGTTGATTATATTAAAGATACCGTTGGTTCTTTGCTTGGGAAGAGAGAGCAGGTTCAGGAGTCTGCTGTTGGTAAGTTTATAGTTTCGTTATATGATTATTTAACTTGTTACACAAGTTATCTAATATTTGTCCTTTTGGTTTGTTATAGGTTCTACTGGTTCCGGTAGAGATGACGAGAGAGAAGGGCAAGAGAATGAAGTTTCTGGAGAAAGAAGACCTCAAGAGAATTGAACAGAAACTGGGATTGTGTCAAGCTGCTTGTTTGTTTATGTTGTCCGTGTGGGTGTTTTTTTTGAGTGAAGTATATGCTTTTGTGTAATAAAAGGTGTTGAGATGGGTTGTGATCTGGGTTTTTCTCTGTACAAAATGTTAAATGTTTGATGAAAGTCTGGTTGTTATATGTTGTGCCGATATTGATATTGCCTGGTGTATTAAAGTGTGTACCTGTAAATTGTATAAGAAACACTGGTTCCAGTGTGTTTTGAAAACCTAATTTTTCTGGTTTCGGGACATTGATTGACTAAAGCATTAACTTAACCCAGTAAACATCCCAACTCATAATAAAGATTCCAAAAGGAAAGGATTGGTAGTGATTTTGGAAGCAAAATTCTCATAATACTGCTCTACGTATAGGAGTTTGTTCTTATTGTGTGTGTGGGCAGAGGATCCTAATTCGTTTGCAAATTATTATAGAAGCCATATATTTTTTTCCGATAACTTATAATATATATATATAAATTAAAGATTTTGGTAGTGTGATTTTTTCGAACAATAGAATACATATATTTTTAATTAATGGAACTATTCATCCTACTATTTATTTTTTAAATTATATTTCATTATTGATGGAAAAAAAAAATCAAAATATGGCAACTTTGAATAACTAACCATCGGTGGGGAAAAAAAAATCTAATTACGCTGCTGAAGGCAGTTTCACCGGCCGGTGTAATTGTTTTCGTGGGTAGAAATAGAAATTTTCGGTAAATATGTGGTAAAATGAGAAATATTTAAAAGATGTGTGGTTTATTTTGGATTGGTCTTATATATAACCAAGACGTCCTGGGTTCGAATCCAGCTATCGGATAAATCTTTGATGAAACAGCTGTGGTCTGTACAATGGGCTCATGGAGTTAACCATCCAACTACTATTCGAAGGTCTTCAAAAACTCATTCTAAACGATATTGCCGCCTCCAGGTCTCCGTCAACACTTTCTCCTCTCACACTCACCACCAGCAACTGCCTTGTTCCGGGTCGGGTCAATTCGCAACCCGGTAAGTCCTCCCTGTTTCGCTAAAACCCTTATAAAATCTCAACGACGAGTGTAGAGGTTTTGTTCAATTTGGGTGTGTTCCATTGTACAAAAACTTTGATGGGTGTCTCTCAATTCGAGTACCCAGTATTTCCTCAACCTCATTTGTGGCACACTCTATCTCTGTGTCTGGGATTGCTTTGTATTGCAAGGGTTCGGAGATAATGGGGGTTTATGGTTGTTTTACTTCTATGAAAAATGAACTCTATAGCTTTATTAGGTTCGAGAGTAGCTAAAAGGTTGTCATGTATGCTTGTCTATTCTCGAAAATTGTGTGAGTATAGTGTTGGTGGTGGTGATGAGATAGATGTTGGTTTGAATAGCATTGAAGAGCAGATGAGTAAAGAGTGGAAAATATTAGATTTTGATGCAACGGAAGGTGAAAAGCCTGGTTTTTCTGATCATGGTAGTTCTGTTGAAGGAAATTTCCGGTCGAGGTGGAGTTTTGTGGAGAATGTTAAATTTGATGCTGATAGGATACTTTCTGTTCTGCAACGGGATGGTCCTGGATTTGATTCCAAATCAGCTTTGAGTGAGTTGGGGATAAGGGTTACAGGAGCTCTTGAGAGGGAGGTTCTTTTGAGGATTTTTATAAGCATAGATTGTAGTGACAAGACAAGGTCTGCGAAATTGGCATATAAGTTTTTTGTATGGTGTGGTCAGCAGGAGAGTTTTAGGCACACTACGAATTCTTATCATTTGATAATGAAGATATTTGCAGATTGTGAGGAGTATAAGGCTATGTGGAGGCTAGCCGATGAAATGGTTGAGAAAGGATTCCCAACAACAGGGAGGACGTTTAATATTCTTATTTGCACTTGTGGTGAGGCAGGTTTGGCTAAGAAAGTTGTGGAGAGGTTTGTTAAGTCAAAAACATTTAATTTTAGGCCATTTAAACACTCTTATAATGCAATTCTATATTCTCTGCTAGTTATAAAACAGTACAGGTTGATTGAGTGGGTGTATCAGCAAATGTCTGATGAGGGTTTTTCATCAGATGTTCTAACCTATAACATAATTCTCTGTGCGAAGTATAGGATGGGGAAGTTGGATCATTTTCACAGATTACTTGATGAAATGGGCATGAATGGATTTTCCCCCGATATTCATACATATAATATCCTTCTTCATGTGCTTGGCAAAGGAGATAAACCACTTGCGGCACTTAATCTGTTGAATCACATGACGGAAGTTGGTTTTGATCCAAGTACTTTACATTTCACCAATTTGATGGATGGCCTCAGTCGGGCAGGAAATTTGGATGCCTGCAAATATTTTTTTGATGAGATGATCAGAAAAGGATGCATGCCTGATGTGGTATCTTACACTGTTATGATAACAAGCTATATAGTGGCTGGAGAACTTGAGAATGCTCTGGTGTTGTTTAACGAGATGTTCAATAATGGACACCTTCCTAATGTATTTACCTACAATTCCATGATTCGTGGATTCTGTATGGCAGGAAGGTTTGATGAGGCATGTGCAATGTTAAAAGAAATGGAAACCAGAGGTTGTAGTCCAAATTTTCTTGTGTACAATACACTAGTGAGCAACTTGCGGAATGCTGGTAAGCTTTCTGAAGCGCATGAAGTGATTAGACATATGGTTGAACAGGGAAAATATGCTCATCTAGTCTCAAAATTCAGAAGATATAAGAGATGCTAGAGCTGTTTAATGCAGAATGGAATTCTTCAGTTGCAACTCAATGAGATCAAGATTCTTCCACAAAATTTTACCTGTGCCTGTACTAATGTCACAAATGCGGAAATGGTACGACATGCACATATTCTTTTATTTTTTTATCTTTTGATTTGCCTGATGTTGTAATATACTTAACAAATTTGTTTAATTTATATTTTCATTTTATATTGATATGAATTATTTGTGTTACCTGAGCAACGCATAGTGTTGAAGCAATCTTATATCCCTTTCTTCAGCACTTAATTTTACTATGACAATTCATTTTACCTTGATTTATTTTCGCTTTGTTGCCGTACTGCTTAATTATCCATACAATGACGTGAAGGCATAGGTTGCTAAAAAATCCTGCTCTTGAGTCCTCTTGCCGAGTAAAGTACTTAGATGTATTCTGATGTTACGAAATTTTAACTTCATTACAAAGGGATGACTGAGAATCCCATGTAGGTGATAGTGAGAGGAGCAACCCCCTCATTCTTTAGGAAATTCCATGTCTGAATACTAGAAGTAAGTAGCTTCACTCTTACCTCTTTGTTTTGCAAATGGCATTGCTCCAATGTCAGATACTAACGAATAACATGCATTATTCTGGTTGTTGTTGTTGGTTTTATTTATTTATTTATTTTATATAAAATTTAATTTTTTATTATTTAAATTATGTTGCAAATTGGTATCAAGGTTCTTAAATCAGAGCATATTGTTGGTGAGAGGATGATGTCTCTTTGTAATTATTCGAAGAATACAATTAACTTAAAGGATATAAGAAACAGTATTGACTCTATTGCTTTAATGTGTGTTTTTTCTGCAGGTTTTTCCTTGTTTGAGCTGCAACTGAAACAGGCTGAAGCTAGTTATACACCTGCCAATGGTTTCATCTCAATTATAAAGCTTTAGCGGTACTCAAAGGATGTCTTCATGAAGAACATGGCTGATGATGATGATGATAAATTTGGATTCTCTTCAACAATTGGCGTGCAAAAATTCAACATTCCATGCATCAATCTTGCTTCCACGGATTCTAGTGCGAGTTATATGAGAACCTCAATGGAGTCATGAACTCAGGAAAGAATGGTAAGTAGATATGATCCAAGGCATATTGTCTTTCTCACGGAAGCATGCTGTGTTGAGCTGAATCACTCGAACATGTTTTTGTACTGAGAGACCAGCAACAATACCTTTCTTCTGGTCAACCTAAAGACTGCCCAAATCATTGCTGCTAGTCAGCAATTGTTGTATTTATATAGAAAAACAAACAGCCCTTGAGTGAACTCCATAGAAAATTGGTGTCTACTAGGATAGTACCCTGCTCCTTTATCAGCAGATTACTGACCCTCAATCTCATTGAACAATTAGACATATTTTGCGGTTGTGTGAATAAAGAGTTTGCTTCTTCAGTCTTGATAATATGCTGCAGAAACTTTTTCCCTTATTAGGAGCCAGGCAAAACATCTTTTTTAGACTGCAACTGGCAAACTTTCTGTTTCATTATAGCATAAAGTCATGCAAAGGTTTCCGTTTTCATTTTAAAATAAACTACTGTTTTCCTTTATAATACATCTTTTTTCCCCTCTGAATATCGTTTTTGATACACAGAAGTATGAGCCTAATTGAACTCCTATGTTTTCATGCATCCGTTCTTTAGTTCAAGTTATTGTCTCAATCCTCATTTGGCTAAAGGTGCTTCTGGATTGATGTTACTTGTGGGGCAAATCCGTACCTGTCGCACCTTCTCCATCTTCTCAATGCTCTTCTCGGCACAGGTATGTATGTAATCATGTAGCTCATCTCTATCTACATGCTTAGCTTCCGGAATGGAATAGCAAAAGTCCACCATTTGGTCTGCCTGGTTTCTGAGTCCTAGTTGTGAATGGTGTGATTTATATACTTTTGTAGAAGTTCATGTTGCCTGCTACATTGTGCAAGCGTTTCTTTGGTTTTGAATAATAAACACAGATACATCCGTTGTTTTGCATATAACTATTCGATACTAGACAAGCCGTGCTGCTGATCAATATAACTTCCATACATACATGTAGCTATTGTCATGCAAAGCTTCTGTTAACTTATTACCATAAACCATGTCGAATTCTCTTCATACATCAAGCTTTTTGCTGGTTTACTATTGTCTCATTGCTGCTTGTTTTTCTTAATGGGGAATTACTCGGACATACCTATTGCTTCATGCTCTCTTTGCTTTTCAACCACCATATCATTTCATCACTGTGTCTACAAATTTGGCTTTTCACATTGTCATGTGGTGGTAGTGTATAGTCTAGGTGAATTCTGACATAGATGTTCTCTCTTTCTTAGCTTATAGAAGTCTATGAAAAAACACTATTAGATTGTGATATACCCAGTCAGTTTCTATTAACTAAAGTGTTATAGTAGTAGTATTAGTGATTGATGTCTCTGTTAATCCTGATTGTCTAATTTGAAAAGAATGATCTAACAGTAGTAGTATTAGTGATTGATGTCTCTGATTGATGTCTCTGTTAATCCTGATTGTCTAATTTGAAAAGAATGATCTAACACTCCTATCTTTGAAATTATATTTTTAAAGTTAACCTTCCAACTTCAGAAAAGGTCAATATAGTCCTGAACTTTCATGATTTGAAAATTGAGAGAATAAATTCACTATTCGAGTAGCTGAAAGGTTAAATTAAAAAATATAATCTCCAAGAGTTTCTGAGTTTAATAAAATAAAATAGAAATACACCTTTAGCTTAATAAGAAAAAGTTTAAAATATCAATTTTTTTGGAAAATGACTTTAGACTTTAGTGAAAAAGGAGAAGTTACCCCAAACACGTCCTTCTGTAACCTCCTAGGTTTGAAAACAATAACCAAAATCTGTATGAATCATCCACGGCCAAGTATTCTTCACACCAAAGTTCAAAGACACTTGTAAAAATTTTGATAACATTCATTTATCTTCTTCTAATTTTGTCAAAAGAGAGGACTCATTATCTCAAGGAGTCACATAATTCAAAGCCTAACAAGACAAACATTATCACATTACACATTTCATAATCTTTCCTAGTTTAAAGAAGCTTCAGAGTCTGATAATATTCTTATATTTATAAAATTTTATTTCCCAATTATAAGCCTGCACTTACACATCATATTTGCGTGTTGCTGCCTCCTGCCACCACCTACTCTTTTTCGCTTTTGTTCGCTATAATGTTATAAAACTATAAATAAAAATATTTACATATTCTAGATATATAAATATAAAATATAAAATTTATATTAATGATTTAAAATATTTACAGCTACACTCATTTTCGACTTTTTCAGCTATATAACTCCAAAAAATAAAATTATTACTAATATGCTTCAACATGTTGATTATTTACTGATCTGCTCTAAATTGCAAAACCTGTAGGACCGTTTTACTGGGTAGGGTATAAAAGTGAATGTGAGGATCAAAATCATTTTACTCAAAATTTGGGATGCAATTTGCTGTTTTAGATGTATTTATATAAAGTAAAATTTGGAGGTGCGTTTTGCTGTATTTGAACAAATGTTTTTTAAAAGCAAAACGCAACGCTAGGTTGCGTTTTGCTGAAAAAATAATAATAATAAAATCAGCAAAACGATTCTGGACGTTTTACAATTTGGAGCATATCGATAAATATTCGACCTGTTGGAGCAGATTGGTATTTATTTAATATTTTGGGGTTATATGAATAAAAAAGTCCCTCATTTTCACCCTAAAATTGGTGTAATAAGCCGAGTTCAAAATGACATTCACGTCAATAAATTATTCTATATCCCAAAATTTGGCCTATGCATAACAATAAAACAAAGTGTCTCTGTCCTTCACAAGCTAAAAATACACATAAACATTTAAAAAAGCAATTTAGTTCTTCTTTTTCTCAAAATGAGAAGATAAACAAGCAATATACAAGCATGTCACATAGTTGTCTTCACATTAATAAGTGGAAAAATGACCTAACCTGATGTGTGGATATTGCTTTGCTATATTATTGTCTTCACATTACATATATTTGTGGAATATGATCTGTACACGATTAAGAATAATTGAATCAACATTTTCTCATACAACAAACAAAGCCAAAAGTGAGTCGATTATCACAAACCCATTTATTCCTATGTTATAACAAAAATTAATTAATTAATTACATTTAATGTAGTAGTACTAATTTAATATTTATTTATTAAAAAAATTGAAATTATTTTTTCTCCTCTTTTTTCTCTTCTTTCTTTTCTTCCTTCTTCTCTTCCTTTTTCTCTTCTTTTTTCTCTTCTTTGGCAGGACCTACAGAGACAATATCAACTTTGCCTACTTTCTTCAATTTCTTCACCACAGCTACTGTGTCCATGATTCCAATCACTGTTAGCTTCTGGTCTTTCAAATCCGCAGCTATTGAATCCACTCCTAATTATAATATTCAATATTTTCAATTAATAAATATAATAATAAAAGAAATTGTACATTGTAGAAGAAAAAATCAATTTGTCCACCGACAAGATTGTGTTCAAGTACATTAAGTTGGTGACTGATTTTGATCAATCCACTACCACCTAACATTTTAATACTAATTATGTTTATTTTTTTATTTTAAAAAAATTTAAATGAAAAAATAAATAAATAAATGATGGGTAAGTTAAGTACCATAAATGTCTGCAGCAGCTTCAATGGCTTTTTGCTTGGTTTTGTCGTCAGTCATCGTTAATACCTTCAACACCACTTTTTGCTGCACAAATTCATAGATTTTATATAAACATGAATATAATTATATATATATAAATATATATGTATTTTGCAGAGATTATATTAATATATATATATATGTGAATATAGAAAAATAAAAATAAAAATTAAGGAATGGAGAGAGAGAGAGAGGGAGTACCTGAGCCATTTTGGAGAAGAGTTTTTGAGAAATGAGAAATGGGAAATACGGGGGTGGTTTTAAAGAGAGAGATGTGGATGTGAGGTGTGATCCTCTGTGTGTCGACTCACGTACGTGTGCAAGTGGGTCGTGATCTGATCATCTGATGATTTATTTTGTCGACACGTGGAGTGTTTTGATGAGTTTCAAACGTGGCATGATTCATGATTTTTAGTATTTTTTACTTCCTCTATATTTATTTTTTTCAGTGGCTACACTCCGGTATTCGTCTATTCATCTATGATTTTATTTTGTATGTCTTTATTTATTTATATATAGTTAAAATCTTATTTTATTCGTCTTAATGTTTATTTTTTAAATATAAAATTATTATAATTTTTTATCGTGTGTAATTAAAGATATTTACCGTTAAAATTAAGCACGTGTAAACAGAAGAGGTAATATTTTTTAATTTCTTTACGTAAGTACACATGCAATTAATTAAAAATAATAAATGTTAAGTGTTTAATATATTTTTTAGAATAACATTTATTCAAATTAATTAACTATTAATAAATATTTGAAAAGAATAATTTATTGTTATTGTCAAATTTTAAAAAAATGATTAATAAATAGAATTTTTGAAATAATCTTTTATCTAATTTAAATGATTATAAATATAAATTTGAAAATAGTAGTTTATTATTATTTATATATATTTTTTAAAATTTCATTTTAATTTGTAAATAAAAAAATTGTAGATTTTTTTAAATGATTTTATGAAACACATTAACCGTTAATTTTTAAAATTAATTTTAAAAACTATATTATTTTCAATAAGTTCATAAGTAATACCCGTCAAGAGGGGGAACTGTAACTTTCAAATTTTTACTAGAAATTCCCTATTACACAAGAAAGGATTGTCTCATAGTTGCATTCTCATACACGTGCATATATTAATAAAAACCTATGGTTTGAATTGTAAGATACTTCAAATCAAAGTTGATGAGCACATAGTCTTTGGAACTCAAAGTCCAAACAAAACAACATGTAAAATATATATGGATCCAACCTTGCTTGTAGCCATTAAAACACAACTTTAGACCACTAAGTACACAATTTTCAAATTTCGTTGACTTTTTGTTAAGTCAATTGTTGAATTATCAAATGGAAGACTACACTACAAGTATGTACCACCATCCAATATGTATCTTGCAAGTTTTAAGAAAAATATATAAATAAAATAATATTCAATTATTGAAATATACATAATTAATTTTAAATGGTTTATAAAAAAATGATAAAATGAACATATGTTACACAAAATTTATTTTTATAGAACAAGACAATTTGACTACTACTCCATTAGTTTCTAATACTTAATTTGATTTTACTTTTTTTTTTTTTTATGGATGTTAATGATAAAATTAAATAAAATTTTAGATTTAAAGAAAAAGAAGGTTGGTGGCCCATTAAGATTGGGTTTGTAACTTGGTGAAAGTGGGGTGGTTTTTGTGGCTCTTTTTCAAGATTCTCTTTATTATTCAAAAAGTTGCATTGAAGACTAATTAAATCCTCTCATCCAATCCTTTAAAAAAAATAAAAATATAAAATAAAATAAATGACTAAATCCACCAAAGATTAGTACATTAGTGGGCCGTTGTAGAATTTTGGGCCTTGTACTTTCAGGTCTACTTTCTCACTTGGGCTTTCATCGACCCAATTATACCTCCAGGGTATGTTTAACGTAGGGGTATTTTTAGTCTTTTCATTCTTTAAGGCCTTTTAAAATTTCTACAAAGGCCTCACAGATATCATTAACATCGATTACAGATTTTGGTCATATAGCAAATTTAAAATTTTGAATTATGAATTTCACATATCAAAGCCAAAATCAGAACTCAATATCATAATCTAGCCTCACAAATCCTCCTTACACAACAAAAATTGAATACAAAACCAACCACCAGACCTACAAAAAAAAATAAAAATAAAATAAAATAAAAACCTACATAATAGAGCAAGCATGAGGATTATCATCACTGAAAAGAGAAGCGACGGCCTCATCGGACTCGACAGCGACGGAGTAAACAGCCGGAGTGTGGAAGAAAGTATGAGCACCACCAGCAGCATCGGCATTATAAGTATCGTAGTAATGGTTTATAACATAAGTTGGGTACTTATAAAACGAAGCAAAATGTGAATTTCCTGACAAAAATGGCCATAATTCCACTGCTTTACCTGCTCTCTTTATCGCTTTCAACACTTTCTTCTCTTCTATTGAATACCCTCTTACTGTTATTTTCTGTATCTCCATTTCCACTTCCACTTCTTCCACTCCTATAGAAAATACATTAGCAGGGTCTTTTCGTCCAAATATTTATATAAAATGGTGTTTGCAACAAATATAATGTATATACCTTTGAGCTTGAACAGAGCTTTCTTCAACTTAGAAGCACAACCTTCACAATCCAAATTTGGAACTCTCACTTCCACCATCTACAACATCACAAACACAAACATTGTTAGAACCAACAAAAACCCATTTGTTAAAACAAACTCAAACTTTGAAAAACCAAAAAAAAAAAACCACTTACAGACATTGTTCTTCAAAGATGTTTGAAAATGAAAGACAATAGAGAGTCAATGTGTTGTGTTATCAAGTGTATTAAATGCAAAAGAGAGTAGTTTTGTGTTTGTATGAAGCATTAAAGTCACACACAATGTGAGAGAGTGTTTTTGGTGATATCAAGCACGCGTGCTTTATATTTATATAAGAGACCAAATCCAATGCCAATGTGAGATTTTTCTTCTGTTTATGTATATAATAATGATAGAAAAAAACATATGGGACAGTATTGTCTGTTATAGCCAGTGAAACCAAACCATGCTGTGTGGGAAAAAGTTATGATGGTATTTGTTGGCCATTATGTGTTATGTTTATGTACATTATGACATCAACAAACATTTAAGAGCCTCATGAAACTATTTATTTAAGTTTGAATAAAAAGGACTTTGTGGTTCTTTTTTGGAGTTGTTTACAGTTGACATAGCAGCTGAAAAGGAGAATATAGAGTCAGCTTTAAATGGGGCTGATTCAGCTTTGTGAGTGTGTTGACATATCAGTAGTTTTGTTTTGAATCTACTTTTTGGTATTGTAAAGACAATATAGTGTGAAAAAGTGTAGCAATTGGAACAAGAAGGTTTTGTATATAATAATGTCAATGACGAATATTCTATCTTTTTAAATGAAATTGAGTAAAAGAGAATAAAATGGTCATGATTTGTATGGCCTCTATGGGTACAACATCATCACATCAATATATATAGAGAAAAAGAAAGATCCAGTTTTCAAGCTGACATATCCACTAACTAATGTATGTCAAATAAAACACATCTGGGCCTAAAACTATAATGTGGGCCTAGCCCAAATAAATGGACCGAATCTACCATGTTTTTTAATATCTGTTTGGGCTTATAAGGGCCCAAATGATCCTCTCTGCTCGGATTCAAACTTACTTAAGGTAAACTAGAGTTAATCTTGATTTTATTATTTTTATTTTTTTAAAATATGATTTTATTATATAACTATTAGAAATTTTCTTTTTTTTTTTAAAAAAAAAAATATATTTTTAAACAAGAAAAATATTATGTTGTTAAAATAAAATTTGAAAGATGAATATAATGGTTCTAATTGACTGGTGTTGTATATATAGAAGAACAAGAACGGATTAAAATATAAAATAATTAAAAAGTAAAAAAATTATATCCACTAAACCCGTGTTTTCAATATTAAATATGTAAATAATCCTATTAATTATCAAAATTTTGAAAAATTAGTACTCCCTCCGTCCCTAATTAATTGTTACAGTTGGAAATTTGTGAGGTAGTGTGATAAATTATGAATTGCCCAATTTATCCTTACAACAACTAATAAATTACAATTAAATATAATATGGAATAGGCCCACCTAGAAAGTTGTGAGATAGTGTGAAATTTTATAAAGTTTTAAAAATAGAATAAATGGTATATTGTATTGGTTAGTGGGTTGAGTGGTTGAAAAAGTGTAAGAGTAATATTGTATTTTCATTGTAAAAATTTACTAAAAATAGAAGTGTAACAATTAATTAGGGACATTCATTTTTAGTAAATGTAATAATTAATTAGGGACGGAGGGAGTATTTAATTAATAAAGTAAATTTTACAAACTACCTACCATAGTTAAAAATAAGTGAAATTTAATATTAATTTATTTAAAATTTTAATTACTAATATAATTATTTTTATACAACTAGACTCAATTGTAATCTAATTTTGTTTCGATTGACCAAAATTAAACATGGTCATACATTTATAGTAACATTTATGAGCTAAATAAATAACTAACAAACCCTAATAGCATTAAAATTCTACACCCATCTATAGACTGTATTAGACTTCACTAAACAAATTCAAATAAATAATTCAAACCACCATACCATAAAATCAAAACCAATACTAATTTTCTTTCCGTTGCATCACCAAATAAACCAAACTAAACAACAACCCAAACAATAAACAACAACTTCTATCAAACTCGTCAAACGTGTAACAAAAAAACCAGTGAATCTTCTTCAACCCAGCTCAACACTTCCAAAAACAAAAACAAAACAACTTCAAACAGTTTCACGAGCCTCTGTCTGTTCTATTCTAAACCCCACTGTATTTTTTCATTTTATTTATCATCCATTATTGATCTCTCCCACCTCAAGTTTTCTCTGATCTCATTAAATTATCAGTTCATTTCACCGTATTTATTACACTAAAAAAAAAAAAACAGAGGTTCTGAACTCGAGTTTTGTCTTCTTTTTTTTTTTTAAATTAAAAAAAAAAAAAACATTTTGAGCTGAGGAATCGAAGTAAGTCGAAATACCCAGTTGAGAAATCGAGATGGTTTTTGATGTCTTGACATGATTTTGAGAAATTGGAGGTGGGAAATTTGCAGAGGGGTATTATTGGAAAAACAGGGTATCGACGATGAGAGAGAACGGCGGTGGCGGCGGTAGCGGCGGGTGGAATACAGTGGGATCTGGGGAATTTCGGAGGTCGAAAGAGGCGATTGCTCGGCTTTTGAAGAAATTTCCGGCGAGATCGTGTGGTGTTTACGTGCTGATACCAGTGCTTGTCTTCGGCGCGTTGATTTGCACGCGCTTGCTGGACTATACTGTGAGTTGTTTTCAACAATAATTCTTTGTTTTTATTTTTTACTAATTTCACGCCTTTTGAACCGTTCTAGATTTTGATATTATTATTTTTTGTTCCCATTATTTAAGTAGCTATGTGTATATTTTGAAATATATATATATATATATATATATATATATTTCTTACACATCTTAAATATCTTGAATTAAATTAAAATTCTCGATTAAATAGATGAGTTCAAAAGAGTATAATTAAGATTTTAGGTGAAATGCTAGTGATAGTAGTATTTTAAAATATAAAAGTAGTGAATTAAAATAAAATTTCTCAATTAAGTGGATGAGTTTTAAATAGATAATAAATAAATAAATATTAGAGCAATTGATAATGTCCACTATTACATTTACTTATTTGTTTTTGCATTGTTTTCAATTGGTCTCAAAATGGAAGATAAACTACAACTAATATAAAACAGTATTCAAATAAAAATTATAATAAAACGATATAATTTAGAAATAGTTAACCTAAGAGGTTTAGGTAGAGTAGCATTAGATGAGCTTAAATGTCATTAACTGCGTGTTGACTTAATGGATTAAAACTCTTGTGTTCCGTTTTGGTTACGCACACAAGTGTTTATATATATATATATATGTGTGTGTGGAAGATTCTAGAGTTCTAACATGCACCGTTAGTGTCGGTCACGTATACTATGTTTGAAAATTCTATCAATCAAGACACTTGTCTCCGAGATCCAAGCTAATTGGCACACGTGTCTAAAAAATTTCAAACATGCATGTGTATTATGGGACCCATCAATACTTTTAACTTGACTTGTTATTATCGACGTCTTTGCTTTGAAATTAAAAACATAATCTCCTTTCTTATTCAGTACTAAAACTATAAATGACATTTACAAATTGGTGTACCAAATTTGTAAAAATTAACAATTATTAAACATAGTTAAGAAACAAAGAATCAAATTGTTTGTAGGTAAATGAGAATATATGTTGAGTGTAGGGACTAAAAACGATATTTTCATCTATAAAGCAATATTACTAAGAGACACCATGAATTTTCAATAAATACGGTGATAAATTAAAGAGTGATTTGTTTTAAATTTTCACCTACTTATGTACCAACTTTATGACAACTTTTGCAAGTTTGTATTCACTGTTCTATTGACAAACATTGCAGGCATTTACTACAAGCAGCTCATCTCAAAACCTAGACACAAAATCTCAATTATACCCTCACAACTCCAGAACATTTCCACTCAACTGCAAGGCTCTCAACCAAACCAAAACCTGTCCGAGAGACTATCCGACCACTGCGACCGCGGCGAATGATCCTAGCAACTTAACACCAATGTGTCCCGAGTACTTCCGTTGGATCCACGAGGATTTACGCCCGTGGGCCCGAACAGGAATAACTCGGGACATGGTTGATAGAGCTAGAAGGACAGCAGCTTTCAGACTTGTTATACTAAACGGAAGGGCATATTTGGAAACATTTGAAAAGGCCTTTCAAACTAGAGATGTTTTTACAATATGGGGTATTTTACAGTTATTGCGTAGGTACCCTGGTAGAATACCTGATTTGGAATTGATGTTTGATTGTGTTGATTGGCCTGTGATTAAATCAAGAGAATTTACTGGTCCTGATGCTCCGGCCCCACCTCCATTGTTTCGGTACTGTGGTGATGATGATAGTTTGGACCTTGTCTTCCCGGATTGGTCCTTCTGGGGATGGTATAGGCTCGGACTCGACTCGTTTACTATTCAGTTGAGCTAAATGGTTAACTAGATTGTGAATTTGGTTTTTGTTTTGTAGGCCGGAGATCAATATAAAGCCGTGGAACCTGTTGTTGGAGGACCTGAAACGAGGAAATAAGCAAACGGAATGGATTGATAGGGAGCCTTATGCGTACTGGAAAGGTAATCCGAAAGTTGCTGAAACCAGACAAGACCTTCTTAAGTGTAATGTCTCGAATAATCAAGAGTGGAATGCTCGTTTATACGAGCAGGTGAGATGAATTATACATTATCTACACTGTATTGTATGTTATGTGATGTGTGATAGTGTTTAGAGTAGCGTTTTGACAATAAGCGTGTTGTATGGTGCAGGATTGGGGTCAAGCTTTTCAAGATGGGTACAAGAAATCTGACTTATCAGACCAATGTGTTCATAGGTAAAAATTCATAGCTTAAATTGATTCGGTTTATCAACATTTTCGATATTTCCTCTCCAATTCGAATGTCAATTCATGCAGATATAAGATCTACATTGAAGGCTCAGCTTGGTCTGTTAGTGAGAAATACATTCTGGCATGTAATTCCGTTACCTTGCTGATAAAGCCACACTACTATGACTTCTTCACAAGAGGCTTAAGACCATTGAAGCACTATTGGCCTTTAAAGGAAGATGACAAATGCAAGTCTATAAAATTTGCAGTCGATTGGGGCAACAATCGCATAAAAAAGGTACTAAATCTCATAACAATCAAATTCGAATCCTGACATTACAATGCCTGATCATTTTGATGCATAATTCAGGCACAGGAGATAGCTAAGACCGCGAGCGAATTCATTCAACAGGATCTGAAAATGGACTATGTGTATGATTACATGTTCCATCTCTTAAGTCAGTACTCAATGCTATTGCAATTCAAGCCAACTGTGCCTGAAAAAGCTGTCGAAATTTGTCCTGAAACAATGGCTTGCGAAGCTGTAGGAACTCAGAGGAAGTTTATGGAGGAATCAATGGTGATGAGTCCGGCCGAAAGAGGGCCTTGTATGTTGCCTGCACCTTATAATTCCGCGTCTTTATATCAAGTACTTAAGAGAAAAGAAAATACAATTAAGAAAATCGAAATGTGGGAGAAGAATTACTGGGAAAATCGAACCATTTCACAGTAGAAAAGATGTTTTTAGTTTGTATAAATATGTTGTTTCAGGAATTTTTAGGATTCTTGGAGGCTTTTCTGTAATGAATAAGATTTTATACGGTAGAGGATTTGTCTGTGTTTGTTTATAAATTCAAAGTAGTTGAGAATTTCGTTTGTTGAACTTCAATTGATGAGCTAGAAGATGGTTTTTGATAGAATATGGTTTGTAAATTCAAAGTACTTGAAAATTAGAAAAGCATTTTACTCAAATGCTCAATACTAACCAACAAGCTGCTAACCTGCTAAACTAATCTTATTTGAAATGTTACCAGTAACGGTAACTAAAATATTCTTACTGAAAATGTCTTCAATAAAAAAGTGCGAGATGAATTTGAAAGGACGGTAGCCTAAACAAAATCGAAACTGAAAGTGGTAGCCTAAACAAAATCGAAACTGAAAGTGGTATTCTAAGCAAAATCGAAACTGAAAGTAGTTAGCGAAACAAAGTGTAAAATATTAAATTTCAATTTTTTTTAGTGTCAATTATTACCGTCAAGTTGTAAAATTTATTATTTATAATCACATAACTTATTATTTCTATCGACATTTTCAATAACAGTTAAAAATTAACTAACAAGAGGTGGTGTTTATAGGTTTTAACATAATTAAATTCATAAATATTATTTAAATTTATAAATTTAGAAAGAGTTAATTACTCACACCCTCGAACAATTATAAATTATATATATATATGAACATTTTTGTATTAATATACAATCATACCATTTCTCTTCGTAAAAATAAAAAGCTGAATTTTACTTTAAATGAACACTATATTATATAGATGTATTCAAATATTAATTATTTAAATATTAATTAAACAATGTTGTATTATTGGGTAAGATGTGAGTGTATACTAATATCAAAATATTCATTTGTGGTGTTCATTTATGGTGTGAGCACAATTAACCCATTTAAAAATTATATATTAGATAGATAAAATTATCACCCATGAAAAAATATTAGAAACATAACACCATTCCACTCAATTTGATTTCGCTTGAAAAAATAAATGAGTAAGCGAAATTAAATGGGAAAATAGAAAATGTAATTCACAAGTTAAATGTATGAATAGTACATTAAACTACAGAGTACATAGGAAAAGCAACAGAGCAACATAATTAAAAATACTGAGAAATTTTCAATAAAGAAACAACAAATTGGAAGAAACCAGCAAATGTAAATTGAAGGAAATTATTTTGGATGGATCATATGAAGAAGAATGTGGCAATTTCCAATGGTAATTTAAATTGCCCTGCCTTTTACAATGTCAAGGCTCATCTCACTTGGATCTGTTGCTTGCAACTCAAGTTGAATCCCATCTAACTCCCTCTTGAATCTGTCCTTAGAGCTTGCATACACCATCTTCATTCTCACCTTTGCATGATCAGGAGACCTGTAGCATTCATAGTTTCATCATATAAGTAATTCGAATTCGATAATCAGTCAAACATCTCTATAACGGCGCCACAGTGAATTATCATCCCAGAGAATGGTGATTACTGATAAGATTATAAAGTCTGATGATCATTTTTGGAATATGGTTTGATAGATGAATTCATAGTATATGATAATCCTGAAAACGTTAAACCTCTTTATGACCGAATGACTGTTACATACAGGTCTATTCAAGCCTGATTATCATGTTTTGAATATTTTCAGATAAATGGATTCAATAGTATATGATAATGCTGAAAAAGGGTAAAAGTTAAAAGTGATGGTACCAGGCAACGAAGATGATTTTGCTCTTCTGGCAATTCTCATCAGTAGTGAAATCAAAGTCATAAACAGCATAACGGCACTCATCAGGAGGAAGAGAAGCAGTGAAATCATCATAAGTATCATCAGGGCTTCCAAGTTTCTCAACAACAACTTCTTGATCTTCAATTTTGAAGACTATGAATCGGAAGTTTCGCTTAGCTTTTAGCTCCAGGAATTTCAGCTTACAAGCATCATCCACAGCCATTCCAGACGCAGCGTTCGCCTACTCGAAAATGTATATACATTTACAGGTTTCAAGATTAAGAAATGATTAGAGCACATAAACTTACAATAAGTCATCTCTATTTTACATATCAGAAGATTCAATACATGTAAAACAGATATATGATCAGAATCAGAATAGAAGGAAAGAGAGATCAAGAGAAGTACCATGTTGAAAGATCAGGTAAGGTTGACAGAGGGAACCTTTGAGAGAAATGAAGAAAAATGAAAATGGGAAAAAAAAATGCAGGACTAGGATAGAGAAGAGAATTATTTAGAGATCCAAAATTTTGGTAAATAGCTGAGAAAATTATGGTGGGAAGTAGAGAATTTTCAGGGAGAAAACAAGGGTTGAGAATTCTCTATCAAACATTTTCAGGCTGATTATATCCACAAGAAAAAACAAATTAACAAATATATGAAAAAACCAACCAACTAATCTTGGATAAACAACCTAAAGACAGATTCATATATCTATTCATGGCAAAAGCTTCAGATATTATATCATCATTGCATATATGGCATGATTAGACCAACCAATCTCATTTATCCAAAAATGACTAAGGGCTTGTTTTAAGAAGAAAAACAAACAATTTTGAGGAAGGCTGTTCTGTATGGCTTATACAAGCACAAGCACTTTACAACTTTGTGAATTTAAAATTCATTTCGATATTGTTTGATTAAAAATTCAATAAAAGCATTTATGGTGGTGCTTCTATCAAAGTGCTTCTACTTCTCGTTTATTTTCTGTCAGAAACCAAAATGCTTCTACTTCTCGTTTATTTTCTGTCAAAAACCAAAAGCATAAACTATTCCAAACAGACCATCAGTTTCATCTGAAAGAGCTTTTGAAACATCACTTCTATCAATTACTAAAACACTATCTGAAACAACTTTAAGAAGCCATAAGCCAACCTATCCAAACAGGCACTACAATTGATTGATTTTTCTGTTTGAAGAACTGTTATATCAAGATGGCTAGGGTCAGTTTGACAAAAAAAACAATGAACTGGATGTATATTAATATGAGGAAAGAATTTAAGTTACAAGTACCTTCTCACATAAGGTTATAGCTTATAACAAAACAATCAACAGATAACAAAATTGCCTATGAAAGTAGATTTTAAAATGACTGTTGTTCATCATCCTACAAAATTCACCACTTTGGGGCCTTGTTTCTTCTTTGATTTTACAGTGCTGTCTTTTGGATCAGATATTGAAGTATCTTTCAACTTGGAAGACTTGTCTTTGTTAACGTTGGATGTGTCTTCTGTCATGAAGTCATCTTCAAGATCGTCTCCTGAAAATTTGGTGACCTTCCCCATTGGCATTTCGTCGAATCGCATAACTGGTAAGTAGGTAGAGAGCATAATTGATGAGTGGAAATACATGCTACTGGGAAGATTAAAGAAAGATGCAGTGGAAAATGGGGATAACATGCATATGTAAATGTCAAAGACACAATGGCAGCATTAGTTAATGTTTATATTCTTTGCAATAACTACTTAACAAGACACAGTAGAATATTTACCATCTATTGCATTCATTTCCGACTTCAGATCACCTAACTTGAATAGTGATGGATATTGAGTTTCTTATTTTGTGGTAAAAACAATAGGGTTTCGGGTTTTAGGATTTATGGTTCCGCGTTCAGGGTTTCAAGGTTAAGGGTTTTAGGGTTTTGGCTTGACCCAACATTACTTGATCGTGCAGTTTTAAACCGGGACAGTGGGGACAGTGGCTTCTGTTCATTATACAGTCTAGTTTCTATTATTCCTCCTTTACTAATATCCTAACTATCGAGTCCTTGCTAAAATCAAAGTGATAAAAAATAGCCGACTTAAGTCACATGTTCTTATTGAGCATACAGAGCCGACAATCAAAGCTTTATGGAGCATACAGCTCATAACCAATTTATGTCACATTCTCTTTAAACTTGATCACCATTGAGATTTCAACTGACCAGTAAATAACCGGAAAGTTAGAAACAACTTCATCCCCCACAGTGTCACTGGTTTCTCTTTTAGCTTAATTAAGGCCTTTTAGCAGTTTTAAAAATGCATTGCTTATTGTTTACCAATTATCAATATATATTGCATTCATTTCCCAATATCTCCTTTTATACAAAGAAGTTCCTGTTCTTAATTCATATGAATTATGAGTCATGAACTCCAGAATGATGAAGACAGGCACTAGTACTACTAATGTAGAAAACAAAATTTTAAAACAAAAAAGAAAAACAAACTTGAATACTAACCTTGTCTACCGGCACCATTAGAACCTTTGCTACTTTTGTTAGGACAATCCTTCGCCAAATGGGTTACTCCTCCACATATCTTACAACACCCACCCTAAGAAATAACATCATTCGAATTACATAATATTCAACGGACTGGAGTCCTATAATATCCTAACCATGTCTTTAAAGAACAATAAGGTGAAAATAAATGTTTAAACACGAGTTTTCGCACAGTTGTGGCTTGAAAACCAGAAGTTCATGCATGAAATAGTCCATCTCAAAGCTATACAATTGAATTAAAGAACGTCCTCGCTCCCTAAAGAAAAAAATCAAGATTAACAAAATGAACAAAACATACCTTTGGGTAGATCCCATGAGTGTTTTTAGGACAATTTTTACTCAAGTGTCCTTGCTCATTACAGATGAAACAGCTAGCAAACTTGGTTCCACCTACATTATCAAGTAAATCATTCATTTTCCAAAATAAGCACCATAATACTTTTTGCCGCTCTATACAACTGATTAAAAACTTCATGTTCATGATTCATCCTCATGAAGAAATACAAAAACTAGATTAAAAACCGAAACTTCAAAAGTGCGCAACTCATCAACAAATTACCAAAAACTTTCCTGTAACATCTACCTATCAAATATGTCCAAACCACCTTAACATACATCTATCACTAATCAAGGCAATCTACAAAGTAATACTCCTGACTATTTGCTATAAAAATAAAATAACCAGATTGAACATAGAGATAAGATCCATACCATCTTCAAGTGGTTGAGGACAGTTAGCAAGAGAATGTCCAGTTTCACCACAATTATAACACAACTTATTGCCAGCAACCTCATCATTCTTATCAGGACAATTCTTCAAACTATGCCCACGTCGCCTACACAGCAAACAAATCTGCAATAAACACATCCAAATAAATATCTTCAACAAATAAAGCGAAACAAACTAATTGCAATCAAAAGCTTAAAAAACAAACCTTGTTCTTCTCCCACTGAGCTTTCTGAGGACAGTGTTTGGCAACATGGTCTTTCTCTTTACAGATGAAGCAACTCTCACCAGGTTTCATACCAGGTACTCTAAGCGGGTGTTTCTTGAAACCCCTTTTGATGGGTTTATTCGGGTCATTGGATTTGGATTTAGAATCGGTCTTTTTGCGCTTGAATTTGGTCTTGTTTTTGTTTTTCTTCTTGTTAGGGTCTTTTGGTGGCGTCGGTTCTGGCTTTGGGAATAACTCTGGGTGTTCCTCTTTGTATCGCTTGCGCGCTACTCTCTGTCTCTGGCTCACCATTTTTGTGTATGTAGTGCAGCCTAGTGTCGTGTTCTGAAGCAGAGGAGAAGAAGACAGGGGTTTTGGGTTTTGGAGGCTCACACACGAACGATAATCAGAAAAAGGGTTTGACGATTCTATGCGCTCGAGTCCACCGTAGCTTCTCGTGTGCCGATAATTCTAACGGGTTAATGATGTTGTTGGACTTAATAGCAGTCGAGATGTTGTTGGGTCTGGAATATGTGGGCTTGTTTGGCCCAACTATTTCGTCAAAATTAGTTTAAGCAAGTCCAAGCAATTTGAACCAAAGAGATTTAAGAAAAATAATAATAATAACATAATAAGTAAATAAATAAATAAAATTAATCATCCATTTATCCGGTCAATTTGACATTTTTTTAGTTATGTGATAAAAATTATTGAATATATATATAAATTACTTGGTACGTTACAGTAGATTTTAATTTGATACTGAAAAGTTAACAAGTTAATTGGAATATTACTTGGTACGTTAAGAGTTTTGGTAATTATTATAAATTTAAAATTAAATAAATAAATTTTATTTATATATTATATATATATATATTGTTTTTTAACTTTTACTAAATTGATCACAAAAATTGTAAAAAAAAAAAATAAAAATTACAGAATTATGGGAGCAGAGAATACACACAGAGACCATCATGATGGAAAAAAAGTATTCTTAGCTTGGCAAGCAAGTGTTGATTTTTGTGATCGATTATGATAATATGCATACATACATGTGTGTGTGGAGGTGGAGTTGTCAGAGTTTCGATGCCTACATTGCTTCTCTTTTTGTTCATCTGATGATATGATTCCTCTGTGTTTGCTTTCTTCACTTGGTCCACACACCTCCACTACACACACAAGAGTTCGAGTGTGACCCAAGTTTTCTATGATGATGGGCCACGAACCATTTCTGTTTTATACTCTGCAAAGCTGCAATATTTCTTTTTCATCTATCATGGTTTTTTCTCTCTTACTCGATTTCACTTATTGCAATTTAGTTGTTATTTGTTTGTCATATAGCTAAGGTATTCAAATCCCTTTGTTCGAGTCCAATTGTATTAAAATTCTTCTATTGAAGACCATAATTTTTATTTTAGACTGTTGATCGAAGTTGGTATAAGCTTAAAGCTTTCCATTCATCTAAATATGTCACCAATATTATTGAGAACTGAATAAAGGTTTTAGTATAAAGTGCAGTTCACATGGTACTGATCAGAAGTCATGTGCCTACTTTACTTTTATCTCATGAGCACCTCTCAATCTGAACTCACCTTTTCTTCAAGCCAATCCCTCACATGCGTCCCGCGCGCGTGACAACTCTGCTCAACTACAGCTACCGAAAAAATTACAATAATTTTAACCAATATCGTAATTCAATCAAAATATGGTGCATTTAAGTAAATACATTAGAGTACAAGGGTAAATGTGCAAAAACATAACAAAATTAGAAACTCCGTTTTCTCCGTATATATTTCAAAATTTTGAAGTTGAAATTCCCTCTTCAATCACCTTTGTTCCGTCATAAACCCGCCTAAAATAATATCGCCGTTATAACGCCGTCTTCTTCACACTATAAATACCCGCAATTCTCGCTCCACAAGTAAACAGAAATTTCCACAACCCAGTTCGTCGTCGTCGTCGTCATTTCTTCGTTTTTCAATAACTAAACGATGCGTGAGATTCTTCACATCCAAGGCGGCCAATGCGGCAACCAGATAGGAGCCAAGTTCTGGGAGGTCGTCTGCGCCGAGCACGGCATCGACTCGACCGGCCGTTACCAGGGAGACAACGAGCTTCAACTAGAGCGCGTCAACGTGTATTACAATGAAGCGAGTTGTGGCCGTTTCGTCCCTCGGGCTGTTCTCATGGATCTGGAGCCTGGAACCATGGATAGTGTAAGATCGGGTCCGTACGGTCAGATATTCCGCCCTGATAACTTCGTGTTTGGTCAGTCCGGTGCCGGTAACAATTGGGCTAAAGGTCACTATACTGAGGGAGCTGAGTTGATCGACTCGGTTCTTGATGTTGTCAGGAAGGAAGCTGAGAATTGTGACTGCTTACAAGGTACTTCTTTTCTATTTCGAGGTCAACTTAGTGTTTTTAGATGTTCTAGCCGTTATTCGTTAGCGTTGAAATTGAGTTGTTAAATTGTGTCGTCATGTTGAAATTGAATCGCTGTGATTGAATTTGTAGAATTTACTTTATACTGTAGGGCATAATTGAGGTTGATGTTAACATCAAATTTACATTTTGGTCAAGGTAGTTGCTTCCCGAAATCATGGTTCTAAATCGGTCATTGAAACTGAGTTCTTACAAAGCCTTTGGTAATGATGGAATTGGATTAAATTAACTTGAAATATTTAATTTTTGATGTTTCTGTGTATCCTCTTTTGCGTTTTATTAGCTAGCTTTTGATTTGAAACTGTAGCTTTACAGAAGTTGACACTAGTTTATTTGCATGTAAAGTTTTGATTCCCACGAACTTATTGTTACTTGTGTTTTAAAATTTGTAATCATGTTGGAATTGATTTTTATTCTTCTTTTGTGGAAATTTATAGGGTTTCAGGTGTGTCACTCACTTGGTGGTGGTACTGGATCTGGAATGGGAACACTCCTCATTTCGAAAATTAGGGAAGAGTATCCCGACCGAATGATGCTCACTTTCTCAGTGTTCCCATCTCCAAAGGTGTCAGATACGGTTGTTGAACCATACAACGCAACTCTCTCTGTACATCAGCTGGTAGAAAATGCGGATGAGTGTATGGTTTTGGACAATGAAGCACTTTATGATATTTGCTTCCGGACACTAAAGCTTACAACTCCAAGCTGTAAGTTATTTTTTATTTTATCAATTCTTTTCAGTTTAGTGGTGATATATGATGTGGTTGAGATAGTAGCTGCATTAGTTGTCACATGCATAGTTTAAAGGATTGTCAAGAGGGATTGTGGGGTGGTCCTGTGGCTTTGCACATGACCTGTCTCATGTTCAACTGTATATATCTCTATTTGGATAAGCATGTTGGAACCTGAAGAGTTTTTCTTGTCTCGTTTAAAAATTTGCAGTGATGTGTGGCGGCTGGTGGTCCTATGCTGTTGCACATGGCCTGATTGTTTTTCATTGACTGGGATATGACCATATTAGTATCTAATGGTTTTGGAACTCTCCTAGGTTGCAAAAAGATGTAAATATGGGACATTCTAAGCAAAACCTTCTTCAGTAATATTTTGCAACTTTTGGCATCAATAATTACTCGTCTTCTGTTGATTTATTAATCTATTTGGTGCATTCGATTATCAAATTGTGATATAGTTTTGTATGAAGTTTAAATGATATCCAAGCTCTTAATAGAATAGCTGAATAGTTTATTTGGGTTGTTAATATCTTCTACCCATCCAAACTGATCATTGCTTTCTGTTAAAAATGCAGTTGGTGATCTAAACCACCTTATTTCTGCCACAATGAGTGGTGTGACCTGCTGTCTTCGGTTCCCTGGTCAACTCAACTCTGATCTCCGCAAGCTTGCTGTCAATCTCATTCCATTCCCCAGACTTCACTTCTTCATGGTTGGATTTGCTCCTCTCACATCTCGTGGATCCCAACAATACAGAGCTCTCACTGTTCCCGAGCTCACCCAACAGATGTGGGATGCCAAGAACATGATGTGCGCTGCTGACCCTCGACATGGCCGTTACCTGACCGCTTCAGCTATGTTCCGTGGAAAGATGAGCACCAAGGAAGTCGACGAACAAATGATCAACGTACAAAACAAGAACTCATCTTACTTCGTTGAATGGATCCCTAACAATGTCAAGTCAACCGTCTGTGACATTCCTCCAACCGGTCTCAAAATGGCATCCACATTCATCGGGAACTCCACTTCAATCCAGGAGATGTTCAGGAGAGTGAGCGAGCAGTTCACAGCCATGTTCCGCAGGAAGGCTTTCTTGCATTGGTACACAGGTGAAGGTATGGACGAGATGGAATTCACTGAAGCAGAGAGCAACATGAACGATCTAGTCTCTGAATACCAACAATACCAAGACGCAACTGCTGAAGAAGATGACTACTATGAAGATGAGGAGGAGGTTCATGAGGAAGAAGCTTAAATAGTAATTTTGATATCCTTATAGCTCTATGACTGTATTTTGATGTTTAATCTCTCGCGTTTTACCTGAATGTCTTGTTTGGGTGTTTTGAATCGAAGTCCTTGTTTGGTTATCTTGTAGTATAAGTGGTCTGTTCTAATAGTTTTGTAATAGTTTTATAAATCACAGTGAAATCAGGGTTGTCTGTTCTACTTCATATTCGCAATGCCTATAATATGTAGTTTGTTTTGCAAAATCTGCAATGTAATTGGTTCTTAGAGTGATCTATTTTACCTTATTTTTCCCCCTTACTTTCTATTGACTATTGATTGTGATTAAGCTCTGGTGTTTTTCGTTTTGTAGTTAACGGATTTGATTGCTGGTTGTTAATGTGTTGTATCATATAGTCTTTAGTGATGGTTATGGTACTATATAGATGTTTTAGGTCCTAAAGTATACTCGTGTGTATATGCATCTTAGATAAGATGATGATTTTACAATGAAGATGAGGTTGATTCACTTTCCCATTATTATATTGATAATATGGAAACTGTATTGGAGTAATTTAGACATTTTATTCCAGTTGGTGCAGTGGTAGGTAGAATGTACTCTTTCTCTACTCAAGCATGTTCAAAGAGGTGGGTCGAGTGTTGCTTTCTAAGTGATACTGATCTTCGATGCTCTTTTTCCTACCTTGATTGGAATACTTTTAATGACTGATTTTGAGAGTAGTTATACCTAATGATGGATTTTAGATTATTAATGGCTCTATGAATTGGTTAATGACTCTCGATAGATTAGTGTGGGAGTCTGTACAATAAGCTCCATAGACCTCATCTGCTCTCAATCCATCCACTTGATTTCCTCGAAATGTTTGACGTTTTAGCTACCTTAAGCAATTTTTTTCAAGACCTATGGAGTACATTATTTATCCAAATGGGACTCATGGAAAGTTAGTTTAATAGTGTAATTAAAAGAAAGAAAGAAAAAAAAAGACAGAATAGTCTAGTAAAAAAATTGAGTATTTAACAGTTTGTTCTAGCAACATTTAAAATAGTTGTTTTTAACTGTAGTTGTTTTAAACTGTAGTTGTTTTTAAACCTCGATTCAAACCGTTATCTAAAAATAAAAATATATATTTAATATTAATAAATAATTACATTAATATATATATATATTAATTTTATATCTACCAGTTATTTGAATCGTTACTGCTATCATAATTGTTATTACAATTACTATTCTTTGTTACTCTAACAATTATTTTAAATTGCGAACTACTTTCATATTTAAACCACTATTTTAACCACGATTTTTAACCATAAAATTTAAATAATCCATATTTATATATATCAAATAATATAAATTAAAATTAAATTTTATATCCAAAATTCTTTAACTTTAAGATGAGCTATTTTTTTTATCAATTTTTTCTTTTTTATAACAAATTTCTTAAATTCCACCATAAAATATTAAAGAATAAGATAGCTAATTACTAATTTAAAAAAATATAATAATTTCATAAATGCAAATTTAATAAAATACTAGGATGAATGTGCAAATATTCCAAAATTAACGAAATTAAAAATCCGGTTTTACCGTACATTTTAAAATAAAAATCAATTTCCCTCTTAAACAACTGACTCCGTCAAGATCCGTCAAAACCCGCCCCAAATATCTTCTTTCCGTTACCAGCCGTTTTCTTCTCACTATAAATATCCCCCATCCATTTCGCATCACGAAAATCAAGACACAGTCATCCATTCACTCATTATCATCCTCTCAAACAAAATAAGAAACAAACACTCTCACTCTCCACTACAAAACAATGCGTGAGATCCTCCACATCCAAGGCGGCCAATGCGGCAACCAGATCGGAGCCAAGTTCTGGGAAGTCATATGCTCCGAGCACGGCATCGACCCTACCGGCCGTTACCAGGGAGACATTGAGCTTCAACTTGAGCGCGTCAATGTGTACTACAACGAAGCGAGTTGTGGTCGCTTCGTTCCTCGTGCTGTTCTCATGGATCTGGAGCCTGGAACTATGGACAGTGTCAGATCCGGTCCGTATGGTCAGATCTTCCGGCCTGATAACTTCGTCTTTGGTCAGTCTGGCGCTGGTAACAATTGGGCCAAAGGTCACTATACTGAAGGAGCTGAGTTGATCGATTCGGTTCTTGATGTTGTTAGGAAGGAAGCAGAGAATTGTGACTGTTTGCAAGGTATCATTTCTATTTTGAAGTCTATTTAGTGATGTACTCGTTCTTTTGTCAACTTTCTGTTCACTTCGAAATTGTTTTCTTAAACTGTGTATTGTTAGTTAAATTGAATCGTTGTGCTTGAATTCATAGAATGTGTGTTAAATTCTTTTGAAACATTTGAGTGATAATTGTATAATGAGAAGTAACTATGTTTCTGATCTGCATAATTTTGGAAATATTTTAACTTAATTTGTTTCATTAGGCTTTGATTCGTAGAATTTTGGTTAAGTTGTTTTGACGTGAATTATCTGTTTGATGTTATGACTAGTAACTACGTTTTCATTTGGGAATTCTGGAAGGCTTTTGAGAATAGTTTTTGAGGATATCCAGATTTTGAGAAGTAACTATGTTTCTGATCTGCATAATTTTGGAAATATTTTAACTTAATTTGTTTTGTTAGGCTTTGATTCGAAGAATTTTGGTTAAGTTCTTTTGACGTGAATTATCTGTTTGATGTTATGATTAGTAACTACGTTTTCATGGGAATTCTGGAAGGCTTTTGAGAATAGTTTTTGAAGATATCCAGATTTTGAAGTTTATAACCAATTTTCATCTGAAATCTGAGGTCTAAATAGTTTGTTTTAAATGTATACTTTTAATTAAGTAGAAACTGTAACTCTAGCGTGTGAAGTTGATGCTTAAGTTTAACCTTCTGATGTGAGTGATTTATATTTGTCATTTTCATCTAATACCTGGGAATATTGTACAGGATTTCAGGTGTGTCATTCACTTGGAGGTGGTACAGGATCTGGTATGGGGACACTTCTCATTTCAAAAATCAGGGAAGAGTATCCAGATCGAATGATGCTTACATTCTCAGTGTTCCCATCTCCAAAGGTGTCAGACACTGTTGTTGAGCCATACAATGCAACTCTCTCTGTACATCAGCTGGTTGAAAATGCTGATGAGTGTATGGTTTTGGACAATGAAGCGCTTTATGATATTTGCTTCCGGACACTGAAACTGACTACTCCAAGCTGTAAGTTTAACTTTATATTGTCTAGTTGTTTGGTCTTTTAATATTTGCATATGGTGTGGTTAAGATAATAATTGTTTTAGTTGAGGCGGAAGTATGCTTATTTAATGACTCTGTCATGTGTGCTTCTGTGTGGTGCACATGGACTGTCACATTGATAATTGAGTAGATAATTCAGTTTAGATAAGCATATGAGAACCTGAAGAGTGTTTTGCTTTTGTAGCTTGTAAATTATATTCTAATCTGTGACTGCAGGTTGTCCTATGTTGTTGCACCTTGTTTGATTGCTTCTGGTTAACTGGGATGAGTATAAGAATCTAATGATTTTATTCTAAGCACATCTAGAATTTGCAGGAAAAACCAAAGACTCTTTAATTATTATATTAAAAAATTCTTGTCGGTTTTGCCATGTGCAAAGATGTCTTGATTTTTGGGATGCTGATTTCTGTTGGGTTACCCAAACATGTTGATAGAGCACATGGGTATCAAAACCTGGATAAATTATTGTATTTTGGATCATATATGTACTCAACTGCCTGACATCACTCTCAACTTGTGACTTTCTTTAGTACAAACTGTGAAGGATATCATGTGTTTCAGAGAATAGAACAATGTTATTCAGACTAATTATCTTTTTTACCCTTATGAGAACTGACTATTAATGTCTGTTGAAATGCAGTTGGAGATCTAAATCATCTCATTTCTGCTACAATGAGTGGTGTGACCTGCTGTCTTCGGTTCCCCGGCCAACTCAACTCTGATCTTCGCAAGCTTGCTGTCAATCTCATCCCATTCCCCCGTCTTCACTTCTTTATGGTTGGATTTGCTCCTCTCACCTCTCGTGGATCCCAACAGTACAGGGCACTCACCGTCCCTGAACTAACCCAACAAATGTGGGATGCAAAGAATATGATGTGCGCTGCAGATCCTCGCCATGGCCGTTACCTGACTGCTTCAGCCATGTTCCGTGGAAAGATGAGCACCAAGGAAGTCGACGAACAAATGATCAATGTGCAAAACAAGAACTCATCTTACTTCGTGGAATGGATCCCCAACAACGTCAAGTCTACTGTCTGTGACATTCCTCCAACAGGTCTCAAAATGGCATCCACATTCATCGGAAACTCCACTTCAATCCAGGAGATGTTCAGGAGGGTGAGCGAGCAGTTCACAGCCATGTTCCGCAGGAAGGCTTTCTTGCATTGGTACACAGGTGAAGGTATGGACGAGATGGAATTCACCGAAGCAGAAAGCAACATGAACGATCTAGTCTCTGAATACCAACAATACCAAGACGCAACTGCTGAAGAAGATGACTACTACGAAGATGAAGACGAGCTTCATGAGGAAGAAGCCTAAATGAGTAATATCAATACCTTATATGGCTTTCTTATTGTGGGGTTTGATGTTCACTTTTTCTTTCACATTCTTCCTGAATTTGGTTTTATGGTTGCATCTGTCCTTGTTGGGTATTGTATCTTTTTCTAGTTTGTGATATATTAGAGTGTAATACTGTGGACAACCATTTAATAGTTTAATCAGTCGCGTGTAGTGATATTGGAGTCGATGATTTGCTATGCCTGGAGTATGCTGTTTGTCATAATATGCAATTCTACTTCTTTAGTTCCTGGAGTAATGTATATTGCTGTATTTTAAAATTTTTTTCCCTTTTTTAATTTATTGATTCTCACCTTATTTGCTATACATTGCTTGCTTGAGATTTCAGTACATACAAATGCTTGATCTCTCAGTTGATTGGTTGTGTATAGCTGGTTGGTTGGTGGCATGGTCGTATCATTCTTTTGGTGATGGTTTCTCTTGGATTATTTGATTATTAATTATTTTGCTGGCTCCTCTGTCTGTGGGTCCAAAAGTATTCAACTGTGTGTATGATTGAATGCCTCAACTAAAAACATTTTATTATGCGTGCACTATGAAGTTGAGTCACTTGCAAAATTGCTGTAGTTTAAATTTATAAAATACATTCATGGAAATGATATATATAGAAAATGCAAATTGGTCGTTCATCAGAGTTGGTGAAGCTGGTAGTTGGTATGTATTAATTCTCCATTCAAACATTTTTCCTAAGAGGGTCAGTTGTTGCTTTCTTTGTATCAAGTGAGGTGCAGATTCATTGAAGAGTGGCTTTTTCTTTGATGTACTATTCTTTACCTAGATTGGGGCATGGATGATTCCGTCGGTAATTATTTATATTTTATTAATATTAAATATTAAAATATTATGAGAATTTTGAACTATCGATTTGAATAATGGTTTGTAGAAAGCTTTGTAAAACCTGTTTTTAACATGGTGCCGAACATCAATATCTGTTTTGTGTATTCTCTTATTCTTTACGTATTGTGAATAGAATATGTTGCTTGTTTTAGATTTTAGCTCAGATTAATTGCTGTATCTCACAGTTTGATTTGCCTCTGCGGTTGGTTGGTTTGGCTATTTATGTTGTTGGTTGTTAGCAGTGTTGTATGGTTTGATATACTAAATGTTTACATGTTTTTTCTCAACTGGATTGAGGGGAAGTAGTTTTGATGATAAATTAATAATGGTACGATGAAGCTTGAGGGAAAAAAATGAAACCAATATCTTTCCTTTATTATTTAGTTTTAGCAGAAGAAAAGTTTATTTTAAAAGTTAGTTCTAACTCACCGCCAATTTTAAAGTTAGTTATCAATTTTATATATATGTGTAACAATTGTTTTCTATTCAAAGTACGTAAATATAGTACATAAATATATCGTAAAATGAGTAATGCTACTTATTCCGAATTCATCAACCGAATTTTCGTTGGACTTGGTATATTAATATTATTTTCATTAAAAATGAATATCAAATTACTCCAATAAAAGTCATTTAATAAAAATATATTATTATTACATTTTTGGTGCAGATTTTCGCACTATAAAATCAGCACAACAATCAGTTTTCTTGTAAAATTGGCTAAAGTCGCATTTTTTCAAAAAATTGAATCAAAATACAAATTTAATCATATGTGCAAATCTATTAAAATATAAGGACATTTTAGTAATTGTTCCAGATATAAAACCAAAAAACGAAAACACCAATTTCTCAGTGTTTTTCAAAAATCCAACTTCCCTCTTCAACAAACGACTCCGTCACGCACCGTTATCACGCCGTCTTCTCCCGACTATAAATAATCTCACATCATCTCTCTTCACCAAAAACAGAGCCAGTACTCTCCTCTCAAAAACAGTAAAATCTCACTACACTCTCACTCAACCACAGCCACAGTTCACAATGCGTGAGATCCTCCACGTCCAAGGCGGTCAATGCGGCAACCAGATCGGATCCAAGTTCTGGGAGGTCGTCTGCGCCGAGCACTGCATCGATCCTACCGGCCGTTACCAGGGAGACATCGACCTCTTACTTGAGCGCGTCAATGTCTACTACAACGAAGCGAGCTGTGGTCGCTTCGTTCCTCGTGCTGTTCTTATGGATCTGGAGCCTGGAACTATGGACAGCGTCAGATCCGGCCCGTACGGTCAGATCTTCCGGCCTGATAACTTCGTGTTTGGTCAGTCTGGTGCTGGTAACAACTGGGCCAAAGGTCACTACACGGAGGGAGCTGAGCTGATCGATTCGGTTTTGGATGTTGTTAGGAAGGAAGCAGAGAACTGTGACTGTTTGCAAGGTATCATTTCAATTTCGAGGTCATTTTAGTAAATTTGCTGTTTATGACTGACTTCACTTTGACCTATGATTCCTTAATTTTGTATATTCCTGCTATTAAAATGAAAACATTTGCTAATTATGCTCATGAGTGTTGATTTGCTTGAATTGTGATAATCGATTTGAATGTTGCTTAAGTGATTATAGTTAGATTTTGAGACTTTAGGAGGATTTTTGGTTTATATTTCGAGGACTCAGCTTTGTTCTTCGTTGTTCAACTTTCCTTTAACAGCTTTCTTGTTTGTGTTTGGAAATTAGACAAAATTAGTTGAAATTGTAGTTTGAAGCTGATACTTACTGCTTGAATGAGTTAAATAGTTCATGAGATTTTGGACTGTGAGATTTATTTTCATAAAGATTTACTCTGTGAGAAATGTTATTCAGTAACAGTTGAAAAAATGTACAGGATTTCAGGTTTGTCATTCACTTGGAGGAGGTACTGGATCTGGAATGGGGACACTTCTCATTTCGAAAATTAGGGAAGAGTATCCAGACCGAATGATGCTTACGTTTTCTGTTTTCCCATCACCAAAGGTATCAGACACTGTTGTTGAGCCATACAATGCAACTCTATCTGTGCATCAGTTGGTTGAGAATGCGGATGAGTGTATGGTTTTGGACAATGAAGCTCTATATGATATTTGCTTCCGGACATTGAAGCTTACTACACCAAGCTGTAAGTTAATTGTTCTTTTTTCAATGGTGGTTTTGATTTTTTAACGTATATGGTGGGGTTGATGGCAGTCGTTTGGCTGTGGTGAACAGATCTGTGATATTGTGTGGTCCTATTCTGATGCACATGGACTGTCACTTTTTTAATTGAGTAGATATTTCATATTAGATAAGCATGTGAGAACCAGAAGAGGGTTATGCTTGTCCCTTTTAAAATTATCTTGTAATTTATGATAGTAGGTGGTCCTATATTGTTGCATCTGGTTTGTTTGTTTCTCTCTTTAAGATTTTTAATCTTTTCATATATTGAAAAAACAAACCCAATGTATCTTCACATGGTCTTGGGCTACTCTAACATGTTGATATAGCACATGGAGGTCGAAACCTGGATTACTAAATGTTTTGTATGTTAGGGAATGGCTGATTTATCATCCATCCTATTTTGTCAGTCATACATTCACAACTTGTGACTTTAATTTTCTACAGTGTGTAAGTTATTAAGAAAATGGCTGATCAATTTTATTAACTGATAATTAATGTCCATTTATCTACCAGTTGGAGATCTAAATCACCTCATTTCTGCAACAATGAGTGGCGTGACCTGCTGTCTTCGGTTCCCTGGTCAACTCAACTCTGATCTCCGCAAGCTTGCTGTCAATCTCATTCCATTCCCTAGACTTCACTTCTTCATGGTTGGGTTTGCTCCTCTCACATCTCGGGGATCCCAACAATACAGAGCACTCACTGTTCCTGAGCTCACCCAACAGATGTGGGATGCCAAAAACATGATGTGCGCTGCTGATCCTCGCCATGGCCGTTACCTGACTGCTTCAGCTATGTTCCGCGGAAAGATGAGCACCAAGGAAGTTGACGAACAAATGATCAACGTACAAAACAAGAACTCATCTTACTTCGTGGAATGGATCCCCAACAACGTCAAGTCCACTGTCTGTGACATTCCTCCAACCGGTCTGAAAATGGCATCCACATTCATCGGAAACTCCACTTCAATCCAGGAGATGTTCAGGAGGGTGAGCGAGCAGTTCACAGCCATGTTCCGCAGGAAGGCTTTCTTGCATTGGTACACAGGTGAAGGTATGGACGAAATGGAATTCACCGAAGCAGAGAGCAACATGAACGATCTGGTTTCTGAGTACCAACAATACCAAGACGCAACTGCCGAAGAAGACGACTACTATGATGAGGAGGGAGAGGAGTTCAACCCCGACGAGGACGAAGCCTAAACAGTACCTATTCTTGTTTGAGAATTTAGATGTTTCCACTTGCCTTCATTGCATTTCACCTTAATTTCTTGGGGCATATAGTAGCAGCCCTCAGTTAATTGGGGTTTTATGATATCACTCGTACGTGTATTATTATGGTGTTGATTTGCAAACTATGTGATCCATTTCGCTTTAGCTTTGCTCCTATAATATAATCTCTCTTTCTCTTGTCCTTGTTGATTATGATATCTGAACATATAGTTTTACATACGACAGCAAAAGCTTTTCTCTGAATATAACTATATCCATGCATTATAAATAAATTTTACTGTATTGTATTGTGGATTTATTCTACAATATGATCACCTAATCTCCTGTGATGATACTTTAAATATAATTAGAAACCACTGTGTCCAACAGTGAATACAAAATGATACATAACATGATTTTCTCCCAAAATCTCAGACTAATGTCACTGTCTCATACCCAGTTACGATCAGTTTAAGCTCCAAACTTGGGTACCTTGGCTGTTGAGATTTGAGCAAGGAAGTGTTCTGATACGATCCTTCGCTGAATTTTTCCACTAGCAGTCTTTGGGAGATCATCAGTAATGAAAACTCTCTTTGGTACCTTAAATGCTGCCAAGTTTTTCTTGCAAAAACTTGTCACCTCTTCTTCATCAATGTTGGATCCTTCTCTTGGTATCACTGCACAATTTATCTGTTCATCGCAACACCACAGAGATAAAAACATACATCGGCAAAACAAATTAGGACTGGTAAAAAGTAGATGTGTATGTGTATGTCATAAAGAACATCAAATGGTACTTGTGACTTCAATCATACATAATAGATTGTAAATTTTTCATGTGGTAGGCCCCATTTTCTTCCCCACCATGTATTCTCACTCTCATATATAAGTTGGAGAAAGTGACAAGCAACTTTGGTGACCTAAAGTGGATAGTTGCACATCTCTTTCTATTACCTCATCAAATTGGTATTTCTGGTCAGATAGTCTAGACCCAACATGATTTTGCCAGATAAATCCACAACTTGCGCTCAGTACACGTAAATCCTTACTGGTTTGGGTTTTTGATAGGTGGGTTTACGGAAGTGGTGCTATAGATGCGTGGAATATTGCTTTTATACCGCATCATGTAATATTTTATAGACTCTTTATAATATAAACTAATACATGCAAAAGATTTACTAATAGTAGAATCGTGTTTGGTTATCTTACCTCTTCACCATATTTGTCATCAGGAACTCCAAAAGCAACAGCTTGAGCAATATCTGGGTGAGTCAACAGCACCGCATCCACTTCAATTGGTGATATTTTCTCACCTGAAGTATTAAACATAATTCATCCCCAATTAGTCTATTAAATTGCACTTATAAATTAAATTTGTTTATGGAGATAATTATTTGAAAATATTACCTCCACGGTTGATGAGCTCCTTGATCCGACCCACTAGATGCAAATACCCATCAGAATCAAAACATCCAATATCTCCGGTGTGGAACCACCCGAATTGGAATGCGGATTTATTCGCTTCCGGGTTATTTTTATAACCCTTGGTCACATTAGGTCCTCTAATACACACTTCACCCTTGTTTCCTGCCCCTTGTTCCACACCATTTTCATCCAAGATAGCCATCTCTTGACCCACGGGTTGACCCACTGACCCGGGCTTATGCGGGCCGTGTTCGGGTAATGGGTTGGAAGCCATCAAATGGGTAGCTTCCGTCATCGCATAAGCTTCCAACACTGGTGCCCCAAAAGACTCCTCTAGACGAGATAATATCACAGGGGCGAGTGAAGCACTACAGCTTCTGATGAACCGGAGCTTCGGATAAACGGGTTCCGGGTTACCCGAGTGACGGTCCAGTATGATTTGGTGTATGGTGGGAACCGCTGTGTACCACGTTGCGTTGTATCTCAACATGTCTTGCCAAAACGTTGAAGCCGAGAATCTCCCAGCCGCTGGAAGAGCAACGGCGGCTCCTGCCCCGAGTGAGCTCAGCAATCCGGCTAGCAACCCGTGAACATGAAACAGAGGGAGGACAATCACGGTCGAGTCAGACTCGGTGAGGTTATACACAGATTTTATGTTCTGAACCGATGCCGCTAAATTCTGCTGAGTCAAGGGCACTCCTTTAGGACGGCTGGTAGTTCCAGAGGTGTGGAGGAAAAGTGCAATATCTGATGGGTCGTTAACGAGTTCATCAGCCGAGTCAGGGTCTGACTCAGACTGAGTCAAGGAAAGAGTCACTTCCTCCGAATCATCTTCACCAAGTAGAGTAGCGGTGGCGTGAGGGATGTTGAGTTTAACAGCTGCGGCTTCAGCTGATGCGTTACCTTCTTTGTTAGTCAGCAAAAGCTTCGATTCTGAGTCGGATAGGTAGAACTCGAACTCCTCCGCCGTGTACGCCGCGTTAAGCGGAGCAGCGGTGGCTCTGGCCCGAATCACAGCCAGAAACATTATAACAAACTGCAAACATTCAACATTTTAATTTAATAACACACTATGCATTAATCATACAGAAAGAATCGCATCAAACATTAATCAACATTCTTATTTAACATTTAAAAATATTTATTAATTGACGGCTCCATTTGTGTGGAAGTTGTTAGCCGTATTTGATCTTTTTCGTTGAATTTTGACTAGAAAAATATGCAAAACACACCGCAAACAACACGTTTCAACATTCTAGTCACTAGTCCTTCATTAGATTATTTATTTACAATATTGCACATAAAGTCATAAAGCATAGAAACCGATCATATTCCTTATTTTCAGTGATTTTCCTCAAAATGTTCCATGTATTGGTCTATTTACACAAAAGAATAAACTAATTCTTCATATTCAAAGCAACAGATACATAATCAATTTAACAATCTCAGATGTATTTAGACTTAAATTTTGAAAAGCTAAAAAATCTAACAAGAATCCACCTAAATACAGCTACATCGATATTAATATCACCGTTACTTTACCAAACAGAAACGAAAACCGTTCGATTAATAAATAAACACAAAGCAAGATCATCGTCAAAACACACAAATCAAAATAAAAATCAAACAAAAACCTAAAAATAGAAAAAAGAAAAAAAAATAAAATCGATGTACCTCCACCGTATTCGGAAAAGTGAGTGCAACAACATCACCGGCATTAGCACCAGCCGAAACAAGGCGAGACGCCGCACGCTCAACAAGTTCCTGCAGTCTCGAGTGCGTCAAATCGAACTTTCCAGACACCGAAACCGCCGTACGCGACGGAAACTGTCCGGCAACCTTCTTCAGCAATCCGGTCAGAGTCGTCGCTCCCTCCATTTCTCCGATTCTCTGTATCTCCAAATGTATAAATCCAATCCCTCTGTCAATCTATATATATATTGATTTAAATATCTTTTTTTCTCTGAACGTGAAGATTTTGTTTAGACGAGAAAAGAGAGAGAGGTCACGTAGATTTATATATAGAGGTTCACGCGGGTGTCGAGGTCTTTTTTTGTCCCTTTGATATCATTTACGGTTAAGGCAAGATTTAGGTAGGTGTACACGTGGCGAGTCTATATTGGCTGCTGTTGTTTAAAAATGTAATTACCTACCTGCATGTGTAGGTTAATTTAGTGGGCTTCGCTGTTTGGAGGGATAACGTGGGGGTTTTGGAATTTTGTGAGGGTTTTCTTGGGAAGTGAAATTTTTTGACGTACCGATAATGTGACACGTGGCGGTTTTTAAATCGAGTGTAGTGTGGGGTCAGGTAACGTGGCGGCGGTTTGGTGGGTTGGGGACTTTTTTTGGGGTCAGAATAGGAGGAGAGGCACAAATACAACTTCTCTTTTGCTTTCGAATGACCTTTGAGGTTGGATTTGGACTCCTCTAATTTTGATTATTATATAAATAGAAAATTATTTAAATATTTTTTTAATTTAATAATTACGATTTTTTCATTTAATAATAATAAAATCATGGAACTTTTGATGTATATAACCCCAAAATTTAAATTATATACTGATTTGCTCCAACTTTTTGTTTAATTTCCAAAATGCTCCCAATTGCAAAACGTTACGTTTTGCTGGATTGAAAATGGAGTGTGTAGTTTAATTTTTTGCAGCAAAACGATGGACAGCGTTTTGGTAATTTGCAGCAAAACGTATGACCTCGTTTTGTGCAAAACGCAGAAGGTAGTTTTGCTTTAATTTTTTTTTTTTTTTTTGCAACAAAACTACCTGGTGCATTTTGCTGCAAAATTGGGTGGAATTTTGGTGCGGAGTTTTTTTTAGTTATAGATATTTTTGGTATACTAGTTAATATTTTTTTTTGGTTATATGAAGTTACATATATATTTTTTAACTTTGGATTTAATTTACGTTAGTTGGAAAAAAAATTTAATTTACGTTAGTTGGAAAGATACATTTGATATGTTCATTTTCTTAATAAATATGTTGTATGATTGATTAAATAAAATTTGAGGTGGACTTTAATGAAAGTGGAAAAATGGTTATAATAAGATAATATTTATAATAGGTAACAACAATAAGAAAGTTACAATAAACACAAGATTGATACAAGTAGATTTCATAAAATAAACATTAGAAATACCCTAATGTGGTGGCTAACTTATTTATTCAAATAGCGTTCTTTATTCGCACCCCGGCGTTTCGCTGCAAGTGTGATGCTGACTCAGCATCACACTTGCAGCGAAACGCTGTCCCACGTTTCCCGCAAAACATCCTGGTTCGTTTCACTGTTATCAAGTCCAAAACGCATCTTCGCGTTTTGCAGTAAAAATATAATTTGTCAATCCCAGCAAAACGAACCCCCTCATTTTGGAAATTGAAGCATATCGAGAATTAATCGATTCGATGGAACAGATCAGTAATTAATAAAATAGAATGGATTATATACATAAAAAGCCTAAAATCATGATGATGAATTATTATTATTATTTTTACATTAACTAATATTGGGCTCTATGCAAATTTATATGGGTCACTTGATTCGTTTAGAATCAATGGCCCGTTTACATTTTACTTGGGCCAAATAATTTGACCCATTTACAAGGTCTCTTGTTTTTTCTACCGTTATACGATTCTGGGGAAATAATAATAATAATAAAAATAATATATTATTATTATTGTTATTTTTATTTGTGTTATTTTATAATTTTTATTTGCATTATATGGAACAACTTTAAAAATTTTATAAAAATAATCTTTAAACTTTCACTTTAAAGTGAACTGAAATTGTGAAATTGACCATTTTATTTTTATGTAGAGATTTTTTATAAGAAGGTGTGATGGTCTGTGAAGAGAATTTGTGAATGTGTGAAAATTTATTTTTGAAAATTAAAGTTTGACTAAAAATAAAAATAAAGTCTTATTGGTTTAATTTTGAACTTTTTAACTTTATTTAGTTCATTTTATATAATTTTCCATAATAATAATAATAATAATAATAATAATAATAATAATAATAATAATAATAATAATAATAATTCACACCAGAAACATTAATTTTCCAAAATCCAGTATAGTTTATTAATAAATGGTAGAGAAAAAAAAATAATAATAATAATAATTCACACCAGAAACATTAATTTTCCAAAATCCAGTACAGTTTATTAATAAATGGTAGAGAAAAAAAAATTGAACAACAGTATAAATTCACACACCGAATATATATCATTTGTATAATATTGTATATATGTATAGTGTATAAAATTTTTGAAAATTAAATAAAATTAAATAGGTGACATAGCCGGGCCGGATACGGGTCCGGGTGCAGCGAAACCAGAGCTTCTGATATCAAGCATTTCTCTACGTCCTTTTGGTTGACACAAAACCGGAAGAAATGCACCTATAAAATTCACAACAATCATAAATAAAATTCAAATAATTTAATTAATTAAGATTTTTAATACCTTCACCAGCAGCCAAGTTGAAGTACAGATCATAAACATTTGGACAACTCTCAGCACAATCAGTAGAGCAAAGCTTGTTTTGAAAGCTGGAATCAAGCAATGAGTCAGATGATATGCCGACAGTTTTCCTGTCCAAACCACAAGACTCGATGCAGAAATCAGTCTCGATCGTGTTCTTGAGCTGTTCATTAGCTTCGATCTCCGATGTCATGCACACATATCTCTCTTGTCCTCCTGTCCTAATCTTCACTCTCTTCTCCAACACACATCGGTTCCCTGATGATGACACCGCGAATGCACACACCTCTTGGTTCAGCTTCTCGCATGTGATCTCACCTGCAATTAATGTACATAGATGATGACGTGTCAAAATATTAAAACGACGCGTGGAATATATAAGATAGTAGTACCTAGAGCGGATTGGAATAAGAGAGCAGCTGCGAAGATCAATGTTGGTATAATCTTTGAGCTCGAGTTGGAAGTCATGATGAGATAAAGTGTTTGAAGATGTTTGGTTTGAAGAGATTTTAGTGAAGAATTTGTGAGAATGTGAAGACAATTTATATGTTGTTATGTGTGTGGAATTTTTGGATGTTATGTTAGTGGTGGAAATGTTAGATTTTGATGGCGTTCACGTTGTGTGATTATGTGTCTTTGTTGTTCACGTTGGTTTTATATTTTATTATAATAAGATATTGATTAGTTTAGATTTATATGTAAGGTGACAAATTAATACTCTATTGCATCATAATTAAAAACTGGAATCGAAATTAGATCAAGATTTATATATAGGGACAACACTAAAGTCTCCGCATACATCAGTTCAATAAATCCAATTGGCATATTTTGGAACAATGTTATTGTAATTTGTATAATATTATCTGTATATGAAATAGTGTAATACATAATACATCATATATTTTTCGTTCTTCTTTAATTATTTAATTAAAATAATAATTATGGTTTGATGGAGATTAACTTGATCCGTCATGGAGGAGCAATGCCGGAGCTTTTGATCTCTGAGAGTCCTCTAGCTACGTTTACGCCTAGTGCTTCACATAATTTAGAAAGAGACACACCTGAAAAATAATAATTTATATATTAATAAAAATATTAAAAATTTAAATTTTGTAAAAATATTTAATTTTGATATTATTCTTAAAAACCATTTAATTTTTAAAATATTCTAAAATTAACTAAAATTTAAAAATATAAATTATTATATTTAAATTTTTATTTAATTTGTACAGAAAATACATCTATTTTATTTATATTTTATATTATTATAAATTTTATTATTATATTTAAATATTTATAAACATATTATGTCACACAATTTACGACGTAGGACTATATTTAAATATATATTTGATAAGTTTTCTTATATCATTAATATATAATACTTTTATAATTATTTTTAATTTTAAAAATATTCTCTAAATTATCATAATATAATATTTTTATATAACCGTTAATTTATAATATTCAGTTGATTGTCCTGATTACGAGTAATATTTTAAAAGTGATTTGAGAATAAAATATTTTTAAAAATAATTTTAAAATTAAGTTAAATTAAGACGAGCGTATACACCTTCACCAGCAGCTAGATTACTAAAAAGATCACGGACATTAGGGCAAGAATCAGAGCAATGAGAGGAACAAAGCTTCTTTGTAAAATTCGAATCAAGAAGAGAATCAGAAGATATCCCCAACGTATCCCTATCGAGACCACAAGCTTTAATACACTCGTCACTTTCAACCACATTATTCAATTTCTCAGCTTCGATTCCTGACGTCTGACATGAATACAAATCCTCTCCAGTCCTCTTCAGTTGCTTCTCCAGCACGCAACGCTTCCCTGAACCTGACACTGCAAATGCACACTTCTCTGTCTCTAGCTTCTCGCATACTATTTTAGTATTATTGGCTAATGAGGCTTGGAGGAAAATGTGTGTTGCTAGGGCTAATATTGCCAATGTTTTGATTGCCATTTGGTTGGTTTGGTTTTGTTGATATGTGTCTTGTAATACAATGTGATGTGGCTGATGAAGAGTTGTGAGTATTTTATAGTGGTTTTAATGGGATGAGAAGTAGGAGCAGACGCGGTTAGTGATGGTTGATATTTCTTTGTGGAAGTGAGTAACTAAAATGTATAGATTGTGTGTTAGTCAATAATTATTGGGATACTTGAGCTATTGTCAAAATGTGCCTAATTCTTTTCTGGTTAGTGAGGACTGGGGTTTGGAAAAACTTCTAATTGTTTCTGATTAGAATATGGAACAGAACTAGGGTTTATGGTGTGTACTATAGGGATGGAAACTGAGCCAATAAGACCAAATAATTTTTTTATTATTCGAATTAAGCTTCAAATTTAAACTAACCGAGTGTCAAATCTAAAAAAAATTCAAAATTTAAATTTCAATAACAAATTTTTAACGAACTTATACAAATCAAGCTACATATATTTATATTTTTAAATATAGTTACATTAAAATAATATTTAATTTAACCTATTTTAATAAATCATGTTCTAGTTAAACCTTAACGTTTGAATTTTAATATATATTTAATTTGGCGAGATTAAATTCAAACTTTTCATACGTAAGCTGGACCCGAACCTATACACTCCTAGTGTATATAAACGGAAAATTTGATTTCAACATGGGATTTTTATTTAATTTATTAAATTTTAGATATTCTAATCAAATAAAAATATATATTTTAAATTTCACATTTTCTTATTTCATAATTAAATAAATTTTTTATATAAATATACACTATGTAAATTAAGAATAAAAACTCATTTAAAACGGAGTAAAAATTTTTATTACAATACTAAAATTTATAATTTACATATTTTTTAATAAAAATTTTTAAATTTAATTTTATTTCTAATTTTTATCAATTATTATAAGTATAAAATTGTTAATAATATAATTGGTTTTCAGTTCTTTAAAGGATGGAAGGATGGTGAGTAATATTTACTAAATTTATTTCTAATTATGTGATAGAGAATATAGTTTGGGAGGTGAAGAAATTGAACCATGTTTGATGGATCTTACTCTTAATTTAATTTTCACTTTTCGAAAAATATATATTTTTAGAATATAAAAATTTTGTCAAAAGTAAAATAAAAAAATTAAAAAAATAATTTCATCTATCAAGATGTAAATAATTTATTATAATTTATATTAATAAAATAAATTTAGTTAACTTAATGCAATTACTAAATAAATAAAAGTAAAATGTAAAAAAAATTATTTAAAATTATATTATAGTTGAGAAGTTACCACTCCATTATAAAATTTTAATTTCATTATTTGAATGGTTGAATTATATGATATATTTATCATTTTAAAATTTTAACAAATAATTCATTGAAAACATACAATAACAATAGATTCTCGACATCATTCAAACTTCAATTTCTTTTGAATCCATACAACAAACCATAACAATATACGAAAACAGAACCCTATAAAGCCACAATTGATCATCAAACATGTATATCTATATTTTTAGCTTTATTGAGACAACACAGCACAATATTCGCATGTATACAAACCCTAAAACAAAGCTCTGCATACAACATCTCCATCGGCCGATAAATCTCCAATATTTATTGTATTTTTTTCCCTAATTAAAACTCACAGTATAACAACATTTCATAGTAAATATAAATTAAATCTTATATTATATGCTGATAGGAGCCATGGCCGGAGCAGAAATCGGCGCCGCCATGAATCTGACAGATCCGATGGGTCCTGGTGATACTATACCGGAGCTTCTTATTTCCGCCATTTCTCTCCTTACGTTTCCTTCTTGTGCTTCACACAATTTTGGAAGAAATACACCTGAAAATGATAATAAGTGAAGGATTGAGGTCTGTTTTGTTATTTGACACTAGAAAAAATTTCAATTAATCCTAAATTTCAAAATATTAATTTGAAAATTTTAAATGAAAGCTTGTTGAAAATAATTATAAAATATTACATTATTTTTATTTTGAGTATGTTTTTTCACTCATTTTAAAAATAATTTTTTTTATTTTTTTTATTTTTTGATCAAAAACCACCGCAAATATACTTAATTCTCCAAAAAAATTATATCAATTTGAGTCTATCTATTTTACTAATTTTCTCCACATAATGTAAAAGTGGTAAAATGGAAAAAGTCAGTAGTTCTTTTTTTTAATTCCCTATTATTTAATAGTTTTAAAATATTTTTTTCAAATAATAAAAATTATATTTTTAAAAAATGTTACTAAAATAAATATATATATATACATTAATTGATGATATTTTAAAAAATGAAATAAAATTATAAAATTTTTGAAAATAAAAATAAAAATTATTTAGTTAGTAATTCAATAAATAAATTATACAATATAATAAAATTAGTATTTTCTAACTCTTTTATTTATAAATAATTAAAAAATTATCCGATTTGATGAAATCAGAACCAACTCTAAATTGCGTAGAGTAATTTTTGACTGTTTAAATGCAAATCACTTAATAACAAATATATATATATATATATATATATAATAAATAGTAATAAGAATAATCGTAAAATAATATTATTCTAAAATTAAAGGTTCATTTTGATATTTACTAATACTTTCATTTTGGTCCCTGTATTTCAAAGAAATGTGATCCTTCACAACTTTTATCAAAACGTTGCAATATTACCTTCACCGGCGGCGAGATTGAAGTAGAGGTCGACGATGTTAGGGCAAGATTGGTAGCAGTGGGAGGAGCAAAGCTTGTGAGTGAAAGTCGAATCGAGAAGAGAATCAGAGGATATACCAAGTGATTTTCTATCAAGTCCACATGATTTTATACATTCATCACTCTCAACCCAATTCTTCAACTTATCAGCTTCGATCTCCGATGTCCCGCACGTGTACACTTCCTCGCCGCTCCTCCGCACGTGCTTCTCCAGCACGCATCGCTTCCCGGACGATGCCACCGCGAATGCGCACGAGTTCTTGTCTAGGTTCTCGCATGCTATTTCTCCTGCAACGTAGGTTTACACCCAATTTTATTGATTATTGAGATAAGATAAGTAATAATAAATAAATATTATTTTTAAAATAACTTTTAAAAAATTATTAAAAAAATATATTTAAATGAAACTTAAATTTCTAATCGGTCCAACGTTATCGGTTGAAGTTAACAATTGAAGTAGCAATTTAAATAATAGTGATAATTACCGGTTTGAATAAATTTTTAAACTAGTTGTGAAAATAATCGCGGTAACAATAACAATTTGAATTAATTATTAAAATAATTGTAAAAGTAATGGTTAATAACCGTTTCAAGATAGTTGTAATACTTCAATAGGATATAATTATTTGATTTATATTCGTCAATGTGAAATAAAAAATATTTTGATATTTTTAAAATATATTTATAACACCGTCATTTAGAGCAATGGATTAAAAAGATATATTTTTTTAAATAGCCTTCATAATATTGTAATTTTAACTGTTAAATATTATTTTAAAATACTATTACCCGATCGAACTAAATCGATTTCACTTACTCAAATTGTGTTAACTAAATATTAGTTTAAAACACTATTACGAAACATATATTTTTACCAATTAAATTAAATTGTAAGCTAATAAAGAATATGAAAATTGCTTTTAAAAATAGAATCTGAATTTATTTGGCTTACCTAGTGAGACTTGGACGAAGAGAGCCATAGCAAAGGCAAAGCAAGCAAACATCTTCAAATCTGTGATAGAACCCATTTGTCAAAATTGGCTACTGTACTATATCTATATTAAATGAGAACTTGTAGAGAATCTGATAATATTTCTCTTGCAAAGAATGTGGTGTGCAGATACATGGAAATGTATTCACAATTTATAGTGGTTTTCAAATGGGCACTGTAGCTTTGAATTTTGAAGACAAAATAAATGGCCTAAAATTTGAACATATGACTTTAGTTTTAGATTTTTAGTTATGGTCTATTTTGGCGACCCCACATGCGCGTGTTTGTTAGGTTTCTGTGTTTTTAAGAGTCAATTGGTGGCGCTATCAATGGCGTATTGCCTGGTTTGGTTTAATGTAATGTGACTTGCGGGTTAATTACATTCGAGTAGAACAAAAGACAGAATTTAGTGAAATTTTTTTCGTGTTGACGTGAATCTAACATTGGACCATTTATGAATAATGAAATTTATCAAATGATATGTATATAATGTTTATAAACCGAGACCCGTATATAATTTTTTTTAAAATATAAATAATACTAACTTATCAAGAATATTATAATGTAAACCAAAATTTTGATATTGCCATTAGTATTTAAATTTTTATAAGTTGAGTTTTTAAAAAATAATTCAATTAACTAATTAAATTAGTTAATGTATTCTGATAAACACGTTTCATTAATTTATAATGTTGTTTACTTATATTTCTTAATAAATAAAATTAACTCTTAAAATTAAGAGGTAGGGATTCAAACAGACCTTTTAATTTTCAATTGCGTAAGCGGTTAATAATTAATTCATTAGTTGAGTCAATCTTACTAACTATACTTAATACTCCCTCCATTTTATAATATAAGTTGTTTTAGACTTTCACACAGTTATTAAGAAATGTTGTAAAATGACTTTATTAACCTTTTATCATCACTTAAAACAAAAAATTGATTTCTCAGTGATGATTTTCTCTCACATATCTCTCTATCATCATATTCCATATAACTTTTACTATTTTTAAAAATAAAATAATAAAGGATAAAATAGGAAAGAGGGTGTAATATATATCTTGAAAACCGAAAACACTTATATTTTACAATTTTAAAATGAGTCTAAAGCGTCTTTTATTCTGAAACAGAGAGAGTATCTCTTAGCATTTAAAAAAAAAAAAAAAAAAAAAACTCGATTGTCGTCACAATCTCCGATCCTTTAATAATTAGTTAATAATTAATAGAGGCAGATTTGTCATTTAGTCATGAACTAATTAGCTACTTATTTAATTAATGGATTCAAACATTCCTGTTAATTTATTAGCCAGCTAATTATTGGCCGTGTTAATTATGGATATAAACCGGAGTTTAAATGGAAAAATAAACCAATACATATATTTTACGACGACTTTACTAACTTTAAATAAAGAGACGGTAACTTAAAAAAAAAAAACAAAAAACATTATAAATTCATTATCAACAAATTTTATATGAAATTAACCGAAACATATATTTAAATAACAGTAAATCGGTATAATTTGGATTGTTGTGATGATAGGTCGTGTGCAAGTACAACAAAACTGGTTCTTTCGTGGAAGTCGACGTTCAAAGATATTTAATGTTGATTTGGTTTAGAAATTTTTGTTGAGGAAGGTGTGAGATTAGAATTCAATGGACGGAAGGAAAGAAGTCAGCAAAAACCAAATTATTACGAGAAGACTATTTATGGTCCGTGAGTTACGGGCAAAGACATGACATGAAAGTGATGCATGTACTTTGAACAAAGTTAGGCACTTCAGTTCAGTTCAGTTCCCATAATTAGGGAGGATTTATTGGAGTAATTTCATCATTAACTTGACTAATCTTACCTACTTAGGGATCAGTTAGGTTGGGCTTAATCGAGAGACCCAACAAGCATGACCCATTGGTCTGAGTAGATTCAGATGAATTTAGTGGTGGCCTTAATATCTATTGGATTATTTATATTTTTGGATTTTAGTTATTTTTAAAAAATTAATATCTTTGGAAGGTTCAAAATTTTCTTAATAATTATTTAAATGACATTTAACAATTGCCCTCTCGTAAAATGTAATTATAGATTGTTTTACACAATAAAGTTAAATGACTAATGTATTCTCTTATTAATAATTCAATAATAAAACAAGATAAATTGTATAATATATATATTTTTTATTAAATCATGATAGTTTTGAAAAGATGGAGCGAGCACTTCACTATTTTTTTTTTTCTAAAACCACACTTGAATTTAAAACCTTACAACTCAAATAAAATGACACTTGAAATAATGGATGGAGTAATTAATTATCAATTCAGTGTTCCCATGCTCCAGATATAATTGTAATACATTATCTTTTATATTAGAGTCACATAATCAACTCTCTACCAATGTATATAATTCAAACATGGAAAACACATCCTCCTCAACCCTAATATTTATTATTTCACTTTATATGTAAACTCAACGAAAATTTCTTCTAAGTTGAGAACATAGTTTTATCGTTATTGAAATCGTCTATGCAAAAGTTGGAAATGGTTAAAATAATACAATATAGTAAAAGGGCCAAACTAAAATCACACGTGTGAAATCTGAAAAACTCTGTCTAGCATAGGAGTTAAAATGGACCTTTTGGAGTTTGATTGGAGAAGAAGAAGATGTTTCAAAAAGAAATGTGAGATTGGAATTGCATGCATGAAATGAAAGTCAGCAAAATCAAACTATATGAAGAGAAGACTTTTTATGGTCCCCGAGTTACCAATACATGACATGAAAGTGATGTGTTTGTGTGCTTTGACATAGTTTATGTGAGTTGGGCAGTTGAGTTGCCTTAATTAGGGTACTCTTTATAGATTGGGCTTAGTTGAGAGGCCCAACAAGGTTCGTTCAAATATATGGGCCGATTCTTATGAATTTAGTGGTGGCCCAAATTGCAGTATTGATACTTTTCATCATGTATTTTTATAGTTTAATCACAAAGATGTACATTTTGATTAGATGGTCGAGACTCATGGAATCCGATTCGTGTCTGAAAACTTCACTATACTTTTAATTAAGGATTGAAAATTAAAAAATTCTTCTGAAGTTTCAAAGGTCAATTTAACATGTTTGGATAGAGACTCGAGAGACCTACATTTTGATTAGGTGGTTGAGACTGGAGAGATGTAATTCGACTATACCATTAATTAAGGATTGGAATTTAAAAGAGCTTTCTGAAGTTTTAAAAATCAATTTAATATTTTTGGATAAAGAAAAATAAAATTGGTTGGAATTTGTAAGTTAAGCCATTTATGTAAAAAAAAATAATAATAATAAATAAAATAAATAATTTTATGATTTTTCTTTATTAATAATATAAGTGAAATTTTTGTACATAAATTTATATTCAAATAATATTTAATATATTTTGAAAAGGAAATTTAAAAAAATATATATGTAAAAAATAATAAAATTTAAATAATGAATATTATATGTATAAAATATTAATTTTAGAGAATATTCTCTCATTTAAAAATTAATATTTGAGAATAATTTTTATTTAATTTTAAATAAATAAAATATTAAAATAATTTTAGCAACTATGAGTGAATTAAGTTATACATATAAAATTTATATTAAAAATTTATTTTTATAATAACTCGAAATTTAAATGAATAATGGAAAAAAATAGAAAAGTCAGGAAGGATAGGAAGGAATCTCCTAAAATGAATTTGCCGGTGCCACTAGTCATAAATATGCCAAATGAATTCATAATTTTTCACTATCATTTAATACTAATGATGCATAAGAATGTATTATTTCATACATTTCTAAACGCAAAAATCACAAAAATCCAAAAAACACACCCCATCTTTAGCATTATGAAATACATAATCACAACACTCACACTACAAGTTACAACACAAGAATACATCAACTTTATGGTCATCAATCATCAAAAAAACTCTAAACGCAAAAGCCAAGTTTTAAAAAATAAAATAAAATAAAAAACCAATCATTCACTAAACAAATCAGTGAACACATAGATGAGAGATATGAATATAAACTATATATATGTATAGCAGAAAATAGAGAGCTTACAAGGAGAGGAGAGAAGTGGAAGCAAAAAGCATAAAAGTTAGAGCAAATGGATGGAAAATTCCTAAGGGATCGCATGATGGAATGAAGCATGAAAACTCAACATTAAATCAATGCGATCCCTTTGGAAGTCTCCATCAACCCTAAGAGTATATGAATGTTGAAGCTCCATGTATAAACCATTTATATAGAGATAGGGTTTGTTATTAGGGTTTGGTTTTGTGAGAAATGGAGAAGAGGTTGGTTGGCACACACTTGGTATGTTAAGTGGTGGCTCTTTCATATGCTTTATAGTTTCAAGAGAGGTAGGTAGCTTCAATCACAACCGTTGGATTTGTTTCGAAATGGGTAGGTTAGGAGAGAATCAAAAATTGCCTAGTAGGCCCAGAAATACCATGTTCAGATAGACTCGTTTTTAATTTCTGTATACTTGAATAATTGTAAAAGAGTTTTCAATTGGAAAAAACAGAGGAAATATTCTTGTATAGAAAATATTTATATTTCTAAATTTTATATATATATATATATATTATTTACTTGGTTAGTAGGGCTAATATTTATAAAATTCTAATTTTTACTTGAAAAAATATATCAGTAATTATTGGTTATAGTTTAGTTTATATAAATTTTATAATTATTAATGTTTTTTTAAAAAAAAAACTATTTTTAATTCACATTTTCGTATAATACGTAATCATCTTTTTAAATAGAGAATAATTGGCCAATTTAATATACATTAGCCATTATTATTTGATTTTATCTCTTTTCTATTATATTTAAGGTTATATATCGCTAAAATTTATTGAACCACCTCGACTATAAAAAAATTTTTCCTTTGAAAAAAGAATTCGATAATATTTATATTTAAATTTTTTTATATATTTTTGTTTTAAAAAAATATAAAAATATTTTAGAAAGTTTATATTTTTTAAAAGAAATTTAGAGGATCAAAAGTACATATTTAATTTTTTAATTATCTAAATATCATTTAAACTAAATTTTAGAAATTAAAATTTAAAATATAAATCTAGTATAAAGAAATATAAAAGAATATTATAATTTTTTAAAAAAAAAACTAGTAATACTTTACATTCCTCAACTTTTTCCAATTCTAGATCAAAAGAGAAGGTGGTGACCCTCAAGCATATTTCATTTTTTCTTTTTCTTTCTTTTTTTACAAGATAAGTGGGTAATAATAACAAATTGACAGACAATATATAAATGTACACACATTATTAATTTCAATTAAATGAATGTCTACATAATTTCAAAAGCAGATAAGAGTTTCAATCAAACAACTAATGCTGCTAGTATCAAACTCAGCACATAGTCCATCATAGACAATGACTCTTTCTTTATGAATAATGATTTTCTACATGAATTCTAAGTATATGTAAACACCTAATTGGTCGATTAAAAATTACATGAATAAAAAATGGCAGATAAGTTTAGCAATCAAGCAACAATTGCTCATCATAAATAGAAAATACAAGATGATGAGATATCTATTGGGCCAATATTTAATGCAGATAAGAAACACATACCATCAACTTCTTTAGAAAAACATTCCTATATCATGCTAGTCATCTCATTTTCAATTCTATGTCACTCCTGGTTGGATAGTTGGTTTTTATTAATAATGTTTTCATCCAAACATTAGTGTAATAGTGATTGTAAAAGAATTAAATGGAAACTAATATTTTAACAATAGTGTATTGTATACAAAATATCCAAAGAATTCTACCCGCGTAGATCCTTTTGGACGGTGGTCACGGTGGTATTTAACAATAAATTTGTACGAATTTGATACCAACTCAAAACGAATAATAGCATATTAATGTGGGAATTGATAAGCGACTCCAAAAGGTTCAATAAATTTGTATAAAAATTTGATTCGGAGATGGAGTTTCTAGTTAGATTCGATGTGTATTTTGCGTCGAAAGTATTTTTTGGTGGTCATATTACTTAATCATAATGCGTTAAGAAGGCTTAAGTCATCCCAAGAGTTTTCAAGAGGTAAGAATCGCCTCAATCATTATATAGAAGTTATTAGACTTTTAGCTAATTAATGTAGAATTTTATACGACCCTCACACCCAATATACAGGCGTGGAATCAAAGAATTGCTGTCACACTCAATATACATGCGTGGAATCAAAGAATTGCTGAGGTCAGTTTTATAATATGACTCATTTATCCACACACGTCCAGATTAGCTCTAATACCATATTAAGAAAATTTAACTCACGCCAAAAAGAATTTAAAAAGTAAAATTGCCATCAACTCTTTAACTAAGCAACATGCAATTTCACACGTAATGGTAGAATATGATTCAGACAGATTGAAAGTTATAACACGTAATCTCTTTCAGAATGTACTTTTTTTTTTTAATATTTCTATGTCATATAAGGATAACCAATCTCAAACAGTGGGAGAATCATTCTAGTGACAAAACCCAAACATGCACATGTGAGAGATGACGTGAAAGGAAGGTAAATGTACTTAAAACCTAACAAGATCACAATGTTTTGCTCATGATCTCACAATTACATCAATGTGTTCCCTTGATTCTAACTTTGTGGGGTCTTTGTGTTCTCTCTTCTTCTTCACACAACTCACTTTTCTGGTCTTATCTTCTCATCATCATACTCCTCATGTTGATGAATGTGAATACGATACCATTCTCCTAACCCTCCTTTTCTTTAAGATAATATATAACGTATCTCATATCAATAAAAAAGAGTCTAAGATCTTATATAGTAGAAATCTGGACCGAATATAAAGATACTTGAAATAATACTTGGTATTCGATGGTCCACTAGCTAATAGATCAATTTGCTCAACTCGGTATTTAATTAATTGAGGAATATAGGGACGAAGTGGTTTTGACGAGAATAAGGCAAATAAAAGGTTCACTTTACACCATTTAATAAGTGTGTAATGCGGATTATCGACGTTAATTTCAATAAAAAGTTATTATACATTACTAGTTTATTATTGTTTGGAGCTGTAACAATATTTTTGAAAGGAAATTATGGATGGAAGAACTTTTAAATCCAACAGGAGTCTTTATTAAGGTATTGATTGGTCCCAAAAAAAAAAAAGACTACAAAAAATTCTTGGTAGAATATAAATAGCCTTAATTTATTTCCATTCTATTTTATTCTCGTAATCACCCGAATCAATTAATCCTGCAAAATACTAGTAACAAATTTTTTTTATTTTAAAAAACAACATAATTTCGGGCATTTGAAGTAGAGCTTGGCCCATTTAATCGGCTCTGAGTCCAAATACAAAAGTGTCAAACATAGGTTAGATTTTGGGCTAAAGCCCATTCTTATTCAATTTTGGCCCTTTAAAGTAGAGCTGGGGTCGTGAAAAAAATTAAAAAAGAGGGCCCAACCGAGTTCGAACCGGAGTTCGAACCGATGACCTCTTGATCTGCAGTCAAATGCTCTACCACTGAGCTATTGACCCGTTGGTTGATGTTCTTGGTCCAGGATAAAGAATATAACCAGAACAATCGTGTACCTAGAGTCATCACCGTTGTGTGCTGTTTTCTATCGCCTCGTCGTCTCTACTCAACTCAGCAGTGTCTACAATGAGAAACAAAATAGTCGCTCCCCACCAGGAAATCTATACGGTGACGCAACACGGCATCGCCTACGCCGTCGACATCATCAACGATCACTTCGGCAGCCTCGTCTCTGTCAGTATCTCTCTCTTTATATACATATTTACATGTCTAAACTGATGTACTTCAATTGTCTAATTCCTCTCCTGTTGTGTACCAGAAAGTGTGTGAATGTCTCCTCCGCAAAGGACCGCTGTCTCGATCACTTATAAAGCGCTACACCGACCTCTCCGATACCCAAATTAAGAACTCTTTACTCGTTTTAATCCAACACAACTGCGTCCAAGCTTTCGCTAAGGAAGAAACAGGTGTCTTATTCTCTTTCTTTTTGAAAATGTCTGTTCAAATCTGGTAGTTGTTGCAAGTTTTAGCTTCGTTTAGTGACTTTTGGTGCAGTGGACGTGTTCTGGTATTGTGGTGCTGTGAATTCGAAATATATTATTTGCCTATATAGATGATCGTTAAGTGAAAGTGAGATGTATGTCATGGATTTGTGAGTGAAATAAGGTTAGAATTGAAGCAAGTTGGTGTTTCTTGGCATGTGAAAATTTGGAAGTTTTGATGAAGGAATTTGCTTCAACGATTAGTATGCAGCAAAATTGTTTGAATCAATTAGTGAAACTTGCGGTTCTATTTATTTCAAGGTGCAGTTCAATCTAGGTGTTTTTTTATTTATTATTTATTTATTTTTTATATATGTAAATTATTATTATTATTTTTAAAATTTTCTTTTATTGGTATTAGGATTATTGTTTTCTCCTAGTATTTTTTAAATGTCAATATTAATTTTAGTTTTTGCAATGATGTTAGGTGGTTTTGGAGAAGCATCACGAGTTTCTACACAGTACTTAGTGTTGTTTGATAACATAATCCATCGTGTGAGGTTTGCCAAATTTTTAGCAGTTTTATCGCAGGAGGAATATGATATGAAGGTTAAGTGTTTAGCTTTTGAGTATTGTTATAAGGTTTGTGGCAAATTTGCAGTGTTTTTAACTTTTATAGATGTTGTTTTTGCAGTGTCTATTGCTCCTTAAGGGTTTGTTTGAACATGGTAGGCGTACACTGAATCAAATGTTTGCTGCAGCCAAATCAACTGAAAGAGAAGGTAAGTCTTTTGTCGCGTTCTATCTTTTTATGAGAATCTATAAGTGTAAACTGACTTGGATCAAATTTGTGATGCCATACACTATTCCTGAGTAATGGACCTGTGCTATTACTATTTATATTGCTTAAAAAGCACAGTATCCGCACAGACCTTAGGAACACTTGCTAGTTAGTATACTTAAATAGTTGATGGGTTTTACTTCCAACTCAATTGTATTGCTGCTGAGGAACAATCCTTTTGTGCCTGGACATTAAATTGAAATGACTATTTTCTTCACAAAGCAAACCGGGTTACTTGTAGATAATATTTATACTATAATCTTTCAGGAAACCCAGTCACTCTAGAATCTGTAGAAGAAACCCTTCTTAAACTTGTGAATGCCCATTATGTTGAGCGCTGCCCAGCTGGAGAGCCTGTTCTTGCGCCACCCAGCAATGAACCCCCTGCTAAGAAACGGGGTTTTAAGGTATTTGCATATTAATTGAAATTCCTGAACTGGTTTGGGTTTCTTTGCATGTGTTATTTGATGATCCGGGATTAAATCCATATTAGGCAATTTTCTGTCTTAACTATAATGCAGTGCCAATAAGCTTCTACTACTGCAAGGATTAGAATTATCTGGGCTTATACTTTGATGGGATTGTTGTTATTCAATTGAATTATTCACATCTTTATTTTAGAGGTCTTGTATAAAATTGTTACTCATGTTATGTTGAGAAAGCATTTTTGTTATACCTATTGTGATATTGTTTTCTATTTCAAGTTTATGATCTATGTTTAGTGTTCACTCAAGTATTTTATGATTCATATCTTTAAGTTATAATCAGGAAATTGAGATACCAAAAACCATAGAACAACAAGTTATAGAAGAAGCAATGCCTGGGGAAGCAATTAGGTTTTATGTGGCAACAGATACTGAACATGGTAATGATGGTGAGAAAGGCGATATAAAACCCAGTGGCAGTTTTTCTGGAGAAAAGGTGGGTAGAAGTTATTTTGTTCAAAGCCGTAACTTTTTCTTGTATACTAAATTAGTATCCTGTAATGTGCAGCGCAAGCATGATGAGTCGGTAGATGGATTTGGAAGTGCTGAAATAGTTGTATATCGCGCAAATTTGGAGGAATTTATTCGCCGACTTAGGCATAAGGTTGGTTTCATTTCATGATTTTTTATATACCTTACATTAAGATATTGGAAATCAGGTTTTTTATTTTTATCTTTATTTTTTATTTTTAATTTGCATTGGGGAGACTGTTAGGACTTAAGAAAGCCTTTATGGAGCCTTGGTATATGGTTCTCGCAACAACAATTTGGAAGTTGAGTGTCAAGTTAAGCCTCTTTAGATAGTGATGGTTGGGAGAACTGTTATTATCCTTTCAAGCTGAGTTGCCTAACCTTAAATATAACTTAATGGGTAGTCACCTGCCACTTTGGTGCAGTTGTAATTACTCTCTTTAATTAATTTACCCTCTCCATTTTTTAAATCCATCATCTTATAATTTGTTAGATGTGTTCTGAATTTCTTATCACATGATAGGCATGTGTAGACTATGTGAGAGCACGGCTCGATGAAGGGGCTGTCACTGTCATGAGTGCAATGCTGGATGCAACTAGAAATGAAGAGGCAACTGTGAAAACAAAGAGATCAGGTTTCAATTTCCTGACTTGATTTCTAAATATATCAGCATTTATGAAATGGTCCCTCAACTAAAAATTCAACTTTTATAGCTTTCATATGGTTAAAGCTAAATTTTTATTTGATCCATAAAAGTAAAATTTCACTGTGCATACAATATTTAGATATTAGATTGTTATTGAAAGTACCTATCTGATCATGAGTTGGTTAATTTATGAAACATGTCTTATAATCTTATCTGTGTCAAAATTTGGTTCAGTCATGACTATCATCCGCTGTATTTCCTTTTTTTTTCCTTCTTAGAATGGTGTCATTTGTCAAAGATTTTTTCCTCTTAGAATTGTGTCATCTGTCACTGTTCAACTCCATTTTCATCTCTCTTTTTAATGACTACATTTCATGGTAACATGCCCTGTAAAAATAAACTAACTTTTAATTTTATTTTTTAGTTCAACAACTTCCTTGGTTGTTTCTTATATCAAATTTTGTTGGCGTGTTTTTTAGTTCCCTTGTCAATTAGCTCAATTTTTGAAGAGGTGATAAAGACTGAAGCAGGTCGTAATATGACTTTTGAACATCTGAGAGCTGCCCTTACTGAATTGAGCAATCCACCCCTAGTGAAAGCATCTGATGAATCATATACCATCGGTAGGTAAACATCTTTTGTAACTCCATACTTTTATATCTATAAAGAATTTAACTATATTCTAATTATACGATTATAATTCTTTTGTAGATTTTGAGACAATTATTGAATTAGCTCAGACTGAGGAGGTATTTTCATTTATATCCATTGTTTTATAATACTCTCGAACAGTTGACCCTTTTGTGTTCAATTCATTGCCAGTTTGTGGTAGGTTATCTGAGCATTTCCTTCACACTCAGGTAGAATCAGTAGTGTTGAAAAGATGTGGAAGGGATGCGTATAGAATGTTCAGGTTACTTGCCAAGGAAGGCAGACTTCTGGAGACAAACAAGGTAGTGACCATTCTGAATTTCATTTTGACTTCCGTCCCCCTGGTTAGGAACTATCTTATCAATCAAGACCCAAGATCGTTAGCTGCTACTATGAGCACATTACTCTGGTTACATGACAAGAATATGCATATAAATTATTTGCTGCTCTGATATTGCTACAATTCTGTAGATTGCAGATACTACATTTGTCGAAAAAAAGGATGCACCTAAGACACTTTATAAGATGTGGCAAGATGGCTACTTGCAAATGGAGGTATACACCTTTTTCTCTGCATGCATCACTTCATTAAAACCAAGTCACAATCCATTTAAGTTAGAATGATATCGTCTTTTTATTTTGTCTTCCGCTCTATGTTGTTAGCTTTAACTGAATAGCAAGCCATGAACTTCAAGTTATCTTTTTTTAGATCTGTAACTTATATGATCAGTCATACTAATGTGCTTCACTGTTGTTTCAGAAATTAGTAATTACTGGGAAAGCTGATTTTATGGTGTGGAAAGTAAAGAAGCAAACTCTTTGGCCTCATTTCCTGGATGAAATGTTCCATGCTTCTTCAAATCTGCGCCAACGACTAGCTTTCGAGAGAGAGAAAGAAAAAGAGGTTTGTCATTACATACTTATCAATATAACATCACTTCTGTTATCTTGATACTGTTCAAACTTCTTCATTTTTCACAATCGCAATCCGTTCAACCCATTTAATTTTTACATTTCAATCCTATTTCAGCTATTAGACCTCAATGCAGACAAGCGCATCGGCGCTCTAGAAGACAAATACAAACGGTTTATAACTGTCGAGAATATCCTGTTAGCATCTCAAATGAAGCTCGACGATTCCATCATGCTCTTCCATGACTTCTGATTGCAGCTTTTTGCTGTATAATCACTTGCATTTCTTCAAATCCAGGACTATCTATACATGTGCCCTTATTCTTTACTGGGATTTCTCAGAGTCTGAAAGGTTAACAAAGTAGTAGCCAACTAACAGGCTTGTAATTTTATTATTATTTTTTAAACATTTATAATTCAACTATTTTTTCACATTCAAACAACCATTTTGTACTTTCTACTTCATTTCTTCATCGAAATAGAAGACCATTCTTTTAATTTGAATATAAACTGATAGGTACCATAAAATTGTCTCCAATTTCCAAATTTTTGTATTGAGATATGTGGCCATTAACATTGTTTACAGTTGAGAACATGTGAGTTTATTGTAAAGTAAAGACCTGTGTTGTAAATCTGCCAAAATTAACTACCAAAATGTTCTTCTATCAACCACTTTCTCAGAAACATCATTCATCAGAGCCAAATGGCTTCTTCTGACTACTTCGAAACGACTCCTTGGTAACACCATAGTAAACTGATTTGTCACCTAAGTAGGTAATGTAGTTCCAGCCAAAAACTGACCCGCCAACAACATAGCTTTGTCGATCGCCGGTGGTGCTAGAGCTCTTGTCTAAGCTGGAATAATCAAATGGATTGTATGACCATTGTTGTGCTTGGTGTATGTCTGGTTTCTGTTTCGCTTCAAGTCCCGCAGAAGAAGAATTCCTGAAAAAACTATCAGCAGCCATAGGCTTATGTTCCGAAATGAATTTCTCAGCTTGTTCTGTCTCAGCGATCATCTGTTTGTATAAATCCACCATAAGCTTCATCTCTGCAAGTATTATGTTACATGTTAAGAACTAGGATGCTGCAGTTTCGCAAAATACGACAGAGATAGAGGTTTACCGAGCAGAACAAGCATTGGATAAAAGCAAGTCAATCAGAAAACAGACATTATATAGAAAATGTATATGTATATATAATGTACTTACGTAAGCGAACCTCATGCGCTGCTTGGCAATCGCGAAAATCAGGTGTCTGTAGAACCTGCAAACAGACACAAAATTAGATATACTTATGTCTAAGAGGCGCCATTCATATATACATGTAAAGAAGAATATCTGTTCAATTCAATATTGTCATAGATGCACAAAACTAAGCAGTAGCTAATCTAATCTACTAATGAAGATTAATATTTCATAACTTTTATTATTATTATTTAATTATTGGTCGTATACCGTGTAGAAGTATTTCCGAAATAAGTCTCTCTAGCAAAATGCATCACACACTTTTTTATCGCAGCAAAATGAATCCATAATACCCTACAATTCAGGCATTTTGATTTACTCAAATAGCTTTCAAATAGTACTCGAAAGAGAATCATACCACGATCAAAATCAAAATTTTAAAAAACTGTTTGATAAATCAATGATTCCGAACACGATGAAGTCGAATTCAGTTGGCTTTGCTGCTTATTCCAGCACACAATCTATTAAAGTTAGTACACTAAAAAAGTCCTAGCAATGAACAGCAAAGATGAAATTTTCTAACATGAATATAATCCTAAAAAACAAACAGCAAACGGAGTGACTAAGCCAAACATAACCAAATCAATCATTAACAACAATACAACAATTGAGAGACAAAAACCAAAACCCTAAAACCTTAATGACTCAAAAGATACAAATTTTCTACACTAAACACAAAATCTGCACTCAATCAAAGTCCCTACTAGACACACCATTAATCATTCAACAATAAATTCCCTTAAAACAATCCTCACTATAATCAATATCAAATATCACCATACCATCAATCACAACGATGAGCAACACTAATCCAACACCAATCAAATGCCCCAAACACAACCACAACAACATATTCAAATTTTTCATAACCCAAATGCTTCAACAACCTATTTTCCTTAATCTTTTCTTGAAATCGAATGTGAAATCTTCCAATAAGCCACATTTGTGAAATGAATAGCGAAGAGAACGAAGAAATGCAACAGGTACGTGAAAAGGATATATATTTTTTTACCTGCATGAAATGGGGACGAAGCTGAGCGGCAAGAGCGCGAAGTTTGAAGTAAGCAGAGGTTTGCATGTCGGAGGATTGTCGTTGATTTGGTTCATATGCCGGTTTGGTTACTTCGGGGTTTTGTCGTTGATTCACCATTTGCTTTGTTGTTTCTTTTTTTCCGATGACTCTCTCTTTTTGATTTTGCTGTACTCGGTATCGTTTGTTTGCTTTTCGTGTTCCTACAAAGAAAATAAAAATAAAAATGGACGGCTGTGATTTAATCATGTTTACTTTCTCTTTAAAAGTGTAATGGGCCGGACCGTGGATTTGTTTAGGATTAAATACGAAGGCTGAAATTCTAAGCTCGGTTCGGATTCAGATTCGGGCCCAAGTTTAAAACTACCAACTGACCTAAGCCCAAGGTGTAGATACGGATAGTTCGCTTAGTCTATAAAGTTCGAGTTTCATCCGCAATTTTTTAACTATAAGATATACAGTTGAGAAGATTTAGGATTTTATGGAGATCCTTCCGTAAAAATTTCGGTAAAATCCTATAATGGATATATCATACTCCTACAAATAAGAGGTTGAATCTCATCAAAAGAGACACACTCTAACTTACCAAAAAGCTGCCAACATCTCTTCTCACCACATTTACGTTTCCATTCACATTCAAGAGCTCATTTTTCGATTACGGTCTCCTTACTGATCCCAATCGATTGAACTTAATGCTCCAGGTGACTTATATCTTGTTAGTAACTTTATTCTGACAAGAACCATTTCAAACAGGAAATCATTCCTTTCTTTACATTTTACTTTAACTTCATTACTAAAGTTCAGATCTAATTTGAGCGTGAGAGTGCCTATAGCTGACACCACGCCGGTATTCCCAAAGTCATCTCGAACGTTCCGTATTCTCTTTTACAGTATCCACAAAGCCATCTATTTTGACAAGAGAAAACCCTGCATACTAGGTATACTTCAATAGCCATGCCTAAAGCACTTATTGTTGGGGTGTCAAACCCAATACCACATCGGTAATACAAGAGGATAATGACTTGTATATAAGCATCTAGAGAACCCCATTAGTATGAGGCCTTTTGGGTGGTGATACTCAAGAAAAAATCTGTGCGGGCTCGGCCCCCAGCCCAAAGCGGACAATATTATATTAATGTGTAGGAATTGGAGAGCGGCTCCAGAGGGTCCAACAAGTGGTATCAGAGCCTGGTTCAGAGATGGAGCCCGTAATCAAATCCGTGGTGTACCTTATGTCGAAAGTCTTCCTAAAAAATATGGTGGTCAGGCAGCGGGTCCCGTTGGGTAGTAACGGCGGTACAAGATAGTTTGACGATCTTTGGATTATCTCGAAGGGAGGCTGACGTGTTATCCTTGATTTGGAGGATCGATGGACTAACTCGGGAGGAAGCAATGTGGCCCTTGGATTGAAGGAGAGGATTGTTGGGATGTCAAACCCAATACCACATCGGTAATACAAGAGGATAATGATTTGTATATAAAGCATCTAGAGAACCTCATTAATATGAGGCTTTTTGGGTGGTGATACTCAAGAATAAATCCGTGCGGGCTCGGCCCCCAGCCCAAAGCGGACAATATCATACTAATGTGTGTGAGTTGGAGAGCAGTTCCTGAGGTCCAACACATTGATATATTGGGTTATACCAAATAATTATGCCCAATGAAATTTTCAAATCTTCCACCAATTTTATGGCATTTTTTAAATTTTCAATCTCCACTCAAATCTTTAATGAAATGACATTTTTAAGTAATTTAAAATATATAATATTCTATTTCACCTTTTAAATAAAATAATTTTAATTTCGATCTTCACATATACTTCTAAATTTTATTTATTTATAATTTTGTATTCAACTCGACCCATCAAAAATTATTTCTCATATCAACTTAAATAAAATATATACATTTCAATCATCTTTATAGATTTACCTTTAAAAGGTTCAAAATACATTTAAAAAAATTGATCCAAATATCTATTTACCTAAATTTCAAACTTTTAATTTCATTATTTTCAAATCCTAATAATTTCATAAAATTGTTATTCAACTCACAATCTTCCAACTAATTAAAAACAAAACATTTAACAACAACCAAACAAAAAACAATAATTCTCATTATTACCTTCTACATTGCATTACATTACCATGAAATGAACACAAAGTCCCTCCATGACTAAAACCCTACTACACATACACATCAAAACACTTGCACAAACAAACCCTAATTCCTAACAATCACCAACAATAGGTTTAACAACAAGAGGCAAACCATGACTAGGCCTCAAAGAAAGACAAATAGAAGGAGAGTGACAATAACTTGGTGAGAGTTGCAATGAAAACCTAGACAATATCAATGTCAACACAACTTTGTATTCCATCATTGTCAAGTTTCTTCCAATGCACATCCTCCCTCCGAATCCGAACGGCAAGAACCCCATTTTGTGGCGGCAGCCGCCGTATAAGGGGTCGTCTTTGAACCTCTCCGGTCGAAACTCGAAGACATCATCGCCCCATAGGTTTTGGTCATGGTGCATTGATACAACGTCAATCCACATGTTGGTTCCATTTGGTATCACTAGATTGTCCACTTTTATGTCTTCTCTTGCTTGTCTTTGAACATTTGGTGCTGGTGAGTAGAGTCTTAGTACTTCATTCATCACCCATCCCATCTGATCGAAACAAAATATGTTAGGTATGAACATATAAAAACCCAAAAAAAATTCAATTGAAAATTTTCAATAAGTTTGAAGGAGACCTAATTGTGACATAAATGAAAATGAAATTAGATTTTAGATTACTTATGTAGAAATCGAATACAAATTGATTGTTTAAAACTACATGGAATCTATTGTTTAAAAATGGCAAGCATGGTCGGTTAAGAAGTAACCAAGCCAACTATTTTGGGAATTGTTTGGACCTAATAAGGAAGGACACGTGGCAAACATATAATAAAAAGGCGGCGGTCAAAGGTGACCCTATGTTGACACGTTACACACGAACACAACATACAAACAAATGTCAAAGGATAAAGATTGAGTTTGGCTTCACGGCATTATTCACGCGCTACAACGCGTGGACTTGTAGAAACAAAATTTTGTTTGTTTGACCATTGACTGATTTCAATTTCAACATTTGACTATTAATTATTATGTTTTTTTTTTAATTTTAATAATTTGAGTAGTTCCCCTTAATTGTAAAAAATAAAAGTTTTAAAAATATGTAATATATTATAATATTAATAGAAATAATCATAAAATAGAATTAAAATTATTTTTTAAAATAAATTTTATAAAATAATTTTATTTTGTACTTTTTGGTTGATTATATTTTTATTTTAAAAACTTATTATTTTGTGTATATTTTTATTTATTAGTAAAATATATTTGAAAAAAAAGGCAAATAAATATACAATATTTTATTGTAAAACTTTAAATACTTTTATAATAATGATAATTCATAACTATTTAATATGTCTGAATTTTTATATAAAAATATGTGAAAATATAAAAGGAAAATTAATATATATATATATATATATATATATATTCTGATATAGATTTCAAAATCCTTAAAAAGCACAATCACACACCAAGAAAAAGAAAATGCAAGATTCAATACCCAATGAACCCTAACATGCATGAAACTATTCAATTTCCTATCAAACAAAGACATAATAAAGCATGCAATGCAAAGACATGAAAATGTAAATTTCATGTGAAAAAGAACTTATGTTACCTTCTTTAGTCCAGCAAGCATTTGGAAATCAATCTTCTCAAAATCACCTCCTGTGACATCTCTAATTTCCTCTCTTAGCTGCACTTGCCATTCCGGATTTTTAGCCAACATCAATAGTGTCCACGATAAGGCCAATGCAGTAGTCTCATGCCCTCCAAAAAAGAACGTTTTACATTCATCAATGAGCTCCCTGGTCGTTAAACTGTTTACACCGCGACCTTCTATACTTTTCGCTTTCATTAATAATCCCAATAGATCGGGAGAGGAATTTTTAATTCCTGATTTCTTTCTTTCCATAATTATAGATGATAGAAGACTATCAATCTCTTTTCCGAGTTTAACGGCTTCCAAAGTTTGTTTAGGATTTATAAATTCACTGTAAGGTACACCAACATATCGGTTGTATTTAAATAACTGCATTTGCATTTTTCTTAATTTTTCGAACACTTTCCTCCCATTTTCATACCCTATACCAAAGCTTGTTTTCGCTATGATTTCACCAGCCGTGGCAGTAATTTCACTCTCAACGTCAATCTCTAATTTGCCGGAATTTATTTGATCACTCCAATTTTCTAGCATTTTAGATGTGGACTCAACCATCAAGCTCGCCATTCTCTGTTCAATTCAAATTAGTTAATTCACAATTAAACAAAATAAAATATATTCATTCAAGAACACATAAATTAAATTTGATTCTCTTATTAAATTAATTTAGTTATATTTAATTAAGGCCATATAACTTCTTAGCCATCCATTTATTGCTTTATTTCGCAGTGACAAATAAAATTACTTGAGCTATTTATATTTTCTTCCATCAAAACATCTTTTTTCCATTTTAGGCAAGTTTGACTAAAATGTGTATGAGGTTCCCTATTCAAAACAAAATGTTGTATTTTCTTTCTTCTATTTTCCCCAAGTTTTCACCATGTTTATTAATATCTTTAGACATATGTATAGTCAATATTGATGTATAGACAACTCATGAAAATGTCAAGTGTTTTTAGCAAATAACTTATACTACGAATATTCATACATACGTATTATTTATAATAAAAAAATCACTTGTAGCAGCATCTTTTGACATAAATATACAATATATAGCCATCACGTTACTAATGATTTTTCAATATAAAAATTAAATAATTATTTTATCATTGACGTCAATTAAAAAAATAAAATAACATGGGAATGTGCATTCCATGTAATAAAAATTTGTTCATAATACAATAACTGAAATATGACAGATAATTTTATATCAAATAATTGAAAACTCATTAGATTAAAGGAATAAAACCACATAATCAAATAATTAATTTTATGTAGTAGTTGACATGTGTGAACTCTTATTCATGTCATCTTCTTCTCAAAAATTATTTATTATATCTTTCATCTCTTTGGTTCTTTTCCAATTTAGTTAAGTTGTTTTTTTTTAAAATATTTTATTTAATTTATATTTTTTTTACCACTTATCAGAAAATTAATCGCTGATGTAGTTGATCAATATTTTTAAAAAATAATTAAAATATATATATATTACCTTTAAATTGGGAGGAGAAAAAGCGGGAGTGATGACGTGGCGATGACGGACCCAATCATCACCTTCGACCATAACCAAACCATTACCAAACATGGGTTTTCTATCGAGCTTAAACACATTTGGTTTTCCCCAACTCTTCCCCATAACTCCCGCCGACATTCTTTTTAGAAACTCCGGTTCTGCTATGTACAGAAACGGCTCTGTCCCCAGCCAATACACAAACACTTTCCCTGTAATAACCCACACCCAAGAAACCAATCTTATATTATAACCCAAAGTTTTAAAATTTAAAAAAAAAAATAATAAAAAAAATCTTATTCTCCTTACCATAGGATTGTTGCCATCTGGCAAAATAAGGAAAAACAGTGGAGTGAATATCATTAGACACATCTAATGAAGAGATTTTGTTGCTGTTGTTGATGTTGATGTTGAGGTTGTTTTTCTTCTTCATTTCGTTGATGTTCCCCAGAGGAAAACTCGGAGTGGGACCATTAAAGCCTCTCTTCTTCAGCTTCAAATAAGCTAAACTGGGCAAAACCCAACAGGACAAAACTACTTTAGATATCAACAGAGCTAGAACAAAAGCAATCACAAGAACGAAACCCATTTCTGTATCTGTGTTTTTGTTTGATTTGTATGTGTTTTTTCTCTCTTCTTCAGCTTCAATTTGATGTGTTTTTTTGAGAGACGAATGGGGTATTTATAGAAGGAGTCTCATATGTCGGAGAAATTGACTAACAGAAGTAGTAGGTGTTTTCGTGAAGTTTCAACTCTGACCACCTTCCCATTTTCTTTTTATGGAAACTTCACATTTTGTCCCTCACTTTTACAAATATTCTTTATTTGGTCGTCATTTTGTAGGATTTTTAATTTTTTTTTCCTGCAATAGATACAAAATCTGATTTTAGGATTTTTTTTCCCTAAATAAATAAATTTAAAATCCAAATTTTAAGTGATGATACTACACACTGTCGTCTTATGTATAACTTTTTCTTTTTAAATTATTTTTCAGGATAGTAAATGGTTGGTATTGGATAAATAAAAATAAATATTTGTAATAATTAATAATAATTCAATTAATATTTTTTATAGTAGGTAAGAAAGATGGTATATAAAAGTGAATTATACAATATTTTCAAAAATTAATTTTATTTTATAATTGATATTTTTAATAAATCTAAATTAAATTTGTTTTATATTTTATTTATTTTTTTAAAAAAATTTATATTTGTGAATTTATTATTTCATTTTATTTTTTAAAATATTTTTACTGTTTGTAAAAGAAGTTGAGTAATATATATTATAAAAATTATTAACAAAATCAAATAATAAAAAAATTACACAATAATTTTATGTGAAGGTAATAAATTAAATAATTTATTTTTTTTCCATTCTTTAATTGAAATCACTATTGAAATGAATAATTATTTAAACTATATAATAAGGTGCTTCCGGGATAATGAAAATAGGATGGCCAATCAAATTATATGAATAATATTCTATTGATAATAATTATATATATATATTATATTTATTTATTTATTGATGATTAATAAAAATAGTATGAAGTGGAGTTATAGTTTGCATTGCATTGAATGTATAATGGTTATGAAGTTGGATTTCCATTCTGATCTCCAACTTTCGGTTTGATGGCTCCGACCCGAGCCAGTGTGGACGCTGTCTTTCTCTTCCACCACTCACTGACCTCCACGTATCTGCTTCCTGTGCCTTCCACGTGGACTTCCCTGCTTACGTATCTTCCGTTTTTTCATTCCCTTTTCCTACTAAAAAAAGCACCATTTTGTTTTATTATTTGTTTCTTAAGTCAATTGTCTAATTCGAATTCTTAGTTTATAGGTAAGGATTTGATTTTCCATTTGTATGTATTGAAAATTAAGATTTTAAAAATAGGTTTAATGAAATGTCGGCAGTCAAATTGGTGTTAATGTTCATTTGACTATATAGGTTAAACGGATTATTTCTTTCATTTTACATAATTTATAATTATAAGTATTATAAAATAATTTATTAAATCAACTAATTATTATGTGCAAATTAAGCATTAAGATTAATTTAAAGGGATTTAAAGTCTATTAAAATTTAATTTAGGATTTGAATTTTTTAAAAAGTTAATAACTAGCCAGCTAATTGTTAAGAGTTATTAACAATTAACTAGCTAATAATTAATAGTGGGTGGTTGAATCCATCGGTACTTAATTAGTTAATAGTGTCTAAATGACTCATCTGCTCATATTAATTACTACCTAGTTAATTAATAATTAATAAGGATAGGAGATTGTGGGACAAATAAATATTTTGCAATTTATTAAAAGGTGTTGGTGGAGTTTGATCAACTAATTAGTTAATTGTTAAAAGCCCATTTAACTAAAAATTAAGAAGTCTTTTAAGAGTTCGGTTTAGATCTCTTTCTCCTCATTTTAATAGCTAATTTTATCTCTTAAAAAATCCAAACAAGACCTTAATTAATAATTATTATAATGTATTTTTATTTCGAATAGAACGAATATTATCTATCATATGATATTTCAAAGGTCCACGCCTCCTCTGAATTAGATAGTTATATAACATCAAAAAAGCATTGTATTTATAGGAAGCATGCTTTGTCATCATTCCCATATTTTATAGGAATAGATAGTAAATTTGAACTTTTTAATATTTTTGAATTTTATCTTTCCCTCACATATTTCTTGAGTGATAATCTCTCAGATGAACTTGTTAGTAGGTCACTCATTCTTTAGATCAAGTACGTTAACTTCTGTGTTTTTAAATTTCAAGCTCCCAAAAAGTAATATTCAATACCGATGACACATGGTAACCTTTTTAAATTAAATATATTGCGAGTTTAATTTATATTAAACTTTTAAATTAGGGTGTCCATTTTTATTTTTTTATGAAAATAAATATAATCATAATTTATTTACATTAATAATATAATTTTTAAAATTTTTTAAAATAATAATTAAAATTATTATTTAATATAGTAATGGTTAAAATAATATATTGCTATTTATTTTAAGATTGTCTTACTATTCTAAATGAAGGAAGAATAAGTTAGGTATTTATATTTGTATTTGAAATTATAAGTCAGATGATTTTTAGAGACAATTATAAATTTTGATATTAGTTAAAATTGTAGAATTGATCAAACTTGGATCAATTGTATCATATGAAGCTAAAGTGTTAAGTGTTTAACTTTAACCCTAAAGTGAAAATTTATTAAAAGAATAAGATTTGATTAATTTAATAACTTTTTGTTACGTGAGAGACCAAACTTGGAATACCAATTGTTTACAAAGATGACTAAAAAGTGAATGTGAATTTTAGGAATATTGTAGCTCGACGAATATGTGAATGAAGAGTTAGACAGAAATTGTGAGAGCAAAGTAAAATGAAAAAAATGGTTGAAACACCATCTTCCTTTACATGTATGTGTATTTTTACCTTTTGAATTAAAATATATTTTAAAATGATAAAATTTATTTTATTTATAAAAAAAAATCTGGTCATAAATAATCAAATAAAATTTGAATAGATAAAAATTATTTTTAAAAAAAAATAATTTCCAACCACCTATTAATATCATATCAATTATTAATTTAATCGCTTTTACTTAAAATTTATAGTTTATTTCTAATAAAATATTAATTAGAGATATCCCACAATAAATTTTGATTTTTTATTTTTTTAAAAAATAAGTCAGTGGTAAACTCTATTTCTATATTTGGAACTTCTATGTGTAGAGTATGAAATACTTATTCAAACAATTATATTTATATTATTTTATCATGATAAAGTATATATTAAATTTAGTTAAAATTTAATAAAAAATTATAAATTATGTTGTATCACTTTTTAAATATATATGTTTAAACGTCATATATATTTATATTTTTCAGGGTAATATTACCTCACTTCCATATTTTATTAGAATTATTTATTTTAAATATAAATTTTTATATTTAAAATTAAAAAAAAAAACGACAAATTTAAAGAGTACGTATTATAAATAAAAAATGAAAAAAATATTTTTAAATTTATTTTTTCTCCTTCTTATTCTTATAACTAACACTACAAAGATGTAAATACTACATAATTTTGGTCAAACTCATAGTTGAGTTTATGCTTTCATATTAATTTAGTTAGTGAAAATTAAAGTGAGATTATAGTTAATATGAACATGAAAAAGTATTCTTAATTTTCTTGTAATTAAAAATAAATTCATTTGCATTCTCATTAGCTCCTTTCTGAAACGTTTATATTAGTTGACCAAAATTTCAATGACTATAATTGGACTCAATCAAACATATCATGTTGCACAATGTTGTTGAACTTGAATACATTAAACCAACATTTCTGTCGTTTTACTTGTATATATTAAATAAGGTTGACATGTAAATTCAAAAATAAAATAACATATGGTTGACATTATAATAATAGTTTTGAAAAATAATGTAGTCAAAATTAATTGCGTAAATCAATAGACTTTTATCATTATTCTGGAGATTATGGTTGAATATGAACTAGCCATTCGATGATTACGGGCCAGTAGATTTTAGTTATGTAGTTAGTTACTATTAAATTGATCCATAGTTATCTATTAATTTTTTAATGATATTATATTAAAATTTTAAGTAATTATTAAATTAATTTTTTAAATAGCACAGATTATATTTTAAATTAATTTTTATGGTAACAATTGAATTAAATATTTGCTATTAATTTATTATAATTTTAAAAAATAATAATATAATTAACTATAAATAAATTGTTAATAAAATTTATTTTTATTTTTAGATTGAAAAGTAATTTTAATGTTTTTTATAATGTTATCGTAAAAGCTAATTGAAATGATAAATTATATTAGTAAAAATACGGTTTTTTTTTAAAAAAAAAACAATTAATTCCGAATTTAAATTGAAATTTTTTGTAAAACATCAATAATTATCTGTAACAATAATACTATTAATAATTTTAATTTTAAACGAATTTTTAAATAATAATTATTTATTTTAATATATATATAAATTTTACCTTAAAATATTTACATATTTTATTTCTAAATTTATTGATAGAGTTGTAAATACGAATATATGTTATAGATTTTACATCTTTAAAATTTAAAATGATTATTTTTTAATCAATTTAATTACCAGATTAAAATGATAAACCGAATTAATCCATAATTTATATAAAATTATTTAAATTAAAATTTATATAATTTTAAAATTATATTTTTAATTTATTTAAGAGTATGTGTGACATTAGATTTTCAATTAGCTGATAGATCAGCGTTTCAGATAACGTTAGCAGTAATAAATTAGATTTTAAATTAACTGTAAAATTAGTTGTTGAATTAAACGTTTGGTATTAATTTTAATTTTTGAATTAGCTGTTATATATAAAATTAGTAAAATTTATTGTAAATATAAATATAATTCAAAAGATAATGATATAATTAATTATAAGATAAAAGTTAATAAAGTAAAACATTATTAGCGTTTGGGTTGAAAGCTATTTTTAATATTTTTTTAAACGCTAATTGAAACATTAAACGCGAATTGAAACACCGAAACACGCATTTTTTATTAAAAAAAAAGTTAATAAATAATTTAAATACTATCTAAAACGCTAATTAAAAAAACTTTGCACTCAATACTTTCATATATATTTTCTTGAATTTTTAATTTTAATCTTAATTTTTTTTTGTCTGTCTCCACTCATAAATCCATTCGAAATCAATCCCAACGGTTAATTATCATGTTAATTGTCCACTATTGGCTTATTATTGTCATTAGATTTACAGCTCTAAATTCCTTATAGTTCATTCAAAATTTGACTTATTATGGAAATATAAACAGACTTGAAAACCCTATTATCATTATTTGCATTATACACGATGATAGTCAAAACTCAACCCATTTTTGTGGAAAAGAATGTCTTTTGATATTCAATATGATCTGATCAAACTATCATCAGTAGAAATTAGAAAACCTCCTCATGTATTTTCAACATTTCCAAAGCTAAGTTCAAACAAAATCATACAGGCTGATGTCAATAAAATTAAAAATTTAAATAAAAAATAATTATTTCATATCAATAATCATTTTTCTATTGAAAAAAATAAAAAAAATACTCTTTCCATGTATACATTATATAATTTTAATTTTTGTTATTTTTAAAATTTTTAAAAAATAATTATAAATAAATTAATGAAACAATTAAAATTCAATTACACAATATTATTATTATTATTATTATTATTATTATTATTATTATTATTATTATTATTATTACTACTACTATTACTATTATTATTATTATTATTATTATTATTACTATTACTATTATTATTATTACTATTATTATATTTATTATTACTATTATTATTATTATTATATTTATTACTATTATTATTATTACTATTATTATTATTATTAGGAGGGAACATTTCAAATTCAAGTGCAAATGGGTGTAATTGTTTGGCATGTAAATCATGCTGAGTTTTTTAAATGTAGAAGAACCTTCTAGGGCAGGTTCATACAAAGAAAGAAACTTGCCAATATATTTAAAACATTTAGAACATTATATAACAGTCGGTCAAACCATTTATTTAATTTATTTATTTATTCTGTTTATTTTTATGCGAATGGATGACAATTAAATTAATTGATTTATATGTCATATTAATATAATTGTTATTTTAATATTTTTAAAAATTAAATGCTATTTTTAATATTATTTAATATTATTAAAAATAATTTTATATTAAAAATTTAAATAAAATTTTATAAAATCAATTTCAAATATTTAAAATAATATGTTTTTAAAGACTCAAATTGATAAGAATTTTTTTACTATTAAAATAAATAATTGATAATATTTTCCATATATATATGTATATATATTATTCTCTCCAGAAAAAAATATATTTCAATTTTATTTATTTTATTTTTTTAAAGTTCAGAATAAAATATATTATTTCTTATAAAATAAAATATATACATTTCTTCAATAAAATTATTATAGTTTCAACTAAAAAAAAGATATTGTCTTATAAAGTAAATAAATTATTCTATACTTAGATAATTAAAACAAAAACTAAAACAGGGTCAACTAACCAAATGATGATTATTAAAACAATTTGTTGTCGTCAAGCTTAAACTATTGAAGCCATGGGCGGTGGTGCTCTATATACCAATTAATGGATAACACTATTCTATATTCTTTACATACATTGGATAACACTTCTTTTGTTTTTGTATTTTTTTAAAAAGTATTTTATTATTGTGATTTGTTTATGACGTTGCTTATATAATGTTTGAATTATATCGTTATTTTCACGTGGACACATGCATGCAAGACAATATTCAAATTTTCAATTTTGTAAAATTTTCAAAACAATCCCTCTTATTTCTCTTATTATCCATTTTTATTAACTTATTTCATAACTTTGAAAACTAGGGTTTATTAAATAATAATAAAAAAAAAAAAAATCGTAATCTAAACACCGGATGATAATACTTACGAATATGAAATAAAGTATAGTAGATATGATATTAACATAATAAAAATGAAAGAGCGATATTATAATGAGTTTCACCTTGAATCACAACGAAATTTATAACATTGAAATGATTTATGTTAAAAAATTTTCACATATTTATGTGAATAATTGAAAATTGCATGACATTACCTTCTTTATAAAAGATGTGGAGTTATACTTCATTCATCTACAAAAGTCTTTTCCACTCTCATTTTTCATTAACTAAACAAAAAAAATCATCTAGTATGGTTAATAATTAGGTAATTTGAAAATTTTATATTACTTCTACCACTAGAATTTTGTATGGTTTAGTTTTGAAAATCTTTATCAACTAAAATTATAATTTTAATACTTTTACGGACTTAAAATGTGGTAGGAGAGAATAGCATTACCACCCAACTACAAGTTACAATTATGCAATGAACTAAAAAAAAAACTCTTATAATTTAGTTCAAGAAATAATTAGTTACAAATTTATTATATAAAGATCCGAGATAATAAAAATAATAAAGATGGTGTTACCTATACGATGAATATTCATAATATAATTAATTTCACAAATTTAATCCCCTCAACTATAATTGTAAATTCATGGTATAACCACTTCTTTATCTCTCGCTCTAATCCATCTTCAAACTATAGGGTTATTTACAAATTCTTTTTTTTTTTTTTTTGTTTATATGAAGTATTTAAAAATTACCTCATTCCTCATTTGCTCAGGAACTTTAAACTTTTCAAAATTTACTATATTTAATAAAGATTTTCAATTAGTATTTTAGATTACGTCAAAATTTTAAATTAGTTTTTAAAAAGTATATATATATATATGTTTGGTAACAACATTTAAAATAACATTTAGTCTTTTAATTAGCATTCAAGATAGCATTAGTGAAAACTATATGATAGCTTTCAATTCTAACTCTAATATTAATTTACTTTATTAATTTTTATTTATAATTAATTTCTGATTAAGCACAATATGTGCAACATTTATACACTATTTTATTAGTTATTTTGAGGACATTATTGGGATTTTATACTAATTTGCCCTATTTTTGTGAATATGCACAGTTTGGAGGCATTTGTGCAAATTATGAAGTTTTCTGGGACTAAAGACCAAAAATGCAAAAAGTCAAGGATTGAAGACAAACTTTCACATCTTTCAAAAGTTAAATAAGAGATTATACTAGAGAGGATTTTGAGGAGATTTTATGGGTTTTGTTATTTTTCTTAATGGAGTATATTTACTCTGTAGAACAGTTTATTAGATTATCTTTTATTTTCTGAAAATACTGGAAGAAGGAATCAGGCTTTAGTTTTTCTATCTGTTTTCTTATTTTTATACGTTTAGTTTATATTTTAGACAATGATGTTGATTGCGCCCATGGGGTGCTAAACTAGTCTGACCAGCTAAACGATTAATTTAATTAATTCGTGTTGTGAAATCTTTGCTTCGTTGCTTTATCTTTTAATATTTGTGTAATCTTTGTGCCCATAGTTAAGGTCATTCTGTGCCCATAGCTAATGTCATGTTAGTTTTATTTAATTAATTGATTAAGCGCGTGATTGGTTAATTGAGTATGCTAATACACTACATGTTAGATAATTCGTAATTAATCTAACCTAGGTAGTGTTGAGGTTGCACAATCATAGTTCAAGAACTGTCGTACTGATTCATTGGCTATGACCATAGGTCTTTTCTAGTTCATATTGCAATCTACGTGTTAGATTAGTGATTGATTCGAAGGGTCGTACCCAGTCAGTCTAATAACTAAGGAAAAAATTGGTTGTTAGGCACGTTGTCAATAACTATAACTGTGGTTATTAAATTCGATAGAGATATCTTTCGAATCAATGATCGACACATTAATTAAATAATCGGTTAGCTGGGTCTTTTAATATATTTGCTTGTTAATATTTTACGTTTTTAGCATTCAGTCCAAATCCACTTTTCAAACCCCCATTTACATTACTTGGTCAGTATATAATACACAATTGATAACCGTTCTCTGTGGATTCGACCTTGTTTAATACAATCAATTTGTTGTTTACAGGATATTTAAATTACTGACGGACTCGAAACCCGTCAATTTCAATTATATTTATATTTATAATAAATTTTATTAATTTTATATGTAACAGCTAATTTAAAAACTAAAATTAATTTTATATTTTAACCAACTCAACAATTAAATTAGAATTTAATTTAATCACTAATTATTACCGTATTTGAAATGTTAACTTAACTATTAATTAAAAATTTAAAACGAATTCTTAATATTTTTAGATATACATGCACATGGATAAAATGATATTACTCCAAATACAAATACGTGTTTCTTTTGTATAGTTTGATCCATGTAATGATTGCTTTCTTTTGATGTTTCTTGTAGTATAAATGATAATATGATAATAATGATATGGTTTTTGTGCAATATTACCTACTTTTCAATCAACAATTTAAATTTCATTAGCCTAATTGATGATACCTAATCTTCTATTTTCAAAACCCTAATTGACGTGTTTGAAAAACTACTTGTTAATTTATCAGAACTTTAGACTTCTATCTTCAATTTTTGGTGAATGACTTGGAACGTAATGAAAGCTAACATGAAATTATAAATTAAGTTGCAAGTTGTTCTTTGGCTATATCTTATCTATACATTTATATTCTATTTTCAAAATATTACAATTTAAAATTACTCAACATATATTCACGAATATATATAAAATAATTTTAAAATAAAAAACGAGCTATTAAGATACGAGAAAATATTAAATAAAATTATATTTAAAAAAAATACTACCTATAATAAATTTTAAAATAAATAATAGACGATTAATTTTAAATGAATTATATTATTTATAAAATTAATTATTAGGAAACTGTTTAAACAAATAACATAGAAGGTTCAAACAAATTACAATACTTCCTGTCAATGACAACTCTTTTTAGACGAAGAAAAAAAAATCTAATTTTTAACGAATATTATATATAGTATTTATTCTTAATGAGTTATAACGTGGATTTATAATGTAATTATTTTATTTTTTAAAATATAATATAAAATCTTAATGAATTATAAATATGGATTTATTTTTAAAACTCACTTTTTGTTTTGTTACAAATAAACTAATTTATATCAATTTTATTTAGTATAAATGGAGGTTATATGTTTTAATAACTTCTAAATAAAAATATAGTATTTATTGAATATATGGTCTAGCATATATATATATATATTATTCACGCTATTGGATTTTGGAAAATTATCTTTTTATATTTAGTTTTTGAATTTTTTTTTCAAAATTATTTGATTTTAAAATTATTATTTAAATTGACTCCACTTTACAATCTCGTTTCAAAATATTTTTTTTTTTATAAAAAAAAAATTCAACGTTAATGGATTAACTTTTATACATATATAAAATTAAGAAGGTAGCTAGAGTGTCAGGAGTTTAATCAGTTAGTTAGTGGTAATAATTTGATAATTTTAAATAAAAATTTAAGTTAAAAATAATATAAAAAAATATTTTTTTTCAAAACTAGAATGATTTGGAGAAGGAAGAGCATCTCAGAGCTCCAGTGGTACTGTTTATTTTAAATGTTGCTTCAGTGGTACTGTTTATTTTGAATATTAAGATGACGTGACAAATTTTAAAATAAAATTAAAAAGAAAGAGTGATAGACGGTGACCACTATATGACTATTTTTAAACTACATTATCTATTTTTTAAATACATTATCTATTCATGACAATTTTAACACATCATTATTCACGATTTCTAGTTTACATTGACACATCATTTGACGCACACGTTTCCTCGGAGATACTCTAACCGCAAAACTAATAAAATTCTAGATTAAAACAAAATAAAAAATTTAAATTAAAAGTAGTTTATAAATTATTTTTGAAATTTATTTAAAGAATATTATTGAAATAGAGTGGTATTGTTGGTATTTTTCCACTGGATTTGATTACATCATTATTATGATAGTAGAAAAAACACTTTCCCTTTCTCTGGTTGAATAGTAGTACAGGAGTATCACCGGCCAATCCTCATAATATATGATAGATGTGATACAACAAAAACAAAACAAAACCATATTTTTCTCTGATATGATCTCAAAGAATCTCCCAAATTGCTGACCAGATTCATTTCCAGCTTCGGAAATGTTGGAAAATATGAGATAAATTTGATCTCTTTTATTATTTGTGTGTGAATTAGAGAACAAACAAACCAAGACGGCTATTGAATTTGTCAATAGTTATACATTCAAAGTTGATAGTGATATGTGATCATCTATCATTTTCCGACCAAGTGAATGTTGTGTGGATAAGAACACTTCTATTTATGTTTAGGATAATTCTATTCAGGAACGTTTATTTTTATTTTTATTTCAGTATATCAATTTTTTTTTTAAAAATTTTATCATCTTATCATGATTTTTTTTTTTTTTTTTTTTAAAATTTGAATTTTGGTGGAGCTCAAATCGACGAGGCTAACAGTGGGTTCTGCCGACAATTGGTGGCCGAATAGAAAAGAAACAATAGAAAAATCAATTTTTGATAATTTTTAATTTTATCAAATTTTATTTGCTGAACCACTAATGAATAAGTATATGTTTGACACTAGATGTTACTTTAGGGGCTCACATGGATCCTCGTATAGGATAAACACAGAATAGTATAAGAAAAAGGATTAGAATAAAAGTTTTATATAATCCATATACTGTATTTGGTTGGTTATCGTATAAGTAACATGATAGGATAATAAAGTACTAAACTTATATTTGGTAAACCTCGATAAGTAATAGGATAACAGTACGGATTACCAAAATACCCAAAAATTTGACAAGTAATAAAATAATTATTTACGGATTAACAATAAATAAATAAAATATAATAAAAATATATTAATATTTTTTAATAAAAAAAGTATTAGGAATAATCCTAAAAAACTTATGAGAGTTTTAGAAATTTCTCCAAAATCTCTGTAATTTTTTTCCCAATGTCAATGAATGTCCAATTTACTATTATTTACTATTTTGATTTTTTTTCCTACAAATATTTGAAGGGTAATTTGGTCATTCCAGTTTTTAATTTTTAAAAAAAATTAGTTAAAAAATAAATAAAAAGTAGAAATTGAAAATAATATTAAAAACTCTAAAAGGGTAATTTGGTCATTTTAATTTTTGAAAAAATTTCTAAAATCCTCTCGGATATTTTTGGGATTATTTCAAAATTTTATGTAGAATTTTATTTTTATTTTTTTTTCTAATTTTATCAAAGGATAATTTAGTAATAACATGATGAACATCTAATACGAAAAGTACGTGATAAAGTTATCGGAGCATTTATCAATGATTAAGTTATCCTATATGTATCGTATAAAATTATAGTTCGTATTATTTTATCCTATTCTAAACAGGAGCCAAATGCTTGATAAACATATAAATCGTATTATGTTATCCTATCCTATCTCTTATCCTATAAACCATGTGAGCCCTAGATGTTTAGTTAACTGTTGAAGTAGCGATGAATTGTTAGTTGTTAAATTAAAGGTTGAAGCACTGATTTGGCATGAGTGTTTGGTAATAATAATTAGAGGTTGAAGTAACTCTTAGATGTAAAATTATGTAAATATTACACTATATTATTTTTCACCTTACAATGTAATTTATTTATTTTTGAATATTAATATTCATTTTTAATTTTTTTTTTTAAGATTTTCAATTCAAAACTTACAGTTATCAACTCATTAAAAAATAAATAAAATATAAAGTAACTAAAAAATTATTTAAATATTTTTAATCATATTTAATAAATAAAATTATGATTAAAATTAACCTAATTTAGTACAAATAGAAACTATTAATATTATTAAGGGTATATTAGTAATACTAAGAAATTGATAAGGGTAAAATAAGAGTTTTTTGATTAGCGATTCTGTCTATATTTGAAGTAGCGTTATGAAAATCGCTAATTAAAAATCTAATCGCTTATCAAAATGTTTCTCCCAAACGGTTAAATTGCCAAATCACTAACAAAAAAAATTCTAATCACTATTTAAAAATCTACCTATCAAACACACACGGAGACTACCACTATTAAACTCATCTTTCGGAAATCTACTGCACTCCAAATATTCCTTTTAAGAATTTCAATATAACCACTATAAAATGAAGAAAAGTGAAACTGGCGTAATAAAATGGAAAAATTCCAAACCTTAATGTGTTTTTAAGATTATTCTTATATTTATTTTGTGTCTAATGCTAGCATGTGAATAACCCCTAATAAATCGAGTAGTTTTTCTTTTAATAAAAATTACTTATTAAATTAATCGTTTCACAAACCGAGCTTAAAATAGTTTTCTTCAAGCTATTAAGTCGAAAGTGTTAAAATATTTTAATATTAATAAAATTAAACCTATAAAAATATTATTATAATTTATATTAATAAACATAAATTAAATAAATATATTTTCTTTTATATATTTATATAGTAGTTATTAGTTACGGTTTTCATCCCATCATTATTATAACGATTATTTTCACAGTATATTATTTTAAATTACTTATCGTTATAACTCTCTGTTATTTTATCAAACGAATACCAACCTTCGAATTATGTAGGAGATGACATCACAAAGTGTGTAATACATTAATATTGAATTGTAGGCGCAGTAAAGTGAGTTTGATTTGTAATTTTGTCTTTGTGTGATGTTGAATGAGTAATCTGAATCGATTGACAATGATTATAAGGGTAAATTAGGGTTTGACATGTCGATCTCAATAGAATTATATGATACAAAGTTGTCAAAACCTTTATATGATCAACATCTGTGGTCCAATCTACATCTAGTTTGTGGTACCAAATTTCACTACTTGATGTAGTATATTGTAATGAATATTCTTTGGAAAGATATCATCATTCCACGTGTTAGGTGTCGAATTTAAATAAATACAGCTAATTAGAATTTAATTATTAAAAATATTTTATATAAATGAGTGGAGTCGAATTTATGAAAAGTGAACCAATTTAATTTTCTGATAGATGAAACTAATAGATAAAATTAAGGATAAGTTTAATATACATTCGAAAATAAAATAGAATTTGATAGAATAAATTAATGAGAGCAAAAAATGAATAACTGAGGTAATTCAGTAAAGTAAATCTATTCAGTTATGTTTTGATAATAGAAATTGAATAATTTATACCAATTCAGTATATTCCATTAATAACGGTTGGTTCAACACCTAACAATCATCTTTTATTGTTTATTATATTGATCAAACTCTACTCCCACCAATCAACCTCTGAACTATCACTAATTCAACTGGCGTCTAATATGTTCAACTGCATATCGTATTAAGAACTAGAAAGATTAGAGTCCAGAAAGATTTGAACCCATAACAAACAAACCAACTGAGTGCGTTTATTTAGTTATGACAATGAATGTTAAAAGTATATGACGTATAATATTGATTACTATCTAAACTAATTCAATTAAACAACTAGTATGAATTAGTTTTTGTCAAATAACCAGACATTACACATTCAAACCTATTCAATAAATCGACTATACACATAAATTAATCGAATAAACTAGCAAATTCAACTCTAAATCTAGAAACTCAAAGAACTCGGTGTAAATAATAAAATACAATTCTCTCCATATGTATAAATAGAAAAATGACGTTACGGAATTGAAGGAGTTAAGTTAATTATTGGCACAACTAATATTATTATTGTTAGTAAAAAAAATCCTTAAAGAAAAAACATAGAAGAATAGAATAAAAATTTAAGAAAAAAAGCAAAAGCCTAAAATTTATATTTCTATATTGATACTAATATTTTATATACCAGAGAAAATTGTAAGACATAAAATATTGTCAAGCAAATCTTTTAAAATCCAAAAAAAAAAAAAATTAAATAAACGAGAAAAATAGGTTTGACGAAACTAACTAGATTCTTGGTTTTCACAGCTTATCTGTAACTTGTAAAATATTTTTTAGACCTTTGAATTATTTTTTAATTGCAAATTCCCTACAAATTCTAGAAAGTAGAAAAGTAAAATAATAAAGTGCCAAAATTTTAAATTTAATTAAAAAATCGGAAAATAAATATAAATTGTACATATTCTGCACTCAACCACGACAAGATTTATATTAATCTGACCACTCATTCTACCTACTAATGTGAATTATAGGAAATTTTTTTTAAAAGTTTCCACATTTTGAAATTTGTCCTAAATATATATATATATATATATATATATATATATCTCGAAAACTTTTTATTTTATTATTTCGAGATCTCGAAAAATTATTTACACGTTATTAGTAAATGAACAATATTTTAATATCTCTTCCTTACAATTCTTTCAGGAAAGAGAAGGGCATTATATAAAACTTATTTTATAATGTAGATCATCAGTTTTAGATAAAAATTAGGAAAATTGTCTAGTTAAAGAAAGATTTTGAAACCATAATTATAAGTGAACTATGAAAAATAAAATTGTGAATTTTAATTTTAAATTTGAGTTCTGTCACATTAACAAATTTTCTATAAATTTTTGTTTTTCAAAATTACAATTCGAAATTTATCGAATTAATAATTAATCTGAAAATGTATCCAGAATACTTTTAAAAAAATTATTACGAGATTAGATTTCTTTTTTTAATATATATTATGTTTGAAATTTTGGAATATTACACCTATACTGTAGACGAAAAGTGTGACCAAAACAATCAATACATAATGGATAGATCCAACCTATACAAGTATTCAGCCATTGATCTAACCTATTTTGAAGTAACTATTAGTCCCACGCATTTTACACTCAGCATTGTAAGGACGGTATTGGAATCCAAATTGAAACTCCAAAAAATAAGGAAAAAGAAATGGTGTGTGTAAAATGTACAGTGAAGAAGTCATTATCATGGAATCATCATATCAACTAAAATTCAAACTTAACTCTCAAAATCTTTTCAAGTCTCACTTCACTTCCATTGTGGTCCATTTTATAACTACCAGAAAAAATTAAAACTGTTTTGACCACTGAAAAATAGAAAGATTGATTAACCTAACCTAATCTAGCTAAGCTACAAACCTACATTATTAGAGACTGCACAGACTGGTTCTCAGTTCACACTTGATTCACTCTATGTCGACTTCGTTTTTTAATACATGTGGAGTCAAACTATATTGACTGGACTTTATATAATTGGTATTTGAGTGGAGGTGTGCCTTACATGAATTTGGTTAAGTGATTGTTTGAACAAGTCCTTCCTTCTTTACACTGTCTTTTCATCACGTTCTGATATGTGAATCTAGGGCAAGAGCCAACTCAATTTTAGCATATGAATACACTGTCTTTTGGCTTTTATTTCTTAAAAATTGTTTTAGATGGTATTTGGATAATTGACGGAAGTATTTTTTATATTCTAAAAATTCTTCCGAATAAAGTAAAAAGTATTAACTTTCTGAAAATGACTTCCGATTCTCTTCTTCTATTGAAAGAAGTTCAAAGTAAAAGCAATCTCAAACAAATTCTTTTTGTAATAAAATGTATATTACGAAACAGGTTGTTTGCACTTTTGAGTCTTTCATTAGAAAAATTATATTTTTAAACATACATTAAAATTTTTACAAAATTAAACTTTTGATTTTTAGTTTTTAAAAAAAAAAAAAGATCAAAATGATCATATTACCCTTTAGTATTTTAAAAAAAATATATCTAGTAGTTTCCCGGTATTACATACTGGGAAATAGACAAATTGACATTTAGTTTCATGGTGTATAGTACCGGAAAGCGAAAATTTACTTTCCAGTACTACACACCAGGAAACTAAGTATCAATTTTGCTAATTGTTTCCTGGTGCGTAATACTAGGAAGCAAATTTGTTTCATGGTATTACACGTCGGGAACAGGTAAAATTGATGCTTAGTTTTCTGGTGTTTAGTACCGGGAAGTAAATTTTCGCTTCCCGGTACTACACACCAGGAAGCAGATAGAATTTTGCTTGCTTCCTGGTAGAAATACCAGGAAGTTCATTTTTTGCTATTTTTTTCCTAAAAGTTTAATTATATAATTTTTTTTTAAAATACATATATATATATATACCTTTTTAATATAAAGTAGACATTTAATATTACATCGAAGAATTAAGGGGTTATTTGGTTAAAAATTAGAATGGGATTATAATGAAAGTGATGGAGAGATTAATGAAAATGGGAATCATGATTCATTAATGCTACCTAGATCACAATAATAGAATGGAAACGGGTGAAGATGGAGGGCGACACTCGAAAGATGGGAGGTAGTCATAAGTCAGGTGGAGAGAATGGATGAGGAAGTTTGATTTTAAAATAGATTATGAGAATGAAATGAGTAAAATTCAGGAGTCAAAATCCACTTCCAAGAGAGTAGGAATGAGTGGATTTTTGTGAGTGAATCCCGAATTTCGATTCTCATTCATGTATACCAAGTAGCTTATTTATAAATTATTTTAACTCAACTTCCATTCCCAATGGTGAATATCATATACCAAACAGTCCCTAATTTTATAATAAGAATTTAACTAGTTAGGAATTAGCAAGATGTTATCCAATAACTAGTACATATTCACTCTAAAATGACAGACTTCATTAGTTGATTTTTATAAGGAATCATTTTGTTACCATTTGAACAAAATTGTCAAAAATATTGGTAAGTTTTCATCACAATTTATGATAAATTTTCTTAACAAATTAAATTGTATGGCATGTATCTATACAAATATTTCTGTCACAAAATTATCTCTGAAATTTTATAAAAATTTTCACATTTTTACATCATTTTGAGTGATCCAATTTTTTTTTGAGAATTATTAAAACTACATACGTTTTATAAAAATAATTTGAGATTATCTTTATTTTTAAAATAATTTTGAAACATGATTCAGATTTGAATCGAAAGTTATTTTTAATGTTGAAAATCTAATTTTGATGTTAAATTACTTTACCACTCTTATTGATAGTTAATGACCTGATAAGGGGACCCTTATTGAAAGTTAAATGCTACATTTTAACTAAATCTTCCATTAAATATTAAATTATAAAAATACTCCCAAATTCAAATTTATTTATCGTTGATCAGGAGACACATCTAATAAATGTCACACAATTTAACTCTTTCTACCTATAAACTGTTTATTACCTTGATCAACGGCCTCTTCTTGCGGATTTGAACAAAATATCTTGTTCTTATTCCTAAAAAACGTGCTCCATAATCAATGGGCGATCTCAGACTTATTACTCTATGTAATATTCTTTATAAAATAATTATTAAAGTCAGACTTATTACTCTATGTAGTATTCTTTATAAAATAATTATTAAAGTCATTGCAAATAGATTAAAATTTTTGTTGCATTTGATTATTTATCCTTCGCAAACTATCTTTGTCTCTGGTTAGAATATATATAATAATAGTATTATCGCTTTTAAACTTATGCATTATTTCTTAAATAGATAAAAAGAAAGTTTTTTTTTTTTTTTTTGCTTTTTTTAAATATAAATATTCAGAAAGCTTATGATCGCTTGGCCATATTTCTACAGTGTTGAGTAAGATGGATTTTCATAATATTTGAGTTGATCTTATTATGCATTGTATTTCTTCAGTGAAGTAATGGTGATACATGAAAGTCAACATTTAGGCTTTTTTTTTCGTGGCATTAGACAAGGAGATCCTATTTAATTCTCGCAGCGCTTTTGTCTCATGTTGACAAGGAAGTTATGTTTAAGACTGTATTACAAGTTTCGCCTACATATGTTATGAATCTATTTATTTTACCAAAAACTTTTTGTCAGGATTTGCACTAGATAATGAGTAATTTTTTGTGGAGAAATGACTTGAACAAAACAAAGAAATTAATTGAGTTAGTTGGGAGTGGATGAGTAATCCAAAGTCTTTTCATGGATTGGGATTTAAAAAGTGCATGAATTTAATATGGTAATGGTGGCTAAACATGCATGGAAGCTACTATTAGATCCGAGTTCTTTGGTGGCTCACATTCTGAAGGCAAAGTATTTCCCTGATACTAATTATTTGAATGCTTCTTTGGGTCATAATCCCAATTACGTTTGGCAGAGTATTTGGGAGTATCAAAAGCTAGTCAGTACTATTGCTGGGGCATGTAACACCCCAAATTGAGAAAGGGTTAAAAGAAATTAAATTGTTACCCATATCATCAATGTGCACATTATTTTTCGGGAGCTCAGAATTTGAGAACTCTAAAGTTAAGCGTACTTGATTTGAAACAATCTTATGATGGGTGACCTTTCGGGAAGTTGTTCGAAAAGCATGCCAGTGAGGATAAAGCATGCTTGAAAGCGTACTGGTGGTCTATGACACTAGTGTTCAACCTTAAAACCGATTATGTGATCAGGTCACGCCCTGTCACCGCGCCTTAGGTCATCCGAGGGCAAGAGTCGGACGTTACAAATGGTATTGGAGCAACTCTGCGACCACGAGGTGCGCCTATGGACAGGAGAGCCCATGGCAATCGTCTAGCAGGGGTAAAAGATTTTGGGAAAGGTTGTGGGGGCAGATCACGATGGGGACGCTGTGTCCTAAGGGGGGAATTGTAACACCCCGAATTGAGAAAGAGTTAAAAGGAATTGAATTGTTACCCATGTTACTAATGACCATATATTTTTTAGGAATTCAGAACTAGAAACCTCCAAAGTTAAGCGTACTTTACTTGGTAGTGGGCATAATATTTTCATTTGGGAATATTTATGGCTATATTCTAAGGTGTCCATGAAAGTTTCAACTCCTTGTCCGATTACTTCAAGTTTGTTTTGATTGTCAATAGTTATTGAAAAATTTGATATCATCAACGAAACGCTATTCTTCAAATTCCTTTTAAGTAGTTGTACCTATGAAGACCGGTGGTTTGGAGGTTAGATAAAAAGGATTTTTTATTTTGTTCGAAGCTCTTGTCGTCACCTGACTCCTATTTTTCAAATGAATGCTACATGTGTGACTTTGGCAGAAATTATGGAGCCTCCATGTTCCTTCTAAATTTTGGGGTGGCGTCTTTGCTTAAATACTCTCCCTACGGTGATAACTCTACGTCGTTTCAACTCCTGGTATTCAATTCATGTTACTTTTGCAACAATGGTATAAAGATTTGCTTCACTTATTTGTGGACTGACTTGGTTTAGTGAAGCTTTTAGCAGGCTAGCGATTTAAGTAAAAATTTTATGATAGTACTGTGGTCGATTTGGAAAGCACAAAATGTCCTTATTTGGAAGCAAAAAATACATAATCATTGGTTGGTTCAACAGTGAGCTAAATTTGTTTGATAAGAGTGGGAATAGGCTTTAGTTATGGAAGATGTAAATCCTAATGTATCTGCTGCAATTTCTTAGTCTCTTGTTCCGCAATATTATTTGAAATTGAAGTTAATAGAGTTTTCTTTGATAATTTTGTGAATCTTGGTTGCGTAGTTAGGAATTGTCAGGAAGAATTTATATATGCTTTTTAAAAATCATTTCAGAGTGTTTTAAATTCACATAAAGTTGAAGTTATGGTTATTGGTGAAGCACTACCTTGAATTAAGCGAGAAGGATGGTAACAACATATTCTTGAATTAGATGCCTAAATTTGTGTTAAAGCTTTTTTTTTTTTTTTTTTTTTAAATTCTTATGAAGATATTTCAGCCAATGATTGTAAAGCCCTTTTGTCTGAATTGAGGGTGTGCCAATCTTAAATTTTGTGAGACGATCTGCGAGATTCAGAGCTGTCACCTTATTGACAGATTTTGTATTCACCCTCCATATTGTATTTATTCTGATTGATGAATAAAATCTCAACAATTATATATATATATATATATATATATATAGAATATCATAGTAAATATACAACAAATAATCTGATATACTTACAAGTTTATATAATTGTCCTTATACGCATATAACCTTACAAACGCGTCGATCTAAAACTACTTATAATTCAAATCTGGATCCTATTTCGAAATTCTTTGAAAATTCTTTTAAATTTGTAAGTGCATCCACATTTTGAATTCAAAGATATTTTTACAATTCTACATTTGATGAAAGATTTAGTTAAATTTTAACTTCCATCAGATTGTTAATATTTAACATCAAAATTGGATTTCAACTTTGAAAACAGCTTTTGACATTTCAAAATCACTTTTCATTTAAATCCGGATTCATTTCGAAATTCTTTTAACAGATAATTTCAAATTATTTTTATAGAGTAGGTACAATATTGAAAATTTGCATCCTATTATCCAAATTCCATTCTTCCTCCACCAAGTACACTTCCTAATACATCAAACTGTTGGATCTTCCAGAGCCGCTCTCCAACTCCCACATTAATATAATATTGTTCATTTTGGGTCAGGGTCGAGCCCGTACGAATTTATTTTTCAGTATCATCATCCAAAAAACCTCATCTCGATACTTTATATACAAATCATTATTCTTTTATATTACGGACGTAGAATAATGAATTTCACACCTCAACACAGACTCAATCTTAATCCAATCCGAACTCCAAAATTTTGCAATCAAACTCAGCACCATAAAATCTCCTTTTTGAAATTCAAATTTCAAAAAGCTATTTTCATCCACTTATTCAATGCCTTTTTAATTCAAGAACCATGAATCACCCACTATCACCATCATCTCTATAAGCCTATACCTCAACCTCAACCTCAGCCTAGTATATATTCTATATCTATCACAACATAATATTCTATTCACCATAATTAAAAACGTGATTTCAACTTCCACAACTAAAGAATACCTTAAAATCTCCCCACACGTCTTCCACGTATAAAGTACCAATAAACAACTATGAATCTAGCTACTATGGAGCCCCAACCGTCCTGTTCTGGATACTCAAATTGTACTTGGTCTTCTCCCTTCCCTAAAAGAAACTTTAAACAAATAGAATCATAAAAAAAATATTAAAAATTTGAAAATAAATAAGCCCTCAATATATATATACTTTAAGAAGAAATCAAAACTTTATAGAAATAATAATTATTTCAAGTTTAGAATTAATTAAAATATAAAATCATTTTTAATAACTTTAGTACCCCTTGCAAAATATTTTCTCAAAAATTATTTATCATATTAATTCTAACAATGTCATTTTAATTTATATATATAAATAAATAAAAAATAAATATGCAATCAATATATTTTAAATTTAATTTTTACTTTAAAAAAGTTACTCGATTTCATGAAATTTAGAATTAAACTAATAAATTATTTAATTTTATTTTAATTTTAAATTTACAGCATAAATTTAAAATTTAAAAATAATTAATTAATCAATATGATTTAAAAAATTTATATTACTTTACAAATAACTCACTATATATACATTTTACAAATTTGGTATGAAGTACGTTTTAAAGTAATATTAATCAATTTAATTTATTTATATTACTCAACAAATATTTTAATATAAATTAATAATATTATATATGAATTATTTATATAAATTATAAATAAATCATATGTATTTATTATTATTTTAGAGAGAAAAAAAAGATTGAAATGGACGGTTAAATTAATAAAAATAAATAAATAAATAAATGGTGACATAAGGCATAAATAAGATGGGTCAGTCATCGATAGGTTATCATCAAACAGTAGAATAAAAAAATCAGTTGGCATTGGTGTGTGTCCAAATAAGAAGTATATGAATACGAATGATGACGATGAAGAAGCGTGTAAGTGATAACGACATTACATTAAAAAGTTGAATTCCTTTTCTCCTCTACGTGTTTGAAGCGTTTTTTTAACTACTACTATTATTTAGTGTTCTTCTTTCTTGCCATATTCATGTTAAATGGATATATAAAGGGTCACAAAACAACATTTTTCATGTGAGATTATACTTTTTCTTTCTCGTGTAAATTTAATCTACAGTACCGCCGCAAAGATTTACTTAGCTTTTGAGTGTGTGATTGCGTTGTCAACTTTGTGTTATTGTTTTTTACTTGGTTTTAGGGTTGTTCTAAAAGGATTGAAAACTCGAGGCTATTTTATTTGTCATGTTTGGACATTGAGTAATATTTTAAAAATTGGTTATGACAGATTATGTAATTTACATTTACCCATATTTACATCTAAAAGTAAACTAAGTATATACATAGTGCTAATAACTATCAACAAAATATAAAAAATATATATAATCCAATTTCAACTTCCTTTTATTTCAGGCCATATGTATGAGTTTTTGTTTGTTTGCTTGCAAAATATTGAAATGGGCTCAAGCCCAATTAGCAAACGAACTGGATAAACTGAAATAGGTTTGATCCATTTTTAATGAAACTCGGCCCAATAACTTCAAATTTTGTTTATTTATTATATTTTTAAGGTTGAGAATGGACGCGTGTATAAATAATAAAATTAAATTGAATACTTTAATTTTAAAAAAATTAATAAAATATGATTATGAGTGATAAAATCAACATAGGCCGGCCTCATTGGTATTGACAATAACAATCGTTTATCAACTATTTATGTATCAGGCCCTATGTTTTCTCTTGAACAATCAACTATACATTACCACAGTGTGCTCATTTTATTATATTCCAAGTGAATGAATGAGTAGTTTCATTTCTTTCCTCGACTGATTCCAAAAGGAAAATGGCTACATGTTTTGGATACTCAATGCGGGCAATGGTGCACAAACGAGAAGTGATAAGGAACATGACAAAGGCAATCCTAGCAGAGAAAGGAAATTCTAATACACAGAATCACATTCTAGGAATGTATGTAGGTACCAAATATGTTGGTGTAAGTTATTGCGATCCTGCAACAAAAGGAGTCAAGCCTATGGGGTATGTTCGTATATGTATATATATATATGTATATCTCACTATGTAATTATTTGTACTAATTTGAACCTATACATTGTATAGGCCAGCATTGCCAAGGAAGGAAAAGGATGTGACTTCAATATCTGAACTTATAAAGAATATAGTAAGATGGTGTATTATATCATGTAATTTTATGTTTTATGTACATTTGAACATTTGATATGTTTGTAGATTGAGAGATATGGTATAGGGATGATTGTGGTGGCAAGACCATGGAGTATAGAGGAGGAAGAGGTTCCAAATATTTTTGAAATAGTTCAACAAAAGGTACTAGCCCTAACTTTTAGCAAGCCACTTTGGAATAGCTTATACTTTTAAGCTAAGACTTTTAACCATAGAAGGAGAAAAATACTCTTATGCAAAGCTTCCACTCAGTACTTTTCCAGCCTAAATACACTTTTGAATACCCATCCAAACATTAGCTTTTAAATCCAGAAAGCCGGATAAAGTACCTATTATACAAACTATCCCAAATAGTTTGTTGCTACTTCCACTTAAAAGTTCTTTCTCAACTCAAAAGTACTTCTAGATTTTTATTCAAACAGGCACTATATATAAGTTAATCTAGAATAAATATTTCTAGTTCACATTTTGTGTAGGTAGGAAAACATGAAGTAACAGGGCTAATAATGACCGGATCAGAAGAAGATACTAAAAACGACTTTGACGGTGAAGCTGCGAAAGTAGACAGTTTCATGCTAGACCTCAGCAAAACTGGAGTACTGAACCAAGTTTATTGTTTCTATTTCTCTGTGAAACTGATGGTGAATCCATCCAGTGTGAGAAAAGTACTTCAAGAACTGAGAAGTAAAGGAGATGAGAGATTTGTGTATGGAGATGAGAAAGAGTTGGAAGAAGAGATTTATATCTCACAAGCTGCACAGTTTATGTTGATGCATTTTATGCAGAATGACTTCGAGCCTTGGCTCGCTGAATCACAAGGTCGCACCAGTGTGAGGAAGCAATGCAGTGTCGCTATTAGAGTTGACGACGGAGATGATCATGTTTTTATGCTTGTTTAAAGATGCTATGTATGACTAATAAGAAGAAATAACATACTTTCTAAATGCAATGACTATTTTTTCGAATTCTCTAAGTTGATGTTGTAAAAACAGAAGTTGTAGGGAACAGTCTACAAATTCACCTAGCTATAAATTGAGAGATTATTACGTGAAGATAGTACCTGAACTGATATTGTCCTAACATTTTTTGAGCTTGCAGAGCGGAATAAACTCAGAATAGAGGCAAGCTTGGTGGGAACCGGATATGCACCCAGAGTTTCTCATATGCTACCAAATGATCCCATCCCATCTCCTCAAGTAATGAAATCTTTTGTTCGTAGAGCTTCTTCTTTGGTGGTTCTGAATCATCTTGTATCATGTCATTCAATACCTGTGAGAGAATTCAATGATCAGATGTGTTAAATGATCCTAAAGCGTTAATTAACCTATCTCGTGTGGAATCTTTGTTCATGGCTAGTGTCTCAAACAAACAAGTGCAATAAGTCTTGCAGATTATTTATACAAAAGCCAGTGGCAAGCTAGAAGTAAGAGATATAGATAATAACAAACTTTATTCCATGTTACAAAAGAAATACTACCTTCAGTGCAGTTCCAAGTGATCCTCGTCGTTTCTCACGTATCACTGATAGGGTATTGTATTTGGAGGACTTTGTATCAACCCATTTCCTCAATTCTTTAAAGTGATCTTCAAACAAATCTGGTTGATCACCTGATTGGCCACCAGTCTGACCCGCAGCTGTAGAGCTTTCAGTTGTTGATGCTTTATCACCCTGCCATACAACATAAACAACCATCACTCTATATATGTCAAGGACACTCACCGAAGTTGAATTCTATAGATGAACATCATTCTGCTTTCCACATAGGTAACCACTTATTAAAGAGGGAACTTCATAAATTGATGCCCAATTCCATCTAAAATGAATAAAGAGACTTCTATCTTAGATAAATTGGTCTCTAGCTTAGTGATATTAAGATTTTGTGTAGATGAGAACAGCAGAATTGACTAAAAACCTATTCCATACATCAGCATATGAGATAAGTAAAGCCTATGACATTACTACTACACAATAAAAAATAAGATAGATAATGAATTTCTACGCCACAAAATAATTATTCCTACCTTCAATTTCTCCAGTTCAATCAGCGCTAGACCTTTCTGATAAAGTGCCTCAGATAACTGATCACGAGTTGCCTCCATCTTCTTCTTAATTTTCTACCATAGAAGCAGCAAAGTAAAAACTTGTTATGTTGTGGACATTAAGGAAGTGCAGGTATTGCCAACATCAATTGTCAGTAGTTGCTAACGTGGAAAGAGAAGTTTGTGCCAATTTCCAGAATAATCAGCAGCATATTAAAAAATGATAAATACTAGGAAGTTAGGAACACAAGCCAACATCATAACACATACCTCAGCCTCCTCATCTTCAGGATCACTTTTCTGTGAGAAAAACCTTGCCAAGTCATCTCGGTCCACACTGTCAATCACCTCGTTCGATGCATCTACTATCTGCAAAGTGCGGTATCAATAAACCATGAAAGGAAATAAAATGTGCCATGAAATGCAGACAGGTGCTGAATCATGCTAAGAAGAAAAAGGTTAATAATTATGTTGCATCAGGAGAACAAAGCACAGACCACATCTTTCAATGACAACAATTAAAGTAGAGCCATAATTATTAAGGTATTTTCCTGCAGAGTCCAGGTGATCATTCAGCAACAGCAAGGTAAGATGAACTAAACCAATCAATATATATTTTTCCACAGGTAACAGTAGCAACTTTTAAGAACTATAGGCAACTGGTATATAATTATCATCTAAAAAAAGATCAAGCAACTCATAACACATTCACCATCATATAACCATAAAAACTTACTTCTTCATTGTGATGAACTTTGTCCCCAACAGCATTTCGAGAAAGCAGACCTTCTAGGATTTTAGCAAGCAACGGTGTGTATTTTGGGTATTCAGACTGAAAAATACACACATACATACAAGAGTGAGCCTTAGTTTATAAATTAAAAGAAAAAAAAAAAGGGGGTACCAAGATCATTCAGTCATATACATATAACCGATAACAACAGTTAGAAGAATATCAAATGTTCTCAAGGAAATCAAATAAAAAAGTCAGGCAGAATTACTCAACTAGGAAATAGTTGCAGGATATAAAGTATGCAACTACAAATTCTAGGTATGTTTATGACCTGAATAGGGAAGAGAGATGGACATTTTAAAAATTGTATTTAAACCCATAACCACCTAATAATGCATCATTTAATAAGATAGCCTCCTCTGAATAACGCATAAATTAATTTTTATTTTTTTTTTTAAAAAAAAGCTCTAACCTTCAGTGAATCGGATAACTTTTTCCATTCTGAACACTCCTCGTCATTGTCTTGTTTGAGGCTTCCCAAAACTTTTATCTTTGCATCTCGAATCTGATGATGTTTAAGACATTCAGTACCAAAAGATTTTAGAAAACAAACATAAACTCAAATGCTCCAACTTATGTATAAGAGTGTGGTAAAATGGAAATAATATGTCGCGATTGATTTGTTAGTTATCACACGGAAATGTGACAATAACGCAGCCTCTCATCTTTAAGGAGATTTTATTGCTAGTCTCTTATCATTTGATATAAAATATGAATTATAATCAATATATTCATATTAACATTGATGTATACTTATTTCAAAGAATTTTAATTTATTGTGCCTGGAGTACCTCTTCTTCTAAACGTTCAGACACAGTTTTACTGCATCCTGGAGAGGCTTTCCCTTTGTCCTCATCAATCTGTCCAATGAGGATACAGAAAATAAGATCAGAAAAAACAAACCGACGTCTCCAGAGACCATTTCAACTACGAATGATCCAGAAGATAAAATATCAAGGCAGCAAGTATCACAACCTTGTTCGGTGGCACTACATATGCAACTTTATATGAGACAGGGTTTTTCTGTGGGTTTTTCGCATCTTCCTGACCAGAAGAAGATAGCTTCCCATAGGAAATCAACCCAAACAAGATAGATCCTGGAGGAGAGTTCTGCAGATAAATATAGGATCAATTAAACAAGTACCAAAACAATGTTTCAAATGAAATTTTATGTATATTAAAGGAGAAAGAAAGAGAAGCTGACTAGATACCTTTGGGAGCTTGTCCTTAGTTGGTGGGCTCAAATAAAATGCTTCTTTTTTCCTATTAATAAAAGTATTAAGTCAGGATATCTAGAAGACAACATTGGATCAAAGAAACAAATGCTTATGGAGTCAAGCATACCCCGGAACTAATGTGGAGGATTTAAAAGCACCGTTTCCCATTACGGGGCCATCTGGTTGAGAGAAGAAGTTCAACCGAATGGCATCCTGCATTATAAACCAATCCATTGTTCAACAACCCAAGCACACAATCCTTTGCTACTAATGAAAATATAACTTCCTCAGTTAATTTACGCCATCTACCTTGTCCTCCAAATTTCTTTGAATGAATAGTACTAATTGCTTCATTTTTTCCAAATACTGCACATTGTCATGCCTGAAACGAAAAGATGATTGTTATAAACTTTCCAATCGCAATACCAAAATCTAGTTCAGTGGTTGCTTCACAATGAAAACATATTTTAGAGAGAATTAATTGCCATAACAATTAGGGATTCAAGAAACCAGAATGAAAATAAATCTCTTTATAGGGCCATTTCAAATAGAACCTACTACCAAATCAAGGCAATAATTGAATCCATATTGGAAATTGGATAGCAAAATGCAATTTCACAAACGAAATTAGGCATATACCTCAAATAAAGCTGCAAAGTATAGTCACCCTTTGGAAGTTTTGAAGATTTAGGATAGCAATCACCCATAGCATACACCCGCTGGTAGAGGAAAATAAAAAAGTATTAACAATTAAAGGTTAATACTTCTACAAATAACATTTTTTTTACATGTAGCGTTACAGAAGTAGATAAAGGAAATTGCACCCAAATTTATTTTTCAAATAATACTATATGTATAAGTACCTTGTTTGTGTCAGAAATCATATAAAATTGAGACTCAAATTTAGTGTCATATATGCGATTGTTAAGTAATGGAATGTAGGGTTTTATTTCAGCTCCTTCCTCTAGTTTGATTTTGTAACTGCAAGTCCATCAAGAAAACAATAGAGTATACTATATATTTTGAAATTCATCTAAAGAGATAAATTACCAAAATATCACAACAATCTTACCTTAATGTTAATGCCAGGGTCTGTTTTCCAGAGGGAAGTTTGTCACGGTCACCTTGAAGTGCGCTTAGTTTGCTATCAATTGGTCTATATGGAACTCTAATCTGCAAACACAAAAAAAGTAAAAACAAATATGCATCATGGTTAGTTCATGATACTTACATAATCTATGACCTCCATTTATGTGTAATATAATACAAATAACATTATTTTACCTTATTCAGAACAGCAGCAGGAGTAAGCACTTCAGAGGACAATAAAGCTTCTGCATCGATTCTGACAGGTGCATCGCTTCCATCCAGTAAAACTTCATTTTCACTAACGTCAATCCCATGAAATGCTATCTGTATTTTCAAAATATAATCAATATGTCAGACAAGAGGTTTCAGCATTTTTTAATTTTTTTTTTTTTGTAATTTCCTAAAGTATGCTATATTTCCTTTTTCCAGGTATCAGCTAAAGCAAAGAGATAATTCCGATCTATTTTAATGTACCAAGATTAACAAAAGCTGCAACATGTTTCAATCAAATAATTTTGATTTAAAGAACCTTGATTTCGTGAAAAGCATTAAGGCAACTTATATGTAAGAACAAGAATTATTATATAATATGAACTAATCAAACAAAAAAAAAAAAAAGAAAAATCATAAGAAATAGCTATGCGAATTGCACCCTGATTTTGACAAGAAACTTCTACCTCAAAATCTACAACAGTATTTTCATGACTACCCATTCCACTTGACCAAAATTGAGCAATGGTCAATTCTAGCGTCTGACCACCCACCACAGGAATGGCAAAGCTTTTGGAAACTGGTGAAGAAAATATTGCAGCGCTCTCCCACTTACTGGGCCTTCGCAGTGGACAAATCTGCATATCATTAATTTTAGGATTTATTAGCTGGCCTTGCTGAGCGAATGCTGAGCGGATAAACTATTCTCATGCAAGCTGCACACTACCTGAACGGCGTCAATATAAAATCGTCGGCTCGTGTCAAACCCTGATACTCTCATGGTTGCCTCAATCCAACCAGCACCAAGTGGCACCTCAATGAATCTCCGTTCTATGTGACCTATTCAAGAAGCACAGTGCAGCAATAGAGTTAGACGTCTATAAAATATGAATATTAAGCACATATAATGAATGAAAAGAATCTGATGATCACCTATACATACATACTCAACTATCTAAAACATATAAGCTTACCTGGCAGGAATGACATCTTTTGAAATGAGATAAGTGGTGGCCGATTCGATACAGGCATAGGCTTTATTATAGTAACAGGAATTCTAAAAAGAGGACCACGTCCTGGCGCTTTACAATCAATCCCATATATTTCAAAATAGTGTAGGCCATCTTTCAGTTTCGTAGGATCCACAACTACACTGTACAGAGCAGGGATAGACATTTTGTTAAAAGTAGAATAATTTTGCACTAAAAATTAAAAAGAATTGAAATAAGCGAAACAAACCAACAAAGAACTTTAAAAAATAAAAATAAAAATAAAAATAAAAATAAAAATAATAATAATAATAATAATAATAATAATATATTTTAAACACAAATGAAATCTAAGCAACTTGGTGAATAAATGTACTAACATTTCAGTAAGCATGCATATGCCTGGATGTGTGTCTGCCTAATCGGGATTTTACAATCTCCATACCAACAATCTAGACATTAAAGCTTACCAAAGCCTTGATTTTTATCATGTCTTACTTCTCACTTAAACTAATGAAAATTGCAGTTTATTTGCCATCCTTGTAAATCTACACAAATTCTAATTATAAGTATATACACAAGCTATATTAGCACATGTGCATATGTGCAAGTAACTTAAAAGAATTGTATCTAAGCATGTATATAGAGAAAAAAGTGTAGAGAGGAAACTAACTTGAAACTTCGGCCATTGTGCGTGAGAAGCAAATACTCGGGGGCCCTTACAATTGACTTATCAGTGGAATGTAACTCAAGGCACTCCTCAAAAGGACACAATTCTTTTAAGTTACTTGCATCCTCATGAAACTTTGGTTCAATGCTCACAGTCCACTGTAAATAATAAAATGTTAGCTGTTTTTAAATTGGAATATAGAATAAAATATGAGCAATACCAGCATACTAATTTCCCATAATTTATATGTTAATGCAAATGGCCTGTCAGCTTTATGAACTATGCTATTTGTAATGCTTCCTTGCATGGAAATGAACATCCAAGATGTGATGAAACGTTCTTTATGAACATGAATGCCTAAAAACATTGCAGCGACAGTTTTGCTTTAAAAATAAAATTAAAACCTGAATCATAATAAAGCCTATGCCACGCAATTCAGATAGTACAAGCTGTCAAGGATTCTAAACTAAAGCCAATAAGAACTCAACTAAAAAGTTCAAGTCCAGTAAGAAGAATTAGTAAACAAATGAAAATTAGTGTATGACGATAGATGAAGTAGCTTAACTTCAAATTAAAACAATATATGATACTGAAGAGGAAATCTACCAAGTCTAGAGCCTCACCTCAGAAGATTGTTTGCAAGCACTTGCCTCTCTTAGGTAGATGCCTCGGTATGAAGGAGCTGCATTTAAAACAAAATGCCTTAGAAACTTGAAGTTGCTGGGATAATTACAAATCAGCTAAAACTTTTAAATAGTAAAAAAAGATGATTCACAACTCCAGCCAGTCAATTTGAAGTGAAAATTTTATTGAGCAAGATCTCAGGGAGATGATACAGACAATATATCAAGCGAGTTGAATCTATCAGAATGGCAGAAAAAGGATTCGCACATTGATAAAATGTAAAGAAAATCTCAGGAGGTAATAGACTATTGAGCTAAGATCTAATCAATTTGTGTAAAAGAATCACAAAAACAATTCACATGTGTGTTTGTTAAGAGCACGGGGAATCAAGAACATGAACTTACTTGTTTTTCCAGATTGAGTAATCTTTATTGCATAGCAAGTAGAAGGACAGTTCGGAAAATTCTGTACATATTCAAATGCCCTACAATGAGAAGAAACTCATAATTAATTGACAGATTACAATAGTTTAACAGCTATTCTTTGAGACAAACCCAGAGAAGAAACTAACTTGTCAACTTGCATAAGCCCTTGACCAGTAGATAATTTATCTTCTGGCAAATCACCTACAGGAACTGTCGTATTCTCAACTGCCTTTCTCACGGTGTATGGGCTCACATGAATTCCCATGGCCTGTAAAAGCAATGTTACACACCAGAAATTACTAAAAGCAAATCAAATTTATTGCTGTGCACACTATACAAAAAATATATATATCAAATGAGAATACAATGAAGAAATTGCAGCACATGATGCGAATCAAGTGAAAGCTAATGCTCAGGCAATAATAAACATTCAACACAGCCAAAGCAAAAAAGAATTCAAATTAACAAAACCTTCATTCCACTAAGGACTAAAGCAAATCCCCCACAAGCTGATGGAGATGCCATTGATGTCCCGTTCATGAGCATACGTTTCTGAAGAGTCCATGTAGGAACAGGAGCAACCGCCCCTCCAGGAGCACTAATGGAAACTCCTAGATCACCATCAGCTGTTGGTCCTCGACTTGACCTGCCCCCCATCACAAAAATGTATTTACTTATAACCTATATGCAAACTAGAATAGTGTGTAAAATATAGCAAAACAAAAGGACTCATTTCAAGGCAGAGGTCAAATAAATAGCAGTGAACTACCAAGTGTACTCAAGCCCTTCGCCTGGAGGTTCTACTACACAATGAGCACCAGCAGCCATCGCAGGAGACACATATGCACCGACTCCTATGATACTCGAAGAGGTACCACCAGGTGCCCCAACAGTACTCAATGCTGGGCCACTGTTACCAGCACTACTCACAAATATCAAGCGGTGTTTATTCACCACCTATATCCAAAGCAACACAACTACATTAGAGATGGGGAAAAAATGACCACAAAGAAAAATAAAAGATACTGCTATCAAAAATGAAGTGATTTTGACTACCTCATTGACAAGATCAACAAAGCGCCCATAGTCGGGCAATAATGTAGGCTCTCCATAACTCATATTAATGAGGTCACATTTATGCTGCATGTGACATAACAATTTGCTCGTAAGTTTTTCATATCAGGTTAATCATTCCATATATACTTCATTGATGGATAATGAATATGCATACATATATTATGTATTCATGTAAATCAATGGGCATGTCTATGAGTTTTGGTATGCAATGTCATTGCATCATCTTTTAATTTGTCTCTTTTCTTTAAATAAAGATTCTCACCTCTACAGCCGCTATCAATGCCCTAGTCAAACCAGTTCCGGTCTCCATTGACCCTAAGCGTGAATCTCCAATTTTGCAAGATATTAATTGTGCCCCGGGTGCAATTCCATTCAACAAAGGCTCCTACAACAACCATAAATTTAAGATCGGCATTACCATGAAATATATGGAAAAAAAAAGTTTGTTTAGGCAGTGATACCTCAGGATGATAAGCAGCTGCTATACCGGCAACATGAGTTCCATGAGGGGAACTATCTGTCACAATGCTTAAGACATTTCCCTCATCATATACATTGAGAACAAACGTACAAACATCTAATTTGCTAAAAACACCATACTTCCGCTCTGTCCTGTAAACATCTGTCAGTAATTTACTTAAGTTTAAATGCGTCATATTATGTATAGTCTACAACAATTTTTAAGCAATCAAATTAAAAATAGGTGAAGATTTTAGTCAAAGAATTAGAACACAAAATATGTCAGAGTGAGAATAGGTTTGATCCACGCTGAACCTAATGAGAAAGAAGCATAGATCAAATCAAATAGAACAAAGGATCATGTTACCATTTAAGTGGAAGATCATTGCATTACTATTTCTCATCTTACACTAGTAGACCCAAAACAACGAACGCCTTTTTAATAATTTAGAACACCCAAAACAATACTTTAGGAGCAGTTAGTTCAGCATATTTGACCTAACTGTGATAACAAGTTCAATGCAAGTCTTCTAAAGGAAGTAATTATTCAGAGAAACATAGCACCATTATTGAGTTGGCCAGCTACTTCACTTCCATTTTACTTCCCTAGTCCAAGAGCTACTCTAAATTCTCATTCCTTTATTTACCTCAATATAAGTGTAGCAACACTACTTAACCTGTTTAAGTCTCTTCATTGATAAAACCATACAATGTGTATCAGTTGCCTAGCCTAGTTACAGAGTTACCTTGCCAAGTATAATATGCACTAATTAACTGAGAATTAAAGAAAAGAGCATATAATGTAAAGGAAACAATGTATCAGACTTCAAAGCAGCAGCCACTACTGTATCAATTTCTTGCAACCACAATTCTTGCAACCACAAATCAGCTAGCAATTTCCATATTTATTTAATAAAAAATCAAATTTGTGTGCTTCACTGGCAATTAGAAGGACAGGCTTAATTCTCATGCAATTTAATTGCATTCAGGCAAACTGAGACATCTCTCACAGCACTAACCAAACAATTGATCTCCAAACAACAGCATGCCATTACCTCAAAAGGAACAGAATTTTAAAAGAGACTGCAAACAACAATTATATACACCTGTAATTAGTAAGAGGTGTAAATTCAGCTAATCTTCCATGATCTGGCTTATCCTCAAGAGTTTGAGTGTCTAGTGCAGCCCTCCATACTTCTCCATCATGCCATACCACAGCATCTATGATTGGTCCTTTGTCTTCGTAGCTCTAAAACATAATTAAAATAATGAACTTAATAACTTTTGTCAAGATAAACAAAAATTCAGTGTCATTTGAAACTCCAAAGACGCATACATCAGCTTGTTTTCGCAGATAATCAACTCTATTTTGGAGGTCCTCACGAACCCTTTTCAAGTTTGCATCTTCTACCTTCTTGTGTTTCTGCAAATAAGAATGTCTCATCACAATAGTGATATATATATATATATATATAAAGAAACAAGTAGTATATTCTGCAAGTCTAAATGAAGCAATGCTAGACTTACTAACACCATAACAGTTTCAAGGTAACTCATTGCAGACATATCTAAAAATTACTGACTATTGAATACTAATGTCGAACAAAAGCTCGATGTTTGCAATCAGTTAAGACAATCTAGGCAATAAGAGAGATACAATGAGGCAATTTTAAGAAGAATGCAGAAGGAAGTTCACACATGTGTCATGAAAACTGCAAGTTTAAAGTAATTAGTCATTAAAAACATTCTGAAATCTAAAACACATAAACTTAACGAATCGATAACATTTCAACAACCTGATCGAATTCTTCGACCTGCTTTACAGCCTTGGCAATTGCCTCCTGATTTTTTTCATCCCACTTTTTCTTTCTATCTTTCTGCATGGGCAAACAGAATAGTTAAGGTCTTTGCCAAAACTAAGAGTGCGAAAAAAGCAACCCAAGATTTATATATGTGAAGAATTATCACCTTCAACCGAGAAGTTAAGTTTTCTGTAAACAGCTGATAGACCATTTTACTACCCACATGCCATTCACCAGTAGGATTCTTCCATGCAGGATTAACAACCAAACTAGTCCCTAAAATAGAAAATGCTCCATCAATCCAAAACAAAAAATAATAAAAGGCATAAGAAAATAAAACCTCACAAGCTCTCAACAAACCTGAAGCTCCACAGATACAACCATCGGAATCAGCCTTAGCTACTGTTGAAGTATCAATATCTCCACTGCCAGTACTACAAACAAAATAAAAACAAAATACAATTAACCAAACAAACCATACAATCGAATATGATGTCTTCATCTTCAAAATTAACAACAGTATTAAATTTCACTAAACTCTAATATCTCCACTATTTCAACTTAAAATAAACATAAACATATAGCATAAAATTCGACTAATCAAATATGATGTTTTTGACCATTCCATTTACCAATCAATCACGTCCAAAATCTTTGGCTTTCCATCTGAAGTCACTTGCAATCCAGCCGCCGCTGGATCCACACCAGAATCTGTCGTCCGAACAAAATTTTCATTTATAAAAATTAAATAAATAAATAAGAAGTCAAAGCGGAGAAAATTACAACAGAATTCATTCACAAGATTACATTTCTTTTATTCAGTATCAAAAACACACAACGGAATCCACAAACCAATCTCTAATTCCAATAAACCAAAAACCTCACAGAACAGAATGCAATATATATTCATCCAAATCAAATTTCAAGTACCGAAAATGGCAATAACTACGCCACGGCCGTCAAACTCCGGGTGAGTTTTAATAAACCGATCGGCACCGATTTCTTGCTTAGGCATGAGTGAAGCAAGGAAAGTCGACTCGTTCAGCTTGAAGCTACGCAAAGGACCATTATCGCCGCCGCCGGCACAAGAGCTGGTGTCGATTGAAGTATTAGGCATTGACTTAACTAACTGACTGTTATGATGACGACGAGATATAGAAGTAGAATTATTCCGTCTTCTCCACTCGCCTGTTTTCTCTCCTCCTCGTAGCTTTTTGGTTGTAATGAGTAGAGATAGAGACGATACTCTATGCGAAAATATCAATGACGGAAATGATGACGTGGAGATTTGGGATAGACACGTGTAGGGATTAAATTTTATTATTGGGGTTTGCATTTTGGATAATTTAAATTGGTTTGAGGGTATAATGGTAATTTAAATGCTTTTTTGCAGTGGCAGCTTCAGCGGCGAGATGCGATAGGTGTACGAGATAGTCGGGGAGGTTGTAATCGAGGAGAGAAAGTTGTGTGTGTTCGAGGTGGGATTGTGAATGTTTGGGTGGTGGGGAAATTACGTGATTTGTCCTTTGCAGGAAATGCATATCACTAGCTAGCTGTGTTAAATTAGTCCATAAATTAGAAGGATAATAGACTTAAATTTATTTTAAAATTTCGAATGAATTTTATTCGGTAAAACTTGATTTTACAAAAATTTTAAAATTTTAATTAAAAAGATTAATTCAAACTAAGTCGGAGGATTTCCATTAAAATTTCGAAAAATGAAAGGGTTTACATGAAAAGTTACTCACCGAACAATTTTTTCCCTTACCCCATTAGCTTTTACAGTAATACATTTCACATTTTTAATAACATTACATTACAAATTGGAAAGTTAATGAAGTTACAGATCACAACTGTAGCTGTCCATGATTGTTGTATATATAATGCAATGTACAGAGAATCTTGAGCTCCTTTTTCTGAATATACACCGTGAATGGCAAGAATGCAGGCTGTTCATCTTTTATTCAATCTACAATGATCAATTCGCTCATTTTTAGTATTGTGAAGCTTAATGCAACATATATCAACATGATCAATGGCTATACCTGACTACCAGGAGGTGCTGGAATAAGGTTATGACAAGTAGCATCACAAGGATATGGACAATCAATCTCCATGGCTACTTTTCTATCGTAGTACCAATCACCAATGGCTCCTGCAATTGTCTGTAGCGAACAACATATCAAAGTCTTTGATCAGTTTATGTGCTCTGATGTTCACTAGGACCATGAACAGAAAGGATTCTGGTTTGATAGTTTGTAGTTTACATGTTGTAGTTATGTATCTGTATGTACACTAGTTTGTTACCTTATGATTTACTCTTGGAGAATTATTTGCAAGCCAAGTGTCTTGTGATTCGCTTTGGCAATGAGCGAAGCATGAATTAATAAACATTCCATGTCGTTTTGAGTCTGTGCCGAACACTTGCAGAGCTGCAAGCATCTCATTCCGCATACCTGAAAGAAGGTAAAGGGAAAAACATTAAGAGGCTAAAATATGAAAATCAGAGAACAGTTAATGAAGTTAGGAGAAGGAAGAGTTGAGAAACCTTGAATTGTATTAATCTGAGCTGGTGTACATGCTGCTGGATCAGCACTGCAGCGAGTCCAGCTACCGCTTGGGTCAGCAGAAGGTGGCGCCAATCCATGATGGAACTGTTGGCATTGTTAGTTGTGCACATTATAATCTTTATAGAAAATTAGATAGATGTTATATAGGATTGCCGAGTTAAGAAAGTGGATGAAGTTTACTTGGAAGACATCGTAGGCTGAGTTCAAAATGAAAAATGGAGTTGTGATATGCTTCAATTGATACTGTGGGAAGATACACTGCACAAAGATAGAGTGAATGTCAATACCATATCATTTTATGTGAATAAAGAATCAAATCAAGCTGATGATGAAAAAGAACATACCAGTTCTGGTTCAAGAGTTCTCATGCAGTTGGGATTCAAATTCTGGTGTATCCCCTGCTAATATATAAAATTGCTTGTGTAAATATTAGTATACGATTCAAGAAAAACAGCACAGTATAGGGAACAGAAGTTGAATTCTTGTTACCCTGTCATTGACCACAAAGTTTTAACTAAAACATCATGTTAGTTATAATTTCCTGTACGATACTATCGTTCAGAACACTGTTTAGCTTGTTGGTACTTTAACCAGTACACCACTTATTGTGACACCTGCCATTGTGTTTTTTTAATTGTTTTATGGTAATGGATATTGTCGTTTCTTTCAGTTGAAAAGAGGGCACTTGAAACCATTACAATACAATCTCATACCACATAAAACAATCAAACTTACAAAGCGTAAATGTCATTGCCTACCAACATTAGAAGAAACACTCGTTGAAAAATCAGAAATCGATATTTGTCTTAGTTTTCTGATTTGAATTAGTTGAATTTTCTGTCCCTACCGCAGCAAAATGCCAAACCATTCAATTGAATATTTCCATTACACTATTGCTCAACTTAAAAAAGTAGAAATCACTAAATCAGTATGTACCTGTAATGTTACAAGGCTTTTGTAGAAGGACCTCATCCTGTAGTTCGAACTTATGTCTTTTCTGCAAACCAAAATTAAAAACACAGTAAGTTTGAGATGATATTTCTCATTCCACCTCTGCTGTAAAATAAACTAAATGCAAAAGAGACCTACAAATTCATGAAAAAGCCAGCATCACCCAAGCATTTCACAGTGGTGGTTTTTGGCAAGTATCTACTGAAGTCGTCACAATGCAAGTAAACTGCTAAACCCCCAGCAGAACACCCTGAAAGCAAAGCCTAGAAAGAAACAAACTCATGGATATACTATTACTTACTTACAGGGCATAGACAATTACTAAAGAATGTGAATTCTATAAACCCAATGTAAATTTACCTTCTTAGCGTTTTGCATTCCTTTAGGTAGCAGATCACGGAGTACAGCCTCCCAAATCTTTTGGCCTCTGAAGTAAAGTAATGAATTCTGTCATTAAATTTGACAAATTCATCAGCAGTTACGAAATTCAATAATAATTAGCTCAAGGCAGAGAAGCATTAGAGCATGATATGTAGGTTCAAGAATTTACCCCAGCACCGAACGTTGAATTCCCAGCAAAGGAGCCTCCATCACAATATCTGATCTTCACACGATTCCAGTTGTAAAAATCTGGTCGAGAAACATTAATCAAATCCTAATCCTATTATTAGAGATAAATAAAAGAGTATATTAAAAATAAAATATAATAATTTTAAATTAAATAATGAATGTCAATTATTTTTTAATAAAATACAATTTCATATCTATAACTACAATATTTTTTGGGCATTACTAAATACCACATCAATTTTATTAATACTGCAATCAAAATACTAATTATACCCTTTTCAACATAGATGAATTTATAAAAAAAATCTCAAGTGTAATTATGGAGGGTGAAGAGAAATAAAATATGTGTTGTGTTTTAATCTGAAATCTCCTTAAACGGCAAATATGTCCAAAGGTGCAACTAGATTCTCCAAAAATTTCGTTCTTTAAGTCACTCAGAAACAATTCATTTTCAGACTTCCAAAGTTTTGAGTGAAGAACAATGTCATTGAGACATTAATTGATAAAGTAGATGTAAATTGAATTCGTGCAAGAGTTTTAAAATTTATATGGTACATGAAACTGGAAAACCAATATTATTTTCGTATTGTTGACAATCTTGACGCTCACTTCATTCATTATCGTCTTTTGAATTACTTCCGTGGATTTTCTTCATAATATGGTTTAAGAAAAAATTCAAAGGAGTTAAGATAATGAGATAAAGAATTTTATTAAAACTACACGATCAAAATATTCTGGATTTGAAGAAAAAATTAAACGAGTTAAAATGATGTGATAAATTTTTTTATTAAAACTACACTGTTAAATTTCTGAATGTTCTCCATTATTCTATCGTTGATGAAATAATTCAAACAAGGAAAAGAATTTTATTAAAACTATAATACTAACTTTTTGATGCAATTATGTTAAGGGTATAATTGAAAAGATATGCGGTATTTAACATTTTGGCACGCGGTATTTAACTCTTTTGTATTTTTTATCCATTTTATAAAATACAGTATAATGATTAAAATTGACTGTAAAAAATATTATTAATTTAAATATAATCATAATAATTAAAATAAATATAAAAGATAATTAAAATAAAAAATAAATAAATAAGGAACAGTTACCTGGATTTAACATAGGATCATTGCTTAAAATACCAGAAAATACCGCCCACTTATTCATGAAATTGGTTGATCCACGTCGAGTTTTGGCTCTCTCCAAACATGTTTTTACATCATTGCACCATCCCCCACCCTATATATTGAAATAAATTACAAATCCTCACCAGGTGTAGTTGCCATTCAAAAATTATTTTGATATGCTATATATTGGACTCTCTTTTCTAAATTGCTTATAAATTCGGCTTCTCCCTATCTCCAAAAAGCTTGATTCATGTAGATGATTTTGTTCTCCTACTTATTCATACTTTTTTATGGACAAGTGATTAGAAATGTAGGTGAGCCGTGAAGTACCATGCAATGCAAACCTTCTTCAACAAATATATGTAACCTCTCTCATATATATATATATATAAATCGGTATATAATTTTTTATTCATGATTTTAAGAGTCCTATTAAACCTTATGGCTCAGTTTTTTCTTTTCCTATCCCGTGATCGATGTACATACTTCTACATCTTAAACAGAATCATAGCAAGGAGAAGAAAAACAAAATAATTAAAAATGGAATAGTTTTCACGTCCGGAGTCAGGATCAAAACAACAAAATCATCCAAAACGCATGTTCCGATAAAATCGCGCACACAAAACCTTTAACAAAATAACAAAAATTACGAAAACGCCATTACCTCAAACTGTAGCAACCAGTTATCAGCGCCAGGTCCGAATCCTCTATGAAGATGATACGCCGGCAAGCTCCCATCCAAACAAACTAATAACAGCAACAAAAATTCTTCATCATAATTCAAAACAACATTCAAACAACAAAAACTTAAAAAGAGGAATATGCATTCTAATTGAAGAAGCTTACAAGCACCGAGATCGGAGGCGAGGGTTTTCGATACGAGATTCATGTTTACATAAAGACGATTCTTATCAACCGCCGAGTAACTCCTCCGTGAAAAGCATGTTATCAGAATGGCGACGAAGAATGCCGGTATATTCAAAAAGCAGTTCTTCGTCGCCATGATAGGATCGAAGATAGTTGAGAATCGCCATTGGTTTATAGTTTCTTTTGAATTGTATCTGTTTTTCGAATGGAATCTAACTGATTCTAAATAAAGAGGTGTTTTGCCACCAAATTTGAATTTATACTTCTGAAAATGGAGGAGAGTGAAGAAGAATGAGGATTTGTGTGTGGTTTGTTTTTCTTGGAGGGAAAGATACTGGATTTGTTATTGAGCTTAGTGGGCTTGGCAAGTGATTGGCCCAGTTTGTATGTGGGTGGGCAGATTGAAACAGAATATTTTAGATTTTCTTTTTTCAATTTTGTTTATAGAAAATATAATTAACTTTATAAATTCATCAAAGCTCTAGCATTTTCACGCCTTTTATCATTTCAATATTATTTAAAGGGATGATGGATAATGTACCTTCAAGTTCTTAAAATTTTAACGGGACTTTTTAATTTGTTAAAATTTAAATTAGATTTTTTATTTAATTTTTATAATTTTAATTTTATAAAAATTTAAAATTATGAACTTTAGTCAAAATAAAAAAGTTTAAAAGTTTAATCGAAACACTTTTAACAAATTAGAGAGTTCATTTGAAATTTTAATTTAAGAGTTTATATGAAAATTTATGTCAAACTTAGGAGTTTAAACATTCATTATCTCTTATTTAAATATGGTACATATTTAAAAAAAAAAAAATTAAAAAAAAAACAGAAATCATATTTATTTAGTAATTATTTATTACCATAAGAGTTTTTAAAAATTCTGAATTTAATTATATATTTTAAATTATTCCTCCAATTTTATAACCCTAATTAAACTCTTTTTTGTTTTTGCTAATAATAAAATTGATTAATTAAAAAAAAAAAAAAAAGACTTCTTCCAAAATTAATTTAAAAAATGTAAATGTGAAACTTCTAAAAATTTTATACCTTATTTATTTATATAACAATGACAATATAATTCTATCTAATCATATTTATTTTTAAATAGAATATATAAAATTTAAATATTTTAAACAAAAATGTTTAAATACACATTTAACCACAACCAAGCATAGTGGTGAGCAAATTTTAAAATAGATAAAAGAAGACAACTTTAAAGATTCCATTTCCTATATGTTTACAATCAAATAACAAATAAGATGATGCAATACTCACACCGGTTCTCTAGTAAATGAATCAAATTTCTTCTATATGATGTAAAACAATGAATGCTTCCTCTATGATTCACTATCTACTAGTATAATTCAATGATTGTTTATATTCCCTTTACTATACCAACACCAAATACAGCCATGAATTAGCTTCCATCTGTGAGAAGTAGAGAGAAGCTTACAAGAATCATTTACTATATCTGAATCTACATTCTAATTTTAACCTGCAATGCCTGCTCTTCATTCTATCAATTCACCTGCAAATGCTTGACTTGATCATTTTCGATAACTTCCGGTCATCATGAGGTGTAACAACAATGCTAAACATATCAACACTGAGGATGGCTTTACCTGATCTACAGTTGATTCTGGTATAAGGTTATGGCAGGAAGAGTCACAAGGATATGGACAATCTATCTCCTTTGTTACCCTTCTGCTGTAGTACCAGTCTCCAACGGCTTCTGCTATAGTCTGTAATGTATATAACATGGTTTATTAGATTATGCTTTATACTTCTACCTCTACAGGCTAATTTACATCTGGCTTACAAGATTTGTCTATCATGAACTTCTTTACACAAAAAATACGGCTTGATTGAATAAACTGACTTTCTACTTCCAATTTCTAGAATTTATTTTGGAAGGTGTTTCGCTAATGGCCAAAATAGCTTCTTGTCTCCCAGAAACACTTCCAAAAGAAACTAGAGATACCAACTACTTGAAAATGCTTTATACTTCTCTATTTTCTATTATAGAAACCAAAAGCAGATGCAATCCCAAACAGCCCTATAAGTTGATTGGTTCAAAGATTTCAGAAATGTATTATTTTGGAACACTATGTTTACCTTGTCATTTATTCTTGGAGAATTATTGGCAAACCATGTGTCCTGTAACTCACTTTGGCAATGTGCAAAGCATGAATTTATGAACATTCCATCGCGCCTCGAGTATAACTGGAAAACTCGCAGAGCTGCAAGCATGTCATTTCGCAGCCCTGGAAGAAAAAAAATGAAGACTTTGTAAACAAGTGAGCTAAAGATATGACAATCAATCAACCATTAAAGCTAAGCGAAGGAATAATTTTAAAACCTTGCAATATAGTTAGCTGGGCTGGGACACATTCTGCTGGATTGGATTTGCAGTGCCTCCAATGACCATGTAGATCAGAAGAAGGTGGCACCAATCCATGGTGAAACTGTTGATATTGTTAGTTGCGGACATTATATTGATCGAAACTAATAGAAAATCATTCTGGATTACAGAGTTAAGAAGGAAAAGGAAATTTACCTGAAAAACGTCATATGCTGAGTTCAAAACAAAAAATGGTGTTGCAATATACTTCAATGCATATTGTGGGAAGATGCACTGCACAAAACATAGTCATAGAGTGAAGGTCACTACCGTTTTATGTGATCAAAGAAAACAAACCATATTCCTATCCTTAACGCACTTACCAGCTCTGGAAAAAGGATTTTGGTGCAGTTTGGATTCAGATTCTGTTCTATCCCCTGGATCATACACACAAATATTTTTGTGTAAGTAGAACTTCTATGATTCAAGAAAAATGACATAACTTATAAGATGTCATTGCCAAATCACAGTAAAAATATTTGAAGAATCAATTATCAATTTGGCCTTAGGATGATTTTTCTGTTCTTAGTTTAACAAAATGCCGAGGCTCAATACAAAATTTCCATCAATATAACTACAGCTAGATTATATTTGCTCAACTTAAAACACACAACATCACTAAGTTACGTATATACCTGTAATGCTACTAGTTTTTTGTAGAAGTACCTCATAGTGTGGTTCAAGCTTATGTCTCTCCTGGCAAATTTGAAAAACATAATAAGTTGAGTAAATATTTTTTCAGTCAAAGTGCATCTCTGACGTAAAATAAACTGAAAAGGAGACCTACAAATCCAAGAAAAAACCAGCATCGCTCAAGCATTTCACAGTGGCAGTTCTGGGTAAAAATTTGAGGAAGTTGTCGCAATGCAAGAAGACTGCTAAACCCCCAGCAGAGCAACCTGAAAGCAAAGCCTAAAAACAAAATCAAGTCAAATGTTCAAGCCATTGTCCAGCAATATCAGTGCGGACCCTATGATTATATATTTCCTTATATTAAAACACACCATGAAATGAATTATTGTGAGTGTTATCTTTACACAAAATTGTTATAAATTGTAATAATCAAATTGTCAGATTTTGTTTTTGTTTTTTCCCCAGTCAAACTTCTTCATGAAAAAACACTGTGGTGCCTCAGCTTTCCTAAGGAATTAAGATGGCTCGTTATCTCATATTTTGGATCTTAAATTTTATTGTATGATAAATAATTGATCGATTGTAAAAGCTCTAGGGTCTTATCTACCAATAATGGCATGGCATAGGAATAATCCAAGTTTTTCACTTTGGACTAGTACATGAAGTCGGGGTTTGAAGTTAATCGCAACTCTGAGCTACATATGTGCGGATGACCACTGGGGACCATTTTCTTTACATCAATCAAAATCTATATTATTGCAAGTGATGCATAGATAAGATATGATGTATCCATATTAGAACCACAGGCAATTGCTAAAGAGTGCTAATTCAATCATGCATGGTGTATTTACCTTCTTAGCATTTACCATTCCTTTAGGAAGCAGATCAAGGAGGACAGCTTGCCAAATCTTTTGACCTCTGAAATAAAGCAATGACGTCTGTCATTCATTTACACAAATTATCATCAGTAGTTACAAAATTTGATAAGCACAAAATTTTGGATTCAAGTGTCAAAAATGTCACAATTGACAACAGAAAAGGCAGCAAATATATATATGTGTTGGTAAGAGAAATTACCCCATTATCGAACTTCGAATTTCCAGCAAAGGAACCTCCATCACAATATCTAATCTTTACACGATTCCAGTTGTAAAAATCTGGTCCAAAGTCATTAATTAATTTTCAAATATTCCCAAGTTTCAAACAGAAGCAAGATTATCAGTGAAAAAAAGGTCATACTGTTTTATTTCTCTATAATGGAGCTGACAAAGGTAAGTAAATTTTAGAAAGTGCTAAGAAGAAAGATTGGACTTATATGAGAACTGTGTGACTGTATCACATGAAGACAGCCTATAAGTTTCTGTAATCGACAAGCGAAATATTATAAATATCCAGATGGGGTCACATGCGGAGAATTCATACAAATGAAAATGCAATATGGACACATGTGATCTGTGTTTCATATCAGGGTAATACGAGCCGGTGGTATCAGTGCAGAGTATAGAAATCAAATTTTCTACATCTAAAAAGAAAAATATCCTGTGAAGACACTTTGTCAACTTAGTACTTATCATAATAGGACTAATAGTCCAAATACTAGAAGACTGTGAAGTCAATTTAAGGGAGGTCCATGTGACATGCCCATTGACTTCTCCAGCTCAGCTATTCTGCAATTTACAAATTTATTTCGATAGAGAGCAATCAAAGCAATAAACCATGCATGTGTATCCTGTGATCATGAAGTTACAATTCAACAAATTTTGAAAGCACATGCCCCACGTAATATTACAGGCAACTTTTCATTTTTATTTATATATTTCATAAGTTCTTAAAAAGAAAACGGATGTTCATCTTATAAAAATGAAACTAATAATTTTGATGCTTTTTCTCTGAAAAATTTAATACTATGTTTTTTGATCTCATACGAACTTAATAGTCATTGATTGTGGTTTGGTGGGGTCGGGAAAACCTACCTGAACCAAAAAAACCATACAGAAAAGGAAGTAGAAAATGAGGGCTAATGTGATATAGACCCCAAATTAAAACAAGAAAAAATACAACCAAAACAGAAGGTCAGAATCGCCATTTTATCCAAAGCAGTACAGTGCACAAAGACTGACAAAAGAAAAGCAAAGGCTGAAATGTCAGAAACATAAAACAGCAGCTGTATCTGTCCGCTTGGCCGACGACTATTGTTTATCACGTGAAAGGAAACAATGCAGAATAGTCCGCTATTTTAATATCCTTTATATGTTGTCATACACTAGATTGCGTACTCTGAATTTGAACAAATTTTGCACAGGTAGCAGTTTAATAAGGTCCGAGTAAATATAGAAAAGATTGAATTAGATCTAGTTATCCGAAAATTAAATAATTACAAAGTTCGTTATATTTTATTGAGTTGAAAATTTTAAATATATTTAATTATTAATCCCAACCTTAATAATTGAATCAAATTTAAATTACATATAATAAATATAAAAATTAAATAAAATATACAACAATTAATGTTAAAAAGTTATTAATACTAATAATAATGTAATTTAGGAATAATTTAAATATAATTTATTCTCTGATAATGAATAATTTTTTAATTAAATAAATATTGTTTTTATTACAATTAATTAAATCAATTATTTGATAAATTCTTCATAAATCAATTAAAAATTTATTTTTATTTAAATGATCAATTTAAATTAATTATTTATAATTTTTGTAATTAATAAATCAAAATTGATTTTTTTAATATTTAAATTAAATATAATCACGGCTAGAATAGACGGTGAATATAGCCAGAATAATAAGTAATTCAAAGCAATAAATTAATTTACCTGGATTGTTTGTTGCGTCGTTGCTTAGAATGCCGGAGAATACCTCCCACTTTGTCATCCAACGAGTGGATCCACGGCGAGTTTTAGCTCTTTCCAAACATGATGGAATATCATTGCACCACCCACCACCCTTTGAAATTAAATCACAATTATAGTTACTTAAAATTTAAGATTCATCAATGTCCATAAATTTGGACCCACTTATAACCAACTTATTTACTAACCAACATTAATTATGTATCATTGCACATAAATTCTCCGTAGGTTCAAATGTTTGGTGTATGGAGACGATTTGTTCTCCAACTTATTCATTAATCCGTGACTTCAATAACTTTTTTATGGGACCGCTGAACCAAGTGTAGGTGAAAGATGTAAAGAAACGAACACATGTAAACGTTGTGCACACAAACTACAATTATTTTAAGGAGCACAGCCTACAATTATTTAAGGAGAAACAACCCATAGCTTACATGCACTGCATATATGTGCTATTCATCTTTCCAATCAAATGACACAAAAGAAATGGACTCAATTTCAATTTCTATTACCAAACAACAATCATATATTACTATACCGTAACTCTATACACTCCACAGCTCTCAACATCAACATCAATGGCAGGCTTAAATCTCATAAATAAATAAACAAACAAATATCACAATCACAATCACATTCACGTATTCGTTTCTTTCTTTAAACAGTTTCTTTCAGCAGGCTAGTTTCTTTGCATTACACGCCACTGCAAAAGCATCGCCCACAATAAAGTGACCAAAATGACCCAAGTTGACAAAAAGTGCAAACACAGCACGAGACACTAGGAATATACACGAGAAAAAGTTCCAACGATGTCGTATTGAAGTTTAAAAAGAAAACATCCAATCATTCGTGCATATACAACAATACAACTCAACCAAAACACTCAATCGAAGCAAGTAGAACCTCGAGGAAATTTTTCTAACTTTTTATACTCGATATGAATTTTGATTATTTCCAGCCAAAGGTCCTTTTAAGTCCAAAAATGTGAAAAGTCGAAAATTATCATTTCCAGATCAAGATCATGACAGTAAATAAAAATCATCCAAACCAAATGCATTTTCGGGAAAATCGAACACGCGTTTGTGACGGAATATACAAAATTACAAAATTGCCATTACCTCAAACTGTAGCAACCAGTTGTCTGCTCCAGCTCCGAATCCTCTGTGGAGATGATACGCAGGTAAGCTCCCATCCAAACAGACTACAAATCACAGAGTTCATCGTCATTATTTTTTAAAAAAAAAATCAAAAAATCAAAAATCAAAGATGTGAAGTTGTGCGTTGAACGGAGGAAGCTTACAGGCACCGAGAACAGCGGCAGTAGTGTTGCGTACAAGAGTCATGTTCACTCGAAGCTGATTCTCCGCCGCGTAACTTCTCCGCAAAAAACAAGTTAACAGAACCGCAAATACAATCTCCACTCGTTTATCACTACTCAGTAACCGCTTCTTCGACGCCATTTCTTTCCAAAACAGGATCGACGAAGACACGCGCGCGTATCACCGTTTCGGAAAAAATAATGAAATATTTACGAAATTGCCACCGGATTTCGAATGCAAAAAAGAAACTGAGGTGAGATATGAGTGAAGAAGAAGATGGTGGAGAAGAATGAGAATGGTGGAGAGAGGGTGGTGGTTTGTCTTATTGAAGAGGGAAAGTCAGATCAGAGAGAGGGAAAAAAATATGGGCTTGGTGTGGGCTCCACTTGATAAGCGAAACTGGGCTTTGTGGGCCCGATTCGGTGAGTGAGTGAGAAAGAGCTTGGGTTTTGTGGGCTCCACTTGGACTAATATAGGGTTTCATGTTGAGTGACTGGTTGGCCCGATTTTTCTGCTTATATTATATGTCCATTTTTATATTACTATTGTATTTTTTAATAAAAATAGTAATGATAATTCAGAAAATTATTTAAAATTATATAAATTTTCTAAAAAAATAAATAAAATAATAATAGTATTAATTCAATAAATTAAAATAACAGGGTGTTCTTTACTAATTTTTTATTTTTAAAGTTATAAATTTAATTATTTATTTTGTGGTAAAAAGGACAACAGACTTTTAATTTTTAAAATAATAATAATAATAATAAACAAACAATTATTAAAAATTCTAATGGAAGAAGAAACTAAATTATCAAAGTACCTACAAGCTAGACTTTGCTGATCTGGTTCAATTATCTAAATTTGTAGTATGGGTATTTTGTATCATGGGACCATTTTATGGTCTGGCTATTTGCTTTGAATACCATTACTGCTTGCATGGCTGCTGAAATGTATCCATCCAACTTTCCCATTAAGATTTTATTACGTTCACGTAACTTTTTAATTAATAATTTGATTGTTTTTCTTCTTATAAAAACTGAGTTAGGCTGATCATAAATAGTATTTAAAAAAAAAAACAAATAAATTATGGATAATAGTTTTTTATTTTTAAAATTGTTTCAGTAAACTTTTTTTTTAAAAAAATTAAAATATGTTGTAAATATAAAACAAAATGTTACGATATTGTATGCTTTTGTTTTTATTTTATATAAATTTATTTATTAGCTTTATTTACATAATTATTGTTTCAACCTTTATCTATTTTAATATTAAAAACTTAAAAAGACAAAACTCATATAATTTAACTCATCTATATCTTATATATAGTCAAGCATCGCCATAAATATCATTTTTCATTATAACAATGGTGTTTTTATTTTAGGGTTTACATATCGATAGCCATAAATTAAATAAAACGCATGATATAAAATAATGTATTGGTTTTCTTTAATAAAATAATATAAATATTATAAATTTAAAATAACCATTATATTTTACTTGTTAAAATAAGATTTAATCTTACTATCAATGGATTTGTTTTGATTAGCATTTAATATTGAAATGGTGCCAAATTATTACATAACCCTATTTGTATTTTATTTGATTTTATCTATGAGTAAAAGTTTTAGTTATTTGTATGGTTATTTGTTGTTTCGAGTTTATGAAATTTGTTATTTTTAGTTTATCAAATTTGTTGGTTTGCACATAGAATCAATTATAGTATGGTATAAAAAAAATTATTCATTATTTAAACACCATCAATACTCTGATTGACATTATGTGTTGAGCAGTGTATACAATAACACAATGTGTTTAAATTAATGTATGTTGTTAAATACATAATTCTACGGCTAAAAATGACGCACACATTGTACTTCAACTAATAACAACCTTATAATTTCCAAAATGATATCAATAAACATTATAAACTGTACTTCAACTAAGAATAGTCTTATAACTCCCAAAATGATATCAATAAACATTATAGTTTAAAGTTGTAACCAACAATCTATAAAATAAATTCCAACATAAAGTTGTACTCTACCGTCTACAAAATACATTCCAAAATGATAGTATGGTATAAGGTTAAAGCCATTTCAACAATGTACAAATAATATCCAAAAGATAGTTCCTATTTTTTTCACTACTTCCAGATGCTGTTTTATCACTCTCTTTAGCTCGAAGTTTGGTTATGCTGCAAAGTTGAAGTTGAGTTGATATAGTTTTATTCTCTTTCCATTTCAATCCAGATGGTTTGAATATAATATAAACTTTAGTTATTCTTGTATTATTCTCCCATTGCATTCATTAACAATATATGTGAATCACTGTAACGCTGAAAAATAAATACTAATGCTAGTAACTATATTTGCTTAGTAATTGAAATTTAAAAATGATTACGAAATCGTTGTCAATATTGAAACCTGTTACCTTACCCCTTCATAAATCATTGATTTGGTAAATGTCCCGATGGTGAAATCGAAGCTTAATAAATACTTTATCCATCTTCTAACCTACACACAAATATATTCTATCAGCTTACCCAACACTGAGGTACCCAACAGATTGTCAACGTGTAAATATTTTTAGGGTTAATTACAAAAACCCCCACTTTTTCAAACTTTTTGCATTAGTCCAATGGTTTCAAATGTTCCTTATAAAAACCCCAGCTCAACTAAAATTTTTGCATTAACCCACTGATTTTAGACATTTTTCCTGTTAAAAAATATTGTTTCAAAACCATGAATGAGTTTTTGTAAGTAACGTTTGAAACCAGTGGTTAATGAAAAAAAGTTTGAAAAAGTGAGGGGGGTTGTAATTTACCCAATATTTTTAACCTTATACCAACAAAATTACAAACAAAAAAATCTAATACACATTCGACGTTGAAACCTAGGAAATAGTAACTACGTCGCCTTCGAAATTCTGACGTTGGTGTCAACAAAATCCAAAAAACAGTGGTCCCGCCGTTAAAATCATAACTAAAGTGAAGAACAAACCCATATAAATGCGACTTCTATTTTAAACCTGGTGGCGTTGATTACGAAGACGATGTTGTTGAAATCCCGTCCAAATCCAAATGATGTTCTGATTTTTTTATTATTATTATTTTTTTGTATACATATGTGTTAGTCAATGAATCTGAACTCATAAACATTAATGGTGAATTTTAACCTTTTTAATTTCACGTTTACTCAATGTCGTTAATTTGAATCTGACATTGCAACTACGTGTAACTCTACTTTATTTAGAAAACTTGACTTAGCATATGTTCGACCGAAATTATATAACACGCTCCTGAACCCGACCAAGAAGTGTTTTTAAGGGTATTATTGACCCATTAAATGATAGTTCATGGACTACTTTGACCCATCGTATAGTTTAGGAGTTATAATGAAAATAATGGCTAAGTTTGAGGGCTTCCGAGTCCCTTATGTCTATTTTTAGTAAATTCTGCTAAAATTAGCACATAATATATTCTAAGATTGAGTTTGGTGTTAGCAAATTAAGTAGCATTCATGTAGAAGTGGGTATTTTATAATAACTTCTAGTGTTTCAACTAGCAAGTCGAAAAATGTTATTAAAAATAACTTTCTCTGAAATGTTACACTAAAACTACTGCAACATCATTATGTTTAACATTAATAAATACCATCCAAATTATTATGAATATTTTTTTTATAAAAAAATTGTTATTGGCTAATTGAGCCACTGCATTTATTACCAAACAATCGTAGTAATTGTTGTTTCAAAATGCTAACCAAAACTATATTGAGTTAAAATTAAAGGTTAAAGTAGTGTTTAAACAGTTGTAGATATTAGTAATTAAATAGTTGTTAAAGTAATCGTTGTAATAATACTTAATAAAATATTAGCGTTGCAAATAGGGGTTTGACAAACACTACCTAAATCTCTACTTTACTATCAAAATCCCTTTATCTTCGACATTAATAAATATAAGAGAAATGATTATATAAATCTTCTTTCTAAAAATTATATACAACAGTAATTTGAACCGATACGGTTACAATTGAATTGCAACCATGATTTTAGCAGTGGTTGTACTAATTGTTTGGTGGTAAAGGTTGGTATAATTATTTAATTTGTATTTAGAGTATGATTGACATTAAATTTTCAATTAACTATTAGATTAGCGTTTCAAATAATGTTAATAGTTAGCTGTTAGATTAGATTTTAAATTAGTTGTTCAATTAGCTATTAGATTGAACATTTGGTATATTGTAGTTTTTAAATTAGCTGTTCAATATAAAATTGCTACAATTTATAACACATACAAATATAATTTAAAAGATAATAATGTAATTAATTATAAAAGAAAGATTTATAAAGTAAATCTATCCATATTTGGGTTGAAAACTATATTTGATAGATTCCACAAATGTTATCTCGAACACTAATTGGAATACTAAATGCTATTACCAAATACTTATTTTTTAAAAACTTAATAAATAATTTAAATGTTATCTGAAACACTAATTGAAAATATTTTCCAAACACACACTTACTTATATCGAATACAATGAAATTAGTATGTATTTGACATCAGTGATTTGATTAGCATTTAGCGATTTGAATAGCAGTGTGAGCAGTGGTTTGTAAAAATAGGTGTTCGATAATAGCGTTTTAAAGTAAAGTTTTATGGTTGAAATAACAGTTTGAAAAACACTATTCAAATTACTTTATCCCAGACTGCTATTTTAAAATTACTAAAATACAATTTTACTTCACATTAATAATACAATTCAAATAATTACATCAACATTTGATAGCTAATTTGTACCTAACTATTACAATTATCACCAAATGATTATTTTAATCGCTAGTTTAATACTACTCTTATCGCTACTTCAAACTGCTAACCACTATAATTATTCAAATCATTTCTTTAACTGTTGACTAGCTTTAATAGTTTTAGAGTAGCAGTTCGAGTTTGAGTAGCATTTGCTAAACCACTATATAAATTGTTAAACACTGTTTTAATACACTAATATTGAATATTTATAAATGGTTAATGAAACAAATATTTACTAGTTACTTGGATTGGTGGGATATAATAGAGCGGAATAAAAAAAAAAGAAGTGGAAACGAATGAAATGGAGCGAAATGAAAAAAAAAATAAATTCATTGTTTGGATAAAATTATGATAGAATGAAAATATTTATCACTTCATTGTTAAATGAATAGAATGGAAAATTTTTAAGTACACTAATTACTGTTATATCCTTAACTTTTAATTTTTTAAAATATTTTAAAAAATAAAATATCATTTAGTATAAATAACTATTTAATTTTATTGTTTTTTTCTCAATTTTTGGGAGGAAAAAGAATTTAGAAATTATAATTGAATGAGGGGGAGTATCACTATACTCCATTCCATTCGTTTTTATCAAAAACATATAACAGTTAAAACAATAGTAAATTAAAAAATCTCATTTAATTCATTTTCACCCCGTCATGCCACCGAACCAAAGGATAGTAGACTGCTCATTTTAATGGCTCAAATCTAAAATTACATGCACTTATAGAAATAACAAAAATGAATCTGGATTATGTGGATTAAATCCAACCTAATAACTAAATGAATGGGGAGTTATATCTGCAGTTAATATCGACTTCATTTTAGTAAAGCAGCCTAGTCGATGATCGAAGGGTTTTCTAACCAGAACTCTTCACAGTCCAAGGTAAGTCCTTCTTTTGACCTCTCTCTGCATAACATCTTATATATCTGATCGATTGCTTCAGGTCATTATCTCTCATTACACGTCTCGATTTCGCCACTAATTTCTTTAAAATCTGCTTGTATTTTGGTAAAATCAAACCCTAATTTCCGGGGTTTTTTAGACCCATTGACTTTTTTACTCGGAAGCTCCGATCTTTTGTTTGTTTCAGTGTCTATTGCTTTCATCGATGATTTGGATGAAATGATGCATCTTGGTATTCGTGATAGTTTGTATTGTAGTGTAAAGTTATTTATCGAGAGAGTTGACGCTGAATTTTCATATTGTTTAGTTCTCTGAATTGGTACTCGTGGATTTATGTTGAGACTTTTGGAAGCTTGGTTTGTTTTTAATGTATTTGCTATTATATGTTTTGCAGGTTGCATTTCTATGTCAGCTGTTTGTTGAAGAAAAAATGCAGCTTTGGTTGTGAATTCACTGTTGTTAAGGTTATTTCTATTGGTTGGTAGGAAAGGAGGCTTTTGATAGTTGATTTGGAAGGGTGTTTGTTGCTATTTAGTTATGGAGTCTTTGTGGAAGCTTTTGTATTTACTGGAGCCTGCACCGGTTACATTGATTTTGACCGCTGTAGCTGTGACATTTGGAGCTGCATATCGGGCTTTAAATTATGGAAAAGAGATGGAGAGAAACCGTGATTTAACAGCTGCATCTATTGTGTTAGATAGGTCTCAAGCGTTAATGATTCCAGTTCTGAGTTCTTGCAGTTTGCTTATGATGTTTTACTTGTTCTCTTCAGTCTCACAGCTACTTACTGCATTAACAGCAGTTGCCTCTGTTTCATCCCTTTACTTTTGCTTATCTCCTTACATTATCTATGTGCGGTCGCAACTTGGTTTGACTGATCCTTTCGTTTCGAGGTGCTGTTCAAAGTCCTTCACACGTATCCAATGGTTGTTGTTGTTGGCCTGTGTTGCTACAGTTGTGGCTTGGCTAATTTCTGGGCATTGGATTTTGAACAATATATTGGGCATCTCGATCTGTATTGCATTTGTGAGCCATGTGCGCCTTCCTAATATCAAAATATGCGCTATGCTGCTTGCATGTTTGTTTGTGTATGATATTTTCTGGGTATTTTTCTCTGAGAGACTTTTTGGAGCTAATGTCATGGTGTCGGTAGCTACACAGCAAGCATCAAATCCTGTTCACACTGTGGCTAACAGTTTGAGTATCCCGGGGTCACAGTTAATAACAAAGAAGCTGGAGTTGCCTGTGAAAATTTTATTTCCCAGGGATCTACTAGGTGGAATAGTGTCCGGAGGAAACGCCATAGATTTCATGATGCTTGGTCTTGGTGACATGGTATAAATACCTATTCCCCTCAATTTCATCATATTGCAATGTGTCTGTCCTAATTCCATTATAGATTTTTATCATTTTTGTGCTTTTATTTACTATTAATTTGATTGGGATTTTGATACTATGTTTCTGCTCAATGTAGTATTAGTTAGCACTGAGAATGTGTGAAACCTTACATGCGAATCTATTAGAAACCATAGAATGTGTAGAACCTTAGATGCAAATCTATAAGAAACCATAGCTACCGTTTTGTTATTTCACAACTAATATCATACAATCATGGCCATCTTGTGCTCCCATCATCTTCTTTAGGTCAATTATTCTGGCACATCATTGACATGAATTATGGCATGGATCATTTCCATTTTTCTGCCTTATATTTCTTAAACTCTGTAAGGAAACCCTCTGACTATCATTAGTTTTATCTCAAGCTTCAAAAGTGTTTTGTATGTTATGGATGCAAGTCTGATTGCACCAGTTCTCTATTGTTATCCTATGTTTGTCAAGCATTAAATACCATCTCAACCTTATACTTCATGTAACTATTTGCATATTTTGTTAATTGTACTACTACTGGTCTATACTTATTACTAGATGTTGTGTTTGTAGGCTATGCCAGCTATGCTTATGGCATTGGTCCTCTGTTTTGATCACCGAAAGAGCACAAACACAATAAGTTTCTCGGACTTAAATTCTTCAAAGGGGCACAAATACATATGGTATGCCCTTCCTGGATATGCTATTGGCCTTGTAACTGCCTTAGCTGCTGGAGTTTTGACACACTCACCTCAACCTGCTCTTCTTTATCTGGTAAATTTCCTGTCCTTACATTGGTATCCTTGATATGGTTTTGCTGGATGAAATGCTGATATAATATTAGTAGATTGGACTAGTTGCCTTATACACGGTTCTTGTACCTTAGACAAAATATCTTGTTAGAATTAGCGGACATCTGTTACTGATGTACTTATGATGGTTTTCTTGACGAAATGTGGATAGGATTTTAGATGGACTTGTCCTTATTTTGTCTTTAGTTTAATATTGGACTGAATGTATTATTATAATTAGTAAAACATGAAATATGGTGATCTGATTATGATATTAGAATATTTGCCATGCCTATACCTCATGGCCATTTTGGCATGATTCAATTGGGGCCTCTTGACTCTAACTGAAGATACAATTGGTTCAGATACAATAGGATCAGATGGCAGTAAGCTCATGGCATCTGTGACTGTTAACTTCTAAATAAGTTTTTGCTTGTTACTACTACCATCTGGACTAAAATGTTGTACAATTGAACCTCTAATCTTTAGTTCCATTGCTGATGTTGGTGATCTATATAACCATTTAGTACTTCCGAAGATGCCAATTTGGGTACAACAAATGTGGAACATTTATAATGTCTTTATGTACAATACATTATAACCACAACAATGTATAACTGCCAAGTTCCATGTTGACAATACCAAAGTAGATGTCTTCATTAATCACACATAGATGATAAAAGCATAAATTGTGCATTGCGGTCTATTACTAACAGTTTCTCCCTTTTTCCTTGTGCATATATAGGTGCCCTCAACATTGGGACCGGTGGTTATCATGTCGTGGGTGAGGAAAGAGCTAGGCGAATTATGGGAAGGAACTGCGCCCAACCTTAACGAAAAGGTGCGTGAAGTAGAAGCATAAGCCGGTGGTTAACTTGGCTCGATAACACAATCATGTTTGTAGAGCCTATTGAAAAAACAAATGTATATTCACTTGGGAAATCTATCCTTGGAAACGTTGAGAAGAGAATGCAGAATTCTGTACTCCTTTATGTGGAACAACATATCATATTCTTCATCCTCATGCTTTCTCTTCTCGTGATCATATTTATACAGAAGTCAAATTATATCACATTTTGTGCTGGACACAAACTGTCAAATCTACGTGAATGGTATATGACCAAGTTGGGACAAAATTGTTAAAAAATGGAAAGCATGTTATAATTTGTAAATAGCAAGTTTGATGGCATGTTGACAATTGCATTCTAACCCCTAATCTAACTTAATTTATCCATAATTGATATGATATCGCATTGTTCTTAAGAAACACCTAACCAAATTTACACCTTTTCTATTGGAGTATTGAACTCACAACTCTAGTGAGATGTTATTGAATCGATTTAATTAATTATTTGAGTATAATATATTTATTTTTAATTAATTATTTGAACATAATAGATTTGATTTTTTGAAAGTGAATTTTTTTATTATTTTTAAAATATTGTACTGTGAATTCACTTCCACTTCGATTTTTGAAAACAAATTTTCTAGATATTTATCATACCGAAAGTAATTAATTTTTTTTAATAAAAAATTAAAATTTAAAAATAAAGAGGGAGAAGGAAAAGATGATTATTCATTTATGTAGGGACGAAAATGAAATGATTTATCTTCTTAGCTCAAAAGTACAATTATGCCTATTTCAAGGTGTCAAAATTTCGTTAAAAAGTTTCAAATTGGCCCAAACCAATAAACGACATCGTTTCAACTTCTTCTCCTTCTCCAAAACCCCAGGCTCTGAAAAAAAAAACCAGACCTCTTCTCAGCTCAGCAACCAGACTGGAAGTAGCTTGAGGAGAAAATGGGAACATCGGTGCAAGTGACTCCACTATGTGGAGTATTCAACGAGAACCCATTATCATATCTTGTCTCCATTGACGGTTTCAACTTCTTAATCGACTGTGGCTGGAACGACCACTTCGACCCTTCTATTCTTCAACCGCTCTCAAAGTAACCCTTCTCTTCCTTCTTCTCTTCTTTTAAACTATAATTCATTTTATTGACATTTTTTTGGGGTGCACATTTAGGGTGGCGTCTAGTGTAGATGCTGTGCTTTTGTCGCATTCGGATACTATCCACCTTGGAGCTCTTCCTTATGCTATGAAGCAATTTGGACTCAATGCCCCTGTGTTTTCTACTGAACCTGTTCATCGCTTGGGCCTTCTCACCATGTATGATCACTACCTTGCTCGGCGGGTAATTTCAATTGCTTTTCTCTGTTTGAATTGTTGGTTTTTGATTTATTTACTTTTTTTTTTTTACGTAATTTTTTTGGTGGCTATAGAGGTTAATAGGGTGAGAGTTTTGGTGGGTAATTGATGGCTTGAATGGAATGGTGATTGGAGGTATTGGGTTTGAGTGTTGCTCACATGTGGGTGAAGAGCTGTTTGATTTATGTTTGTTATGCGTGGTTGGTATACTGGTTTAGTTAGCAAATTTGTGTAGAGGCAGTGAATTTGGTTCTGTTAGTTCTTGGGTAGGGGGCAATTTGCTTGATGTTTTGTAAGAGAACAGTAATTTGAACTTTTAACAGTTCGATACAGTTCCCGATAAAATTAATTGTATATGCTAGCATGATTGATCAATAAGGTGTTGAGAGTTATTGAGTTAAAAATACAGTTGTTCTTGGGTGGTGAAGAGGATTTGATCTTTATATAGTTTCAGAAGAGAACTTAAGTTTGAAGTTCTAAAGTTCTTATTATTTGTATTGAAATGAATGGGGTTTGTGGTAAAGGTTCTTTGGTTTAGGCTGAGGTTTTAAGAGCTATTTAGTTCTGATTGAGGTTACGATTGGGCAGAGAAAGGCTTGTTATATGTTTTAGAACATTAGTTGGTTGGTGGTAGTATTGAAATTTGAATGTAGAATGTTTAAGTGGATACTTGCTCATCTAGATGTTAGGGATTTAGAGTTATTAGATTCATATTCTGCTCGCACTTGATTAGAGTGGGCTTGGCTTTATGATTATAATTTGGAAAAGAAATTTGAAGTTATTATAGCTAACAATCTGAACTTATGAGCAGTTTGGTTCATGGATGCTGGAAAATTTTTGGCTAGGTTCGCTTCTTGACTATAGAATAATAGCAGTTTGTGTTTCTTTATCTTTGCTTCAGCAAGTGTCAGAGTTTGAGCTGTTTACACTGGATGATATTGATACTGCTTTCCAGAATGTTACCAGACTAACATACTCGCAGAATTATCATCTGTCTGGTAAAATATCTTGGTTGCTGACTGCTTGTTAATTGATCAGTCCGGTAAGTTATAATGATGTTTAACCCATAAATTGGTTTATAGGCAAAGGAGAGGGGATTGTGATTGCACCACATTTGGCTGGGCATCTCTTGGGAGGTACTGTCTGGAAGATAACCAAGGATGGGGAGGATGTTATATACGCTGTTGATTATAACCGTCGCAAGGAAAAGTATACATCAGTTATGACCTTGTTAATATGTTGCTCGTCACATATTAAATTTTACGTCAAATTATGAGGATATAACTTTATGGATATTATTGTATCAGGCATTTGAATGGAACTATTATAGAATCTTTTGTTCGTCCTGCTGTTCTGATAACTGATGCATATAATGCTCTGAGCAATCAACCTCCCAGACAACAAAGGGAGATTTTTCAAGGTAACTATCTGTTTCATGTTGGCTACTTATTTCTTGGTGACAATTTTTGTTTACTTTTCTACTTCTAGCATTACTAGAGTGCTGTATATATATTTCTGTTGTATCAAAGATGCAATACCCATGCAACACTGTGTACCTCAACATAGATGCATTTCATGTAGATGTTCTTCACTTAATGTGATTTTAATATTATTATGCGAATTTTCTCCCCTGATGTCAGATACAATTTCAAAGACTCTCAAAACTGGTGGGAATGTTTTACTTCCAGTTGATACTGCTGGACGTGTTCTGGAGCTACTTCTGATATTGGAAGACGTGAGTAAGGAGAAGTGGAATAGATTTTTCTCTAAATCTGGTTTATACAACGATTATAAATGTTAAAATATGATGAATTGTGCAGTATTGGGAAGATCATTCCTTGAACTATCCAATTTACTTTCTCACTTACGTTTCATCGAGCACGATTGATTATGTCAAGAGTTTTCTTGAGTGGATGGGTGACTCCATTGCAAAGTCCTTTGAGACATCTCGTGAGAATGCTTTTCTTTTGAAGTAAGTACGCCTTTTATTTATTTACATATTTTTTGGGTTTCTGTATTTTGTCCCACTTTTTCCTTCTTGTTGACTGAGATTTTTGTTCATCAAGATTGCAATACAAATTTGAGTGTAGTGGAACTAATCTGAATTGCTGATGCGATTTGCTGGATAGATCACTTAAAACATTATCTTACTCGAGATCTAAATTTTGTTGCACAGGCATGTCACCCTTTTAATTAACAAAAGCGAACTTGATAATGCTCCTGATGGTCCAAAGGTAGAAATTATTCACTGAAATGCACTAGGAGCGGTATTGCGTTTTTATATTTATCAACATATTTTTCTTGATGTTTATGTGGTTATTTAGGTTGTCCTAGCATCCATGGCTAGTTTGGAGGCAGGTTTTTCTCACGATATTTTTGTTGACTGGGCTAGCGATGTCAAGAACCTTGTTTTGTTTACTGAAAGAGGCCAGGTTTGCTCCTCCAACTTACAATGCAATTTTCTACACAAAATTAGCATCAAGTTTTTAAGCTCTTGTAATTATGATTAGTTGTGCTGTATGGTTGTGTAGGAAACTTTGTACAATGTCCTCTGAGGTTCTTGAAGTTTTAGTCAAAATTTATATGTTTTTGATCAGTCTTCGTACTTTATTTTTATTATCTTGTCCTGAGATCACTGTTGTAATATTTGATGTAAACACATTGTTAATATGGTGTCTAATCATTTAGACTTCTCACTTAATTTCACCACACATGTGGATATCCATGCTGCTGCTGGTGATTTTCACAATTACATTACTACTTTAGCTTAGCTAAACCATTCCTTAAACTTGAGAAACAACGGGAGCCATATTATTATTGTTTTCTTGTATATTTACCACACCAACTTTATGCTGCCCCCCTATTCTCTCACTTAGCTTACTGCTGAAGAGAGCATATTGTTGATGTTAAATTTGTAGGATGAGCCTCGAACGATGTCGGTCCAAGCTTCAGATTGGGAGTCGTTGGACTTGTCCATGTTGTTGGGTTTTAGTATGATGGGTCTCCTTCACCAAAAAGCCCTAAGGCTCTTTGGTAGGATCCCCACACACACTTATATACCCTTCAACTTATTTATCTCTTTTCAATGTGGTATTCTTATTCTTTATATTTCCAACAGTTGACTTCCCTGAAATCTTTTGTTAACAATTTAGAAAATTACGCCAGGATTTTTCTAGCATTTCTTCAAAATGTTTGGTTAAATTACAAGTGTAATTTAGTAGATAGTTACTGGTGCTGGAAGCATTATATTGTCTGGTTTGCAGATATGTTATCTTTTCTCCATTTTTATATGCATATGTGCTGAAGATAGCATCTTTATCCAGTTTGGTACATTAGCTCGCATGCTTCAGGCAGATCCACCTCCAAAAGCTGTCAAAGTCACCATGTCCAAGAGAGTTCCTTTGGTTGGAGATGAGCTAATTGCTTATGAAGAAGAGCAAAATCGATTAAAAAAGGAAGAAGCTTTGAAAGCTAGTCTGATCAAAGAGGAAGAAGCCAAAGCGTCTCAAGGGCCAGATAATGATTTGAATGACCCAATGGTTATTGACAATAACAATGCACATGCTCCTCTAGATGGTATTTTCATCCATTTCTTTTTCTCTTTTTGTTAGAGTCGTGTTAGTAAGATTATTTTCACCTGCACCTCACATTGTGTTCTTATGGAAGGTGGATACTTCATTTCATCGCGGAAGTATGATGTGGGTTATATTTTACTCTTTAAGTTGATAGTGCATGATATAAAGCATTCTGATTGTTTCTTACAGTTGTTGATTTACGTGGTGGTGGTGGATTTCGAGATGTATTAATTGATGGATTTGTTCCTCCATCAACTAGTGTTTCCCCTATGTTTCCATTCTATGACAATACTTCTGAGTGGGATGATTTTGGAGAACTCATAAATCCGGATGACTATGTGATTAAGGATGAAGATATGGATCAAGCTGCCATGAATGTAAGTTTTTTCTTGAGATAATTTATTTTATTATTTTTATTTTTTGGAGTCAGATGACTGAAGATAAGAAGATGATCAAAATCAAATAAGTGATCTTAGTTTGCGTACTTTTACATTTCATTTGGTTTGCAAATTAGCTAACTAGAATTGAAATACATATGATATGCTTGATCTTAGCATTTCTATAATTGAATGACAACAGCACTTGAATAGGTTTGAAATTTGGTGAACTTGAGCATTGAACCACAATGTTTGTTTCATTAATTAAAATGATAATGTAAATGTTAACAATATCAGGCTGAAATTCAGTTAATTGGTTAATTTGTGGAGATATCACTGTTGACTTTTATTCATGGGATTTAGCTTTGGTGATAAGTTGTATATCTCTTATTCTCATTATTTCTCTTTGTCCACAGTTCGGTGGCAATATGGATGGAAAGTTGGATGAAGGTGCTGCTAGTTTAATGCTTGATACCAAGCCTTCTAAAGTTGTATCTAATGAACTGACTGTAAGTTGAATATTTTAACCTAATACTAAGGCTGTCTTATCACATACCATTTATAATAGGTTGATCATGCTGATAATTTTTGTTTGATTTATACCTTTATGGAAATTGAATGTTGACAGCATTGATAACTTCTTCCTTGAATCAATTCTTATCATTCAATGATGCTTTTTCTTGTTTTCCAAACTTACTTTTTACCATTGAGACAGATGTTTCTTTTGGTGTACCATTAATAATTTTTTTGTTTTATTTTATTTTTTGTCTTTGTATAATGGGAATATCCATATTTTACCTGTTTATGTATACAAGCATATGAGAAGATGATTGTAAGCTTCAAAGTAGAAACAATCCGAGAGAATACGTGAACATGCAGAATTGTAATACAATTATGAACCTTCTCCCAGATCCTAAATTTTGATGTTTGTTGCTTTTCTTTACCTATCAGGAACTTGTTACATCCTTTAGGTGGTATATTGTATTAGTCCTGTTTATATTTTATTGTTATGCATAGCTAATGGAGACACAACTATGAGTTCTTTGATTTATGCTTTTTCCTTTTTTAATTTTAAAGTATCTTGGTTTCTCCTTGAAGCATAAATTGTGGCTGCAGGATTTACTTTTGAATGACTTCCTGTCATATGTAGCTCTATATTTATGTTTGCTTGGTCCATTCTTTAACTGAAGCAAGTGTGGTATATTGGCAATCAGGTACAAGTAAAGTGTTCGCTGGTCTATATGGATTACGAGGGGCGTGCTGATGGTCGCTCAATCAAAACAATTCTTTCCCATGTTGCTCCTCTGAAACTTGTATGGAAATTTCTGTGGCAGTTCTTATTCTATTGCATGTTATGCTTAATTTAATCAACTACAGGCTGTGAATATACACGTTTTGGATTTCAAGCTTTATATATGTATATCTGTTTCCTTTGAATATCATGCTTCTCTTAGTTTTTACCAAATTATTTAGTTGCTTGTGTTTGTGACATCAGATAAACACAATTATGATCCAAAATCAGTTGCGGTACTTTTAGGTGGGAACAAGTAATTCTGCTTGTAAAGTCTGTGATGTTAAAATTAGTTTTGGTTGGGGCATGGACTCACATTGTTGTTTTCCATTAAATGCCAGTAGGGTTCTAGGCGTGTTGCTGTGGTGACTGAGCTTTAGCCTGTTTCATCACCCTTTCTTTTCTTAGCTTACAAATTTGATCACATGTGAAATCATTATTCTTGGTGAAACCACCGAAAGAGTTTTGATATTTCATGAGATGTCTAATTGTTGCCTATAATGATTTGTGTGTTTGTGCTTTGAAAGGTATTGATACATGGGTCGGCTGAGGCAACTGAGCATTTAAAACAACACTGCCTAAAGCATGTTTGCCCCCACGTATACACTCCACAGATTGAAGAAACTATTGATGTCACCTCTGACTTATGCGCATATAAGGTATAAATTTAGTTTCTGAAGAAATTCTGCTTCGTGAAATATTGATTGTAAAGCAGCACTCATTTGCCTTCTCCCCTGAAATGCAGGTGCAACTTTCTGAGAAATTGATGAGTAATGTTCTGTTTAAGAAGGTGAGCATTGAATACATCATAACGTGATTCTGATACTATATTATTTTATTCTTTTAAATTTTAATATCCTCCCCTCCATACTAATAATAATATGCTGGTCGATTCAGTTAGGAGATTATGAAATAGCTTGGGTTGATGCCGAAGTAGGGAAGACAGAGAGTGGAATGCTGTCCTTATTACCCATCTCAACCTCCGCTCCACCTCATAAATCAGTCCTAGTTGGGGATTTAAAAATGGCTGATTTTAAGCATTTCCTCAGCAGTCAGGGTGTCCAGGTACTGCAAATATTTCTTTTAGAAGTTTTTCATTGACGAAGACTATTTACTTGAGAAAATATGTGCTGACTTTATTTTAAATTATGTTACTGAGATACCAGACACAAGTTTTTTACCAAATACGTGTCCTTGAAACACGACACATGAAAAGTATTTTGAAGAAGAATTTTGTGCTCCAAATATTTCATGAAATCATTTTGATCTTCGTCTTGTGCACACACCAGTCCTTGGATGCTTCTTGTTACTCAACAGCTTTGATGATATAGTTTATAGGTGGTAGAGCTTCACTAGCATATATTTTTCCCTGTAAGATGGATTGTCGCCATGAACCCATGGCCATGTATTAGAGTGAAACAGTGGTTTCTTTCTTGTTAAAAATGTGCACATGATGTGATATTTTAACCTAAGAACCTAAGACATCTTGCAATTACCTAGCCGTTCCCATCTAACACATTACCACCTGCTTTATCAAGTAACATCTTTGAGTAATTACCGTTGCAGGCAGAATTTGCAGGTGGTGGTGCATTGCGATGTGGTGAGTACACTACAATACGCAAGGTCGGGCAGACAGGCCAAAAGGTAAGTGAAATACTTTCAACCTCTCTGAATCCGGAACCATCTATGCATCATGGTCTCATTTGCTTATGTAATCAATCATTTTTTGAACTATTGAATAGGGTGGAGGATCTGGTCCTCAGCAGATTGTCATAGACGGCCCTTTATGCGAGGACTACTATAAGATTCGTGATCTATTGTATTCACAATTCTATTTACTATAAATTGGAACTCAACCTCTGTAACAACATTTCACATATTCAGGGCTATTATTTATCTGCAAGACCGAGACCATTTCTACTTACAGTGTACACTAGAGACGGCAAACTCAGGCGAAAGATTAGTGACTGCTCCATTGTAGATGTTACCAAACTTTTTGAAGAATGGAATAGAGGAATAGGAAATATCAATGTAATTCAGATTGTAACTTAAATTTTGCATATACAGTTTGACTATTTTTTCCAGCCTACAGTTGTTAGATACTTGAGTCCCAGTTTATTTATTGAAATTCGAAAATTAAAAATCCATTTGCATTGACTTAAGGTTTGGATATACTAATTTTAAGCTGTTTTTGAATGTTATTTGAGTAACTATTAAGAGTGCTTATATTCAGAAGTCGAAAGCATAACTTAATTTTAAGCATTACTATTAAGGGTGCCACCCCTAATCATATTAGCTAAAGGATCAAAATGAAAATTAAAAAATAATAGGCATTGAAATGATAATTAAAAATAAATATGGGGCAAAAATAGTGATTCTCATAATTCAGGGCTAAAAAGTAAAAACAACAGAAATCGAAAATCTGGTAAATCCAAATCCACGTGTTTTCAATGTTTTTCTGTTTCAACCAAATTCTGTCAACACTATCTATCACCAGACAAAAAACAAAGCGATAAATAATAAAAGAGAAAAACATCATCAAAGTATCTCTATTTGTCTGAATCCCCAACCAAAAACCCTAGATATCACCTTCTCTTCTCCACTCTTACCCTCCTCAAACATCAAATTCAATGGCTTCTACACCTACCACGTGGAGCCCCACCTCGCTCCAGCTCCGTTTCGCTCTCATTTCCAAAACCCACTCTCCGAATTCCCTCCCTTATCGCTTCAATAACCTCCATCTCCACCGGCCACTCCAACTCGGGTATGCCTCCGGACGCCGTAATGGCGGCGAGAGGATGAGGTCGGATTTTGCTGTTGGTGCTTTCTCTGGTTGGGCCGGTTCGGAGAGTAATGAGGATGAACAGTCTGTTGAATTTCAGAGGAAGAAGTGGTTTGGAGGTAAGAGAGAGGTTTGGGAATTGAAATTTGGTAGTTGAGATGTGGAATTTTGATGTGGTTACTGCATTTTAGTTGAAAAGGGATTGAGTGGATTGGTTTCAGTGGATGATAAGAAGGGCATTAATTAGTGTGCTTTAATTAATGTTGAGAATTTGATTTTTGGAACGTGGAATTTGAAATCAAATAGTGTGCTTTACTGTTTGAGAATGAATGATAAAGTTGAGTGACTGACTATGGAGTCTGATAAATTAAAACTTAAATAGTTTTTTACGGAATAGTAATACTTCTGGGGATATGAGTGATCATCAAGAATTGAAATTTTAATTTTGTGCCTTGTTTCCGAATTGTGGGAAAGATATAATGCTTTGGATTGATTTGGTGTATCATATAATTAAAATTAGGGGTATACTTTGCAGGCAGCATCTTAGACTACTAACAGTCCATCAAATTTGATATATGATAAAGTTGTGAAATTTGTATGGTATTGCTGCGTGGGTGCTGTACTTGGAATATGATTTGGATGTTTTTTCATTTGATGGGTTAAAAGTTTGTTGTCTATATGGACTAATAACACTTTTGGGGTAGTTTGTTCTCAGGAATTGTGGGCGCTGGACTGGCTGGTGTGGTGTTGTTTGCGGGACTTACATTTGCTGCACTGTCTCTAAGCAAGCGGAGTAGTTCAAGTAAGTTTTGAATTGTTTCAATATATAGGTGTGTTTGTGTAATTTGTTTAGTGATTAGTGTGGCTATGTTTGATGGTGAACAGGTGTAAAGCCACAAATGGAACCAATGACCAGTGAGCAGGAAGTTTCACTGGCTTCTGATACAAAAGATGATCAGGTTGAGGATGGTGGTGAAACTGCGGATAGCAATATAGAAAGAGAGACAGGTACAAGTAAGGATGTTTCTTCTTCTTCTGACTATAATTATGTCTCCAGTGAGAATAAGATAGGTAGTGATAGTGAGGGCTTGCCGGTAGGTGATGTTGTGTCTAGTGGCTCAAGTGCATTTATTCAACATGATTTTGCTGAAAATGAGGTTGTTGGTTCTGTCCCAATTGCATCTAGTGTCAATGATTCAGAAGCCAGTGTTGAAACTGGTTTTCCTGAACCAATTACTGAAGTAATCCAGGAGAACCTTGACAAGGCTGAACCAGTCAACTTGTCTAGTGCCACAGACCTTGGTAGTGATACCACATTGGACTCTTCTTCTAGTTCTAGTGTCCATGCACCCGTTGAGACAGTGGCTGTGATTGTTTCAGTTGATTCAGAGTCCATTCTAGAGCCTCAAATATCAATCCAAGATGATTCAGAGACTAAAGCTTCACCTATAACAAATAAAAATCTCGAATCCGCTGAAAAGCCACAGGTCTTGGGAGAAAGAAATAGTTCTGTTCCAGAAGTGTATAACTTAGATGGAAGTGAGTCAGCTGAAGCAACATCTCTGTCTGAACCAACCAATCCTTTATCATATGAAAAAGAGACCTATGATTCTCTGTCTGAACCAGCCAATCCTTTATCATATGAAAAAGAGACCTATGATAATACTAAAAGTAGTGTAAGCAGATCATTTTCTGAACCAACAACTCCTGAGAGTTCCTTTGCCCCTGCTGGAATACCTGCTCCATCTGTAGTTTCTGCAGCTCTACAGGTGCAACCTGGAAAGGTTCTAGTTCCTGCAGTTATTGATCCGGTTCAAGGGCAGGCAATTGCGGCGCTGCAAGTTTTAAAGGTACTTCTCTATTTAGTTCATTTAGTTGTTCTTATGTAATGATATTGTCCACTGTGTTCACCACTTGTTTGGTCATCAGTTGAGACTCACAATCTTTTACTAACATAATGTTTTCAGGTTATTGAGGCTGATGCTCAACCTGGTGATCTGTGTACACGTCGCGAGTATGCCCGTTGGTTGGTATCTGCCAGCAGTGCTCTGTCAAGGTGTTTGTCTTTCTTTAATATCTTATTTCTATTGATATGACATCCGAAGCAGCAGTATATGAAGTTTAGAGGTGGTGATCTGATAGATTTTGGTTGCTTGCAGAAATACCATGTCAAAAGTGTATCCTGCAATGTATATAGAGAATGTTACAGAACTTGCCTTTGATGATATCATGCCGGATGACCCTGATTTTTCATTCATTCAAGGTGAGTGTTGATTTTAGTTGGAGAGCTGTAAGCACTAGAGTTTTTTTCTGCGATGTTATGAAGTTTACTTTTTTTCAGAATGATAAAGTTGAATAATGTTTCAGGCTTGGCAGAAGCAGGGCTTATCTCAAGCAAGCTTTCAAATCATGATTTGCTCAATGAAGACACCGGTCCATTCAACTTCTCTCCAGAAAGGTTCGTAAGACTGTTGACCTGCAACATAATCCTTGCATTTGTTTGGTTGTGTGTTTTCTCCCCCTAAAATACTTATACTATCTACATCTGCTTCTTAAATCTTTCATGTCTCAGTGTCAATGAGCTATTGCGTCATTTATTATTTTTTCCTTAGTGTATAAACTCTTTTCTGTTCTATGTATGATCAACTCTTGTATGTTTCCTTGACTGAACAGTTTGATATATCTATACATATTGTTCGGGTTGGATTATAGTCTAATAGAAATGACAGAAATTGATGAACTGATATTGGTTAATGCTCATTGATGAATTATTATGAAAATATATAAAAAAAGATACAAGCGATAACACTAAAACTATGTGGTAAAACATTTATCTGAAGCTGTTTCTGAGAGTTGTACCAACTTTTTGTGCTGCAGCCCACTATCACGACAAGATCTTGTTAGTTGGAAGATGGCACTCGAGAAAAGACAACTTCCTGAAGCAGACAGAAAGGTTTCTTTATTTTCTTTTTGATCTCTTGTGTGGCAATGGTTGTGACTGCGATTCTTAGCATGTTTATTTATTTTGCTTGCGTATTGGAATACAGATTCTGTACCAGAATTCTGGTTTCATAGACATTAATAAAATAAACCCTGACGCATGGCCTGCATTAGTAGCTGATTTGTCAGCAGGGGAACAGGGAATAATATCACTTGCTTTTGGTGAGTCACACATGCACATTTTCATTGTTGATTCTTCTTTCTAATTTATGGCTTGAATTGATGATTTATGCTTTCTTTATGGAAATAAAGGCTGCACTAGATTATTCCAGCCAAATAAGCCAGTAACAAAAGCCCAAGCTGCTATTGCCCTTGCTACTGGGGAGGCCTCTGATGTCGTTAGTGAGGAGCTGACTCGTATTGAAGCAGAATCAGCTGCTGAAAATGCTGTCTCAGCACATAATGCTTTGGTAGCTGAAGTTGAGAAGGATATAAATGAAAGTTTTGAGAAAGAGCTTACCATGGAAAGAGAGAAAAATGATGCTGTGGAGAAATTGGCAGAAGAGACAAGGCAGGAATTGGAAAGGCTGCAAGCTGAGAGAGAAGCAGATAAACTATCCTTGATGAAGGAGCGTGCTTCTATTGAATCAGAAATGGAAATTCTTGCGAAACTACGGCGTGATGTCGAAGAGCAGTTGGAGAGCTTTATGAGTAGCAAGGTAGAGATATCTTATGAAAAAGAAAGAATTAACAAACTCAAGGAAGATGCAGAGCGTGAGAACCAGGAGATTGCTAGATTACAATATGAGCTGGAGGTGGAGCGTAAAGCCTTGTCTATGGCTAGGTAAGAAACTAAAATAATTCCTCTGCTACATTGAATCATGGTGCATTAACACCAAATAATGACCATACATATGCTCAGAAGTTTTTAGATATATAGGTAGCCCAAAATCACCGATGGTATTGTGACATTTTTAGTCTACCAGATTTGAATTTTATCAGGATATCAGCATGCTTATTGTTGCAGTGTGGTTCACCAATTATTAACATTAGCAACTACTTTTGTAACTGTTTGCACTCAGGGCTTGGGCTGAGGACGAGGCTAAAAGAGCTCGAGAGCAAGCCAAAGCTCTAGAGGAGGCGAGAGACCGGTGGGAGAGGCATGGAATCAAAGTAGTAGTAGACAATGACCTTCGTGAGGAGACTGCTGCTAAGGAGACATGGCTAAATGCTAGTAAACAATATGACGAAGGAACTGTGAACAGAGCTCAAGGTCTTGCAGACCAGCTCAAGATTATGGCTGAGAATGTCAAAGGGAAGTCTAAAGAGATAATCAATACGATCATCCAGAAGATACAACACTTCATTTCAGTGTTGAAAGAACTGGCGTCAAAAGCAGGTACAAGAGCTGGGGAACTGAAAGATGTAACCATTCAGAAGACTAAGGAATCAGTCGAAGGGTTGCAGCAAAGCACAGCTGAACTCAGCTTAGCCTTCAAAGATGGCGCAAGACGAGTAGCTGGTGACTGTAGGGAAGGGGTCGGAAAACTCACTCAAAGGTTCAAAACATAAGACACCTTTGCTCTTCCATGTCTCTATACAACACAGTAATCTATATTTGCCTGTATTGAAGCTGAGAAGTCAGCAGTGTAACATGTATTTTATTATCTTTGCTACTCCTAGCCCATCATTTAGTTTGATGGTCATGAGTGGAGCTGAGCTATAGACAATTTTGCACCGAATAATTCAAAATAATGTAACAATATTTGAGCGCTGGATATAAAGTTTTGCCAACTGATTTCTGAGACTCCTTATGTTATTTATAATGCCAGCTGATTACTGCTAGTGAAAAAGCCAGCTTGAAACTGGAGTTGCATAGACTAATTTGCAGATAGTCAAAGATCAAGCCAATCACAAGTCAATATAGAACCAAAGATCTCAAATATACCTGACAAAACATCTATTGTAAAATACAAGAACTTGATGAAGCAAGTATCAGTGCTTCAAATTCTAGTCTTTAATTGAAAACAAGCAAGGTTCTAAGCATAAATGAGACTCTGAAAACAAAAAACATAGCATATGCTAAGCAACTCCTCAAAACTACTGTGCTTCTAGTTCTTATCACCAGGACTTTAAGTTGCTTTCTTCTTCTCACCACCACCAGTGGCCCTGCAAGCAAAGAATGGGTTGGAATTAAACATTGGCTTGATTCGGATACTAATCAAGAGGGCATGTGAAGAGTGAAAATTACCTCATCTTGCGGAGAACGCTAGACATCTCCTCACGCTTTCTCTTGGCTCTCTTGTGGGTGCCCAACTTTCTTTTAGCAACCTTAAGAGCTCTCTTGTCCTTACCAACTTTGAGAAGCTCAGTGATCCTCCTCTCATATGGTGCAAATCCAGCAACTTCTCTGATCACACTCCTCACAAACTGAACACGTTTGCTTGTTTTCTGCACAGGAATGATAATTAGAAAACATCAAAAAAGAAGAATCAGGATTGCTTCACAACAATGCCATAAACACAATAAGGACTTACTCCTTTGCGGTCTGAGGGACGGGGAGCCAACTCCTTCTTGGTAACAACATGACCTTTGTTCAAACCTACAAAGAGACCCGTATTTGGCTGTTTAGGAGCCATCTTACCTGCTTCAGCAATGCAAATTAAACGTTAACTCCATTCATGCAAACCATTTATCATGGTAAAATAACCTATATAACTAGGTGTGTAGAGCATTATTATGCTAACACCTAATCCAGATTTCACTAGATATTAAAAAAGGACATAGAATTATCTTTCAAAAGAAATACACTACATTAACAAGTTATTTAATGAATAATCTTCTGACAAATTCCCGTTGATTAAGCAAATAACAGTTTAGCGTGCTAAACATTTGAAGCAGGTTTCAGGGTCTTAGAATCAAAACCAGTTCATTTCGGCATCAAATCAACTGATAAACAGCATAAAGCTAAGCCACAGTGAAACAAACGAGAACACGTAAACAATCTACAAATAGAAAACATAAGAAAGCCTCAACTATACACACGACCAGAACACCAAATAGAGCTACGGAAACTAACATTCAACTGGGCCTTTAGAAGAAAAAACGAAACACATGCAACAAATCAATAAAAGCTATTACTTAATGTTCTCATTCTTTTTCATGCGAAACCAGCAAATGTACATACAACCTAAAAGTAACTTCCTTTTCACTTTCTCGGAACCCAAACAGACAAACTATATCATCCGATGAACAAGAGCTACGAAAGAAAGAATTCGAAAGATAGTGTACCTGAGCTGCGACGATCTGAGACGGTTCGAAAGTGAATTAGGGTTTTAGGTTTGCGTCGATTTTATAAGGGGAACCTAGATGGGAAATTTTCAGAAGATTAAGGGCATATTTGTAATCTCATTTTCTGGTTCAGTTGGATCGATTCATGTGAATGTATCAAGCCCAATTATTTTGGGCCTAGGCAAGATAGGCCCAATAACTAACGTGTTCAATTTCTGGACAACTTTTCACCCCTAATTTTAATTTGTTAGTATGTAACATAAAATATTCATTATCTAATAATTAATTCGATTTATTAATTTAATTTTCTAAAAATCTTTTAATAGAATTTTTAAAAAAAGTTAATAATTATTGTTTTTAGGTTTTATAAAAATTTATTTGAAATATAAATTAATTGTTAAAAATTATAAAGCGTATTTAAATTTATTTTAAAAATATTTTAAAATTATATCAAATTAAAAAATTTTAAAACTAAAAGAAAAAACCTTCAAAAATATATATATATATATATATATATATATATATATACGGGTTATTTCAAAAAAAAAAAAAAAACACTCACTTTTTAAAAGGTTTGATTTTAAACACCCGGTTATAAAATCTTTTTGAAAACAACTCCTAATTTTGAAAACAACTAATGGTTTTGGTTTTTGGAGCGGTTTTGGATTTTTAAGAGTGGTTTTGAAAAAATTTTTTGGTTTAATATTTTTTAATTTATATTTTTAATATTATTCAAATACAACCAAATATTACATAATTTAAATAATTTTTAATAGTTATGTATTTTGAGAAATATTTCATAAATTTTTTATTTAATGATTTTTAATAATATTGAGTTGTATTTATAGTTTTTGGAAAAAAAAAGTTTTAATAGTTTTAAGAATTTTAAAAAATTTTATTTTGTAATCTTTATAGTTTAATACTTTTCTAATTTTAATTTTTATATTTAATAAATTGAAAAAAAAATATTTAGATTTAATATTTTTTAAAAAAATTTGTTTGATGATTTTTAAAAAAAAAAAACTATTAAACTTTTAATTTAATCAATTATAATAGAAAATGTAGATTTAATAACTTTTAAACTATAGTTTGTTATCTTCTATAAATTAAGTAATTACATAAAATCATTTTGTACTACGAATCAAAATTATGAATGGACTTGATAAAAAAAAAATTGTTTTTCTTCAATCTATTATGTATAAAAATTTCAAAATGCAAATCATATTGAATTAAACACATCTATTCAAAATAAAGTTTCATAAGTGAATTTCAAGTCCATCTACATTATTTTTTATTTTAAAATACCTATAATATTATTAGCATTCAATTATAGTATTAAAAAATACAAATTATAATAATACATTAATACTTATAAAAATAAAATATATATATTATTTCATTAAATATTAACGAATAATAATTAAAATGCATAATTTTAAGTCGTTATATGGTAAAATTAAATATAAAAAATAAAAATTGCTAAAATTATAAAATAATTTTTTAAGAAAATAAAATATAAGTAATAAAATTTGAAAATATTAAATAAATTTGTAAAAATAATTTAAAATAATTAAAAGATCATAATTTCTCAAAACCACTCCACCACAACAAACCCACTTCAAAAACCAAAACCATTAGTTGTTTTTAGATTTTGGGGGTGGTTTTCCAGAAATTTCAAAATCGAATATTTAAAATAAAAAATTAGGAGTTTTTGAAAATAACCCATATATATATATTTATTTATTTTACTTTCTAGTTACAAAATAAAGTACCAACCGATATAATAACTGAACACATTTAAGTTTAAAAAGAATAAAAATGAAGAATAATTGATGTGTGTTCAGGCACCACCTAATCATCACAAAATATAATTTTTCCCATGTATCTATCTACCTTATTTAAAAAAAAAAAAAAGAGTGATTCTAATATTCAGCCAATGCAGGTATGGCTTTGACTGGTAGGCAATCAACATTTTCTCCTCTTTGAGAACTTCCTTTTATACTGTTATTATTTATCTGTATTTATATTGCAGACAAAAAACAACACGTAGAGAGTGACCCTTTATAAATAGAATTAATTTTTTTATTTTTATTTTTATTTTTTTGTCACCATATCTTGTTCTTCATGAAAGCTCTAGTACCAGGTAAGGCTACTGCAAGGTGACATTTAAGGAAGTTTGTGTCTTGATTAGTTTTTTGAATTGATCAAGCTGAAATATCAAAAGGGTATATTCTGTTTTATCTATGGTTGTTGTGCGTAGCTTGAATTTGTGATTGTTCAGAGTTTGGGACCAATTTTATTTTTGAGTGGAAGAACCCTAGTGGTAGCTTAACTGGATTGGTTCTTCTTGCTAAAGCTCAGTTCTTCTTGCAAAGCTCAGTTCTTTGAGGGTTTCCATGAATTTTAGTTTTAGTATCTGGTGAGTGGTGTTTCTGATCCTGGTATTTTGTTCATTCACTTTGATCTGGATACAATTTAGGTTTTGGTTATTGTAGTTGCTGTTGTGTTTACTTAGTTCTGTTCTTAGTTTTGAAGCTTGTTGATTGTGATTTTAATTTGAAAATATTGACTATTTATGTTGATATGTTTACATTTTTGGTGTCACTAGCCAGATTACCTTTTTGATAGTTATCTGATTCTTTCATTTTATATAGTGGAAACTTCTTAACCAAATGCGATTGTCATGTGTTATAGATACAGAAATCACTGGCTATCAATCTTGATTCATTGCTAAGTTACTTGACTGACTATTTTTAGTGTTAGTTCTTTGTCTCAGGTGGATTAGTCATTGGCAAGAAAATTTTATTGCCTTTGATTTATGTTAGCATATTGATGGTATAGGTCTAGATGTCGTGTTTATGTGGCATGCCACCGCTACTCGAGTGCGTTTATTGTCTGGCATGTGCTCGATGGGCATGGAAACGGTGTCTCCACACAGCAGGTCATGATAGTGAGACATGGGGACTTGCAACTGCTGAGGAATTCGAACCTGTTCCTCGCTTATGTCGATATATTTTAGCGGTTTATGAAGATGATCTAAGACATCCCCTTTGGGAGCCTCCTGGTGGATATGGGATAGACCCTGATTGGTTACTACTGAAAAGAACTTATGAAGATACTCTAGGACGAGCTCCTCCCTACATATTGTATGTCGACCATGCACATGATGATATAGTCCTTGCCATCAGGGGTCTTAATTTGGCAAAGGAGAGTGATTACCACTTGCTTTTGGATAATAAGTTAGGCAAAAGAAAAATTGATGGTGGGTATGTTCATAATGGGCTATTGAAGGCTGCTGGAGTGATTTTGGATGCGGAATGTGAGCTTTTGAAGGAATTGGTGGAGAAGTATCCAACTTATACATTAACATTTACAGGTCATTCTCTTGGATCTGGTGTGGCTGCAATGCTAGCTTTAGTGGTGGTGCAGAATAGGGATAAATTGGCAAACATTGAGAGAAGTAGAATCAGATGCTTTGCTATTGCTCCTGCTAGGTGCATGTCTCTGAATCTGGCCGTCAGATATGCAGATATAATCTACTCCATTGTGCTTCAGGCAAGTTCTTTATTTTTTACAGTTTTATCTGCCTTTATTTCAGTAGAAGTAAGTGGTAGCTTTTAAATGAACAGTTGAAAACATCTAGACTTGTTTATTCATGACCATATTCAGCCTCATCAATTTGTCATTTGATGTTAAGACTGGGGAGTATTCTGGTGCTATCATCAACTGCTAACTTTGTATTATTCCTGTTTCGGTGTTATTGCTGATTTTACTTGCGTTTCAAAGTTGATCTCTTGTGGGGAATTCACGACTAGTTTCTAGAGATCATTGACTCACTCATATGTATTGCGTTTGTTCTGCACAAGTTAAAAACAAGTATGTACAATAAATGAGGAAGATGTTTGAAGATTGCTGGTTGAATCACAAATGTGTACTTACATGAACTTTTTTATTAATTTGATTTCTTTGACGGCCATATTTTGCTACACTAGTTTCTAGAGATCATTGACTCACTCATTTATGAAGCATTCTCCACATATTTATGGACTCTTCCATAATCTAGATGCTCACATTTTGCTACACTAGAAGCTAATACAATGAATTTTTCTGCACATGATGTAATGCAATTCTGTTCACCACATATTCTATTCAGTTTCTTCTTTACTCTATGTTTTAACTGTGTTTATTCACTGAACCAGGATGACTTCTTGCCCCGGACAGCCACACCCTTAGAAGACATTTTCAAGTCTCTTTTCTGGTATGAACTACCCTTCATCTACTTGCGTCTTCGCACATTATAGGCTCTTGAAGTTAATCATGCATTAGTTATATCACAAACTTCTCCTTCCGAACTGTATTTTGCACAACATGCATTTTAGTGAAAACACGTACACACTACTCTACCCATCTGCAACTTTGATATAATCATGACAACTGCCTGTTGCTTAAAGTAACATATCTTGTAGGACATTAGATTCATAAATCAACATGTAGCTTGGTTTATACAATATCAGAGCGCAGATTTTATAGAGCCAAGCATTTATTTGACATGTTTACCATAAATTTGCTTTTGAAACAGTTTGCCATGTATATTGTGTTTAAGATGTATGGGAGATACCTGTATACCAGAAGAAAAGAAGCTCAAAGATCCCAGGAGACTATACGCACCTGGCCGATTATATCACATTGTCGAAAGAAAACCATTTAGGTATAAAACTTTGCTAAATAATTCCCTTTACATATACATTGATTCTATATGTCATTAACATCAACTGAAGTTCCCAATATCTCAGCAATCTTCTCTCTTTTAACTAATGCTAGACATATACGCTTGCCAGATGTGGAAGATTTCCCCCAGTTGTAAGGACAGCAGTTCCAGTAGATGGGAGATTCGAACACATAGTTTTGTCTTGCAACGCCACTTCAGACCACGCCATCATTTGGATTGAGAGGGAAGCTCAGAGAGCTCTTCATGTAAGCTTCTTAACTGTGTGACACTCACCATTACATGTTCTTTACCTGAAATCCTCAATTCTGTGGATTATATAGTCTAAAGCTTAGCTCTTTCCATGCTTTGAACTACAGTTAATGAGAGACAAAGATCAGATAATGGAAATACCAGAGAAGCAAAAAATGGAGAGGCAAGAAACATTACAAAGAGAACACACAGAAGAGTACAGGGCAGCTCTGCAGAGAGCTGTAACACTCTCAGTACCTCATGCTTATGCACCATCTCGATACGGAACGTTTGATGATCCAGAAGGCGATAGCTCACACAGTGGCGAATCGTCGTCTGTTTCATCTTCCCAGCTGGAGAAAATGAGAGAAAACTGGGATGAGCTGATTGAACGCCTTTTCGAGAAAGATGAATCCGGTCACATTGTTCTCGAGAAGTCATCACCAAGAAATGAATGATGAAAATCTTTACATACATATATATGCTGTAGACAAATCCATTCATTCATTTGTATCTATAACATCATTATAGTTTTAATCAAAGTTCGAGCCTTGTTTTGTAAATGTGAGTGATTTGAAGACTCAACACAACATAGAACACATAAAGACATCATTTTTAGCTTCTATGGTTCAACAAACAGAACCAGACCAATCTGGACCGTACATTTCATTATCTATGTGGTGGGGCCCAATACAAGGTTTCTCATTACACTGTAGAGAATAATATATAAACTCACTCCACTGAAAGATAGGAGATTTTCCATTGGATTGCGATGAGACATTGAAGAACCTCAACAGCTCACTTTCGTATCAAATCGTTCGTATTCTTTTCTTCTTCTTCTTCATCAACCAGAGATGGATTGGTTTCGTTCATGGTTTCTTCTTTTAGCTATTTCATTTTCGATCCTTTGGTGTCCTTCTTCGAGGTATAAACCTCAAAACACTTCTTAATTATCGTTCTTTTTAGCTCAGTCTATTATATCGATACGTGATGTTGTCTTTGTAATGTTTGTTTATGCTTTGTGGTTCTTTTGTATTGAAACTTGATATTGTATTGAGAATGAATTTATGTTATGTAGTGTATGTATGTGAATGAAAATGGAAATTTGTTTGTGATGTTGATTATTTGTTCCAGTATACGAAAGGAATTGAGGGATAAGGACTTCAAGCAGGAATCTGTTATACAATTAGTTCGCTCAGTTCCTTCTAATAGATTTGATCCTTCACGAGTGTTGCAGCTTTCATGGAGACCAAGGTCAGGTACCTTGACTACATTTTATTGTCTGGAGTGGTTAAACAGTTCATGTTTAGTTCAGTTTCCTGATTGCTAGTTTAGGTGAAAAGGCTGATGTTATGTGTTTTCTTGCAATAGGGTATTTCAGTATAGTGGTTTTCTGTCAGAGGAAGAGTGTGACTACCTTATAGCTTTGGTATGTCCCTATTCTCTGTTTGGCTTCTTATTGGAATTCATCTGCAGTGGTTTTAAGTGACTGATGTTGTGCTCAGACGGATAATGCAGAAGAAAATGTTTTGGGAATGGATTCTAGAAATATATCCGCAAGCACGCATGGTGGGATATCTATAAAAAAGCATATTGCTAGGATGACTCAATTGAACACAAGTGTGAGTATCTGACATTGTCCTATTGTTATATTACCTGCTTTTGTTGAAGAATGTGAATGTGATGGTATTTTTTGTGATCACTTCTTTTGGAAATCTATGTTATATGTCTACTATTTAAAACTGTTATTCATCCACTCAGCATAATTTGTTCTTCTTTGTAAGTGAAGCTTGAACGTTCTGATGGAATCTGTTATGGTGGTGTCTTTCTGCTTGAATAATGTTAGATTTTGCATGTTCTTAGAATCATTCCTTTATTTCATGGTTATCATTTATAACCTTGATACTTAAATAACCTTTACAACAATTTTTATTTTTTCAATTTCTCATAGGCATGCATTCATTCCAAGAAGAATTAGTAGTGAAGAACTTGTAATTTGTCTCTATCTTCGTATAAACTTTATGACTTGATAAGGCTCAAACCTTTTCGAGCAGAATTTCTCATTATGGCAAGCTGTATACTGGTTGAAGTCTTAAGAACTAATGCCTGAATATGCAAGTTCCTAAAATTTTCTTTAATATGGTAAAGCATATTTCCTGAAAATTTTATTCTTATCTGTACTTTATAGGATGAAATTATAGCAAAAATTGAGGAAAGAATTTCAGCTTGGACTTTCCTTCCAAAGGGTATACTCCTGAGTCCTTTTTCTTTTAAAAGCTGGTTTCCATGAGCTAATGCTATTTAAAACTATTTATCTGATGATCTGATTTTCAGAGAACGGAGAGGATCTACATGTTATGCATTACGGATATGAAGCAACCAGCCAAAATCTCAATTACTTCGATAATAACTCTACACAAGGTTTAAGTGAGCCTCTAATGGCCACAGTCATTTTGTATCTCTCAAATGTCAGCCATGGTGGTGAGATTCTCTTCCCTCATTCAGAGGTAAGAGCTACTAGTGTGGTTTTATAAGTAATAAGGTTGGTTTTATCCTCTCTCAAGAAATACATTTCTTCAAAATGTCTCAGGTGGGGCACGAGTCCTGGTCTGATTGTTCAAAGATCAGCGACGTCTTTAGACCTGTCAAGGGGAGTGCAATATTGTTTTTCACTATGCACCCTAATGCTTCTCCTGATAAGAGAAGCTTCCATGCTAGATGTCCTGTCCCTGAGGAGGAAATGCGATATGCTGCGAAATTCTTCCAAATAAGAGCTGCAAAACAGCCGAAAGTCTTAAGAGCTGCAAAACAGCCAAAAGTCTTAATCAACTCAGATGGCAATGGCTGCACTGATGAAGATGAAAATTGTTCCAACTGGGCTGCTGCTGGAGAATGTGAAAGAAATCCTGTCTACATGGTTGGTTCAGCTGACTACTATGGGACATGTAGAAAGAGTTGCAATGCTTGTTGACTGTGGTAGTTATCATCTTTACCGATTAGTAGTGTTAATATATAGGATGACTTTTACATTTATAAGGATTTGTTCCACTGTTTGAGTCTGCTGATGTGAATAAATCTAGCATCAGATTGTGTTGTGTGTTTGAGATGAGTTCAATTTTGTCAATTCGATTGTAACCTTTTAATCTATTCTTTTTCTACTTTAAATATTTAGTTTACTTTGATTGTATAAGATGGGACTGAATCACCTATTCCATCTCCCAACAAACACAAAATGGGAAATGGTCCAAAATAATGTTTGCTATATGAAAAAAAAATGTAGAAAACAAGAACATGGAGATCAAATTTAAAACCCATGTACATGAATTTGCAGACACTACTTCTGAACATTAGCTTCTGAAATTGTATGATAGTGGATGAAACAAGTTGTCTTAACTCTACACAGACATATCTCAGCTTACAAGCACACAAACAGTTCAAAGTAACAAATCCTTACACTTATTTCACTCTCAATACATGGTAACTGGAACCATATATATAGCAGCAGCACACATCAGCTGGTTAAATCCATACTCAAATCCCACAACTTATGCGCCATATCTTCATCCCTTGCTTGCTCGCTGGCCTTCGCTATGTTACAATCCTCAAAGTACTCCTCTGTGACTCCATTCACCTGTGGATTCATCGCGACATAGCATGTTGTAGCAGCACCCTGTAATCACAAATTTGTTAATAAAATTGTACATAATGTGTATATATATTCACTCTATTGGTACCTGTTCAGGTGTTTTTGCAATGGCACCAATCACTTTACCAAAAACTTTGTTCAGTACTGAATTGAAACAAAAAAGAAAACCAGAATGTTAATATCAGTCTGATGATACTTAACAAAATATTAAGTACTTACTAAGCAAGAAGCGGCTGTGACGCCAGAGATTTGTGGCGATTGCACCCGGATGAAGTGAATTTACTGTTATATTAACACCTTCTTTCTGCAGACATTGTTATAGACAAATCATGTTACATATATAGACCTATTTATACTCATTTCATGTGCCATTGCGAGTATAAATCAAAGAAAACAACCTTTAAACGTCTTGCTAGCTCATTAGCGTGCAAAACATTGGCTAATTTCGACTGGCAATATGCATTGAATCCAGAATACCTGTACAGAAGTGAGTTAAGGCCAATATTTGAAAACTCGACTACCATTCTAGAATGTGTTATATAAGTAGTATACCCGGATGGATCATTGATTCTATCGAAACGAATTCCTTCACGATAACTAAGCTTGTGACCATAAGAAGTGACTATTACAATTCTGCATTCTTTACCACTCTCCTTTGCTGTGTTCTTCATAGTGTCTAGTAACAGGTGTGTCAAAAGAAAATGACCTGCAATAATTGTTCAATTCAATCTTTACTACACTGTCACATTTACATATTTATATAGTATCATGTATAATTGACATGTATGTACCTATGTGATTGGTTGCGAATTGAAGCTCTATGTTGTCTTTTGAAAGTGTGAATGGTGTTGCCATGATTCCTGCATTGTTTCTGCAACAGAGAACTGAACTCATTCATTCAAGTACTAACAAATATGAAAATTGCAAAGTGGTGTCTCATTTCATTTACATAAGGATATGCAGAGGAAAGCTGCGAGCAATGAAGTCAGAAGCGAATTTTCTGACAGAAGCTAATGAACTGAGGTCCAGTTCCATAACATCAATCTTGGCGAACCGACATTTTTCAATTATAGAAGCTTTGACATCATTACCAGCCGCCAAGTTCCGGACCGCCATGACTACATGGACGCCACGCAGTGCAAGAACTCTAGCTGTTTCTATTCCTATACCACTCGAAGCTCCTATATAAATAAATTTTGATTACTTGTTCTGGAAGTAAGCTATGTTATATCATCTACATCTTTGACAGAAGTAAACTAATTGTTTAGAATTGAAATCCGCGTAAACAAACAATAGAAATCAACATCAGAAACACATAGGAACCTGTAACAATAGCAGTGAGATCAGATCCATCGATTCCTTCTGTAACATCTTCCGCTGTTGAAGATGATGAGAACCCAGATGGCCAATTTTTCCAAAACATGTTCATCTTCTCAAATCTATGGAGCTTGGTTGTTAAAAGTCTTCGTTGTTTTAAAGTACTTATTTACATTGCAGTCAATTTGTATTACTTAATAGTCTTCTTGTTGAATATTTGAAATTAGCAAGTCAAACCCAATAAAAAAAAAAATAAAAAAATAAAAAAATCAAACTTTATCCCACTTCAATACCAAACTTTACAACATCTACTATCTAATTCTTATTTCAACTCAAAACACTAAAAACAAATGCAGAATCATTCCAGTAAAGACCAATCTGTTCACCCAATTTCAACCCCCTTCTTTTCACAAACGCAGAATTCCACTTCAAAGTTAAAACATAAGCTTCTGAAGAGGGCCAAAACTTGAACACGAGTTGATGTTCTGTCCCAGTGTCGTAATCCCAAACCTTAACATGCAATCCGTCGCGAGTTTTAACTTGATCACGTTCTTCTCGTGTCATCAACGGAAAAACGAACTTATCAACTGATTTAGTTGAAAGCAAGAGACGACTCAAGCCTCCTAAATCGCTTTTTGTTAACTTCTTTTTGATCGTCCATGGATTGTTGACCAGAGTCAGTTCAGTTGAAATCGGATACGGTTCGTGTTGGACTGGTTGTCTCTCCACGAAGTTCTTTAGAAGGTCTAATGTCACCAATTCTGAGTTCTTCTTGGTTGATTGAGTGAGCTGCTGCATTGTGTGATCTTCTTGCTTGGACTTGAAGAAACAAAAGTTGTTTAATTTGTTGAATGTCGAGTTCGTCTCGGTTGATTGTGTGAGCTGCATTGCTTGGACTTCAAGAAACAATAATGATGTTAATACTTGGAAATTTGCTTTATGAAGATTTCAGGTATGGTTTATATCTGTATTTATAGATTAAGAAACGATAATTAGAATAGGATTAGGAAATCTTGATTAGATTAGGAAATTGAAAAAGGAAATTAAAGTAGTTATAGGATTTTTTTTTCTTAAAATTGCATCACTTGTTTCCCTAATGGGTTTAGGAAAATTTTGATTAACTGATATAATAATAATAATAATAATAATAATAATAATAATAATAATAATAATAATAATAATAATAATAATTTTCAACATTAACACTACAATGTTTGAGAGAATCAATAACAAAAGACCAGATAGTCGAAGTTCATTTGGGGCAAGAACCAAAACAAGTACAAAACATTAGCAGAAAATATCTACATGAACAAAATGAACAAATGAATTCTTTAGCTATATACAACAGAAGGTATGTGCTTCACTATATAAAAGTCTGCACCTCGTAGCTTTTTAACAAAGTCTCTAGGCATGGTGCTGATCTCCAACTCCTGAAGACTAGTAGCAGACATTATTCCATCAGGAAGCTTGTTTAGCCATCTGCAACTTGAAATTCTCAACTGTCTAAGCCTTGGCATCGCATTGTCTTGTATTGTCAAACATTCTAGATCTGTCAAGCCTTCCAGTTCAAGGAACTTAAGAAGAGGAAATCCACCTTCATAGATTGTCATCTGCTCTATCTTGTAGGAGTCTTTTCGGAGTCTGAGAATTGATAGCTTAGGCAACAGCTTTAGTACACCCATCGGGTTCACAGCGAGATAAGACCCCTGCAATGTTAATTTGGAAATGTTAGGAGGAAATTCATCTGGGTGAGGTACTACCCTTAAACGGCCTTCCAAGCATAGTTTTGTGACAGAATGGAGCTTCGACAATCCTGTTAGGGAAGGAGGAGAGGTGTCACTAATAATTAACTTCAGTGATACCAGGCGCTCCAGCTTCGCGATAGAATCAAAGAACCTGCTCAAATCTGACTGTTGATTAATTACCACTGTCAACTTGCGAAGGTTGACCAAATTTTTCAAGTTTTTCCAACTCCAGTTATCTATATGGATGCATGACAGCGTCTGCAGATTTTCCAGGGTATCTATCCTCAGTTTCCCGGTCCAAGTTTCATTCATGTAGAGATGTCGCAAATTTTTCAGCTTGTATATCATGTTGGGAACCTTTTTAAAGGGTACATATCCAGATATATCCAGTGTTTGCAAGCTCTGCAGATACTGTATGGATGATGGAAGCATCATAATTCCAGTGTTCTTCAAACCCAAATATCTTAAATTGATAAGCTTTCCAATCTGTTTTCCCAGGTAATAGATTTGCATATTTTCCAAGTTTAGCACTCTCAGTAGCTTGAAACTTGCACAAATAGTATCAACATATAAGAACTCCAAATGCATTTGATCAGGAGCACGGAATAGGAGCAGAGAACGGAGCCGTGGGATTGAAGGTTTAGAGTTGAAATACGAATCAAAGTTGGAATGGACACATTGATGCCGGGACTTTGTTGAAGGTGGTAACTTTGTGTTTCCACGAGTCTCCATAAAGATCTCCTCTTTAGCCTTGAAGATGGAGTAGTCTCGTAGTACATCATGCATTCTACATTGCTTAACCCTCTTGCTCGCACTTACTTTTACTACTTGGATCATGTTTCTATCAATTAGCTCATTTAGATAGTCCTCTGCTATAATTTCCAGTCTTTCTTCATGTTGGGGAATCAACCCTTCTGCAATCCACAGCTGAAACAATTGGCGTGTTGAGATCACAAAATCTTCAGGGAAGAAGCTTAGATGCAGAAAGCAAGATTTCAAGTAATGGGGCAAATCAACATAGCTCAAAGCTAAGATCCCAAACACCCCTCCATGGCCTTTCGCAAAATGTGAATCAATATTGCCGAGGACTCTCTCCCATTCACTTAGCAAACTTTTCCTGAATAGCAAACCTCCTGCTACAATGATTGCCAATGGTAAACCATCACATCTTTTCACAATCTTTCTGCCAATATCTTCAAACTCTTCAGGACAGCTCTCATCATCATTACCAGCAAAGAATGCCTTCTTCAGAAACAACTGCCAGCTTTCCTCCTCATCCAGAAGACGCATCTCAATAGGAGCTCTGCCACGATCAGCATACAATGCGACATCTTTGTTACGAGTTGTGAGCATCACTTTGCTACCAGTATCATTATCTGGAAATGCCCTTTTTAGTAAATCCCAAGCTTCTGTTGTCCACACATCATCCAACACCACCAAGTAGAGTTTCTCCTGAAGATACTCATACAAAATCTTCTCTAGCTCATCCTCCTGCATACTATCCATTGTCTCCAGCATCTCTCTCCCAGGTCGGATCACTTCTTTTATGATTCCAAACAGAACATCTTTCGGTCTAAATTCTTGAGATACATAAAACCAAGCAAGGCAATTAAAATGACCTCTGACAATCTTATGATTAAACCCCTTTTTGGCCAAGGTGGTTTTCCCTATACCCCCCATTCCAACTAAAGAAATTACTCTAAGTTGATTCGCCTTCTTGATAAGCTCTGCAACCAGCTCTGCTACGTCTTTCTTCATGCCTACGACATCTTTATCGACACAACGAGGAGAGGATCGCCTTAACTGGTGAAGCCTCTCCCTTGAAATACTAGTTTGTCCTTCTCCTCCAACACTTTTGATTCCATAAGTCTCACGGCTCCTAGAAATGTCAGCAATTCTAGCTCTAAAAGCCTCAATCTCTTTTCCTACTTTTCGAAGATCAAGTAATTCTTTTGGAAATAGAGCATACCTCTTGATAAAACCAAATTGTCTACGTTTTGACTCTATCTTTAGGAGGAAGGTGTCAACTATGTCTTCTGCATCATACGCTGCATCTCTGAGCTCAGTTACCCAGTTGTGGACTCTCTGGTCTTCTTCTTGTTTTGCATCTGCATCTTTTAAGAAGCATTGCATTCTTCTCAGCTCGTCGCGCAGCCACTCCACTTGCCCACCAACACCTTTCAAGAACTCTGCTTTTTGAACCAATAGATCAGATAGGTTTTGTGCAACATATGTGATTGCAGATTCTGCCATGCTTTTGTTATTCTAGGATGAGCAGAAACTGAGTCAACCACCAAAGTCTTCTCTTATCTCAAGTGCAGCAGCTGCTGGTATATTCTTTACTTATCACCACCAGGCTACACCTACATGTACAATGTATTTAGCTCAAAGGATATTATGTAAATATTTAAATATAAAGTGAAACCTACTTTTGCCTTTATTGTCTTTCTTTTAGAGAGAAAGCTGAAGGAAATTCCATCAAAAGTGTCTTGTCTTGCTTTCCAGCCAAAGTTGACCAGTACAATAATGCCAACTACTGTTTGTCCCGATTAATCAAATTTTCTAAAACATATGGTAACAAGAAATGTAATTATACAATATCACAACATCAATCCATTGATTCAATTCTGGCCATGACAAAGACAAAAGCATGAATTACAAAACACTCTGGACAACCATCCAAATATTGTCCTCATACAAAGGCAATTATGAAGCACATACAAAAAAAAAAAAAAAAAAAATTAGTATTTTCTCAAGAATAAGAAGTAGCAGACCCACATTATCAAAGAATCTGAAGTCTTCTCAAAGAACAAGAAGACTTGAATCTCCTCAAAGAATCTACTGAGCTTTAGTCTGGTTCATTTTCATCAAACTCCTCAAAGCATCTACTTTACCCACCAACATAATCTTCATGAAACTCCTATCAATTCAAACACACTTAAAAGTCAGACAACAGGGAACTGATTTAACACTTTCAAATTAAATCTTCAACCTTTCTATCTATGATGATGAATCTTCACTACAGATATACTCTTGCTCAAATTATATATAACATAATATCAATCTATAATTCAGCATGAGATATACAACTGTTTCAACATGATAACCAAAGCTGTAACTTTGTGTGCATACACATACAAGTCAATACAATCAAAGCACTCAAACAACAAAGTATGAACTTATACAAACACCGAGAATCAAGAGGCAAGGATTTGGAATCCGAACCAGAGTTAGGTTTCTTCAACGAACATGAAGACTTGAAAGCTTCAATCTGCGACTGACACTTGATATAGTCGCCTTTGTTTTCTTCTAAGCATTTCTTCAACGCCTTCACGTCACACGCGGACATTATCTTCTTCACGCCTCCTCCGTTACCACCACCACCACCACTCTCTCTTGCTCTCTCCTCCTCCATGAAATCAAACTACCTGCTCTGTTTCTGTGTATATTTTCAACTCGCATTAATACGCGTGTTTCGAGCTGAGCTGGGCTAGGCTAGGTTGGGACGGGTCGGGTTAAATTATCTCAACCCGATTCGAACATATTGGACTTTTGCTTCAACTTCCAAAACTACCCCTGAATTGATAGGTAAATTTCAAAAATAGGAAATGAGACACACGAACATAACACAGGAGCCAAAACCCCCAAATTTGAAAAATCAAAACGGCTATTTTTTACCAAACATAAAAACGTTCTCTATCTCTCTACTACAAAATTCTGTCTACTTCTTCTTCGATTGAATCGAAATCGATACCGAAATCTCAATCTCTGTGCTGTGGCGAAATCTGTTCGAAAAGCGAGAATCTCATCACTGTTTTCTCTGATATGGAAACTCCGACTCCGATTAAGACGAAGATGACCAACAAGCCAAGTCGGAACAACAACGTTAGAGTTGTGGCGAAGGTTAAAGGACTCGCAGATTTGGATACCGGGACGGTGAATTGGTTGTCCGTACACAAGGCTGGTGGTGAGGAGTCTGATGCTGTTACTGTTTCCTTGATTGACGAACTAACCAGCAGGTGAGTTTTTGAGTTTTTGGATGTTGAATTTTGAATTTCTGGACTTCTGTTGTTCTAGGGTTTAGATTTTTTTTTTTCTTGTCTTAGTTTTGTTTTGGTTTGGTAATTGAATGGTGAATATTGATGTTTTGATCGGTTGAAATTCGGATGGAGTTAGAATATTTTATTTTTTTAATTTTTTATTTTTTTTTGTAAGGCATAGTGTTTAGATATATTATTGGTGAGTGAGATTTTTGTTTATGTTTGCAGCCGTAAAGAGTCTTACAAGTTGGACTATTACTATGATCAAACGGAAGGCAATGAGAAGGTGTTTGAAAGGGAAGTGAAGCCTTTGATTGAAGGGGTTTTTGATGGACTCAATGCTACTGTTGTTGCGTATGGAGCTAGAGGGAGTGGGAAGAGTCATATGATTCAGGTGCAATTTTTTTCTTCTTGTGTTTTTAGACTTTTATTGGATGTTGTACTTATAGACAATATTTGTCATGTGAAGGGTTCGGACAAGGAACCGGGTTTGGCTACATTAGCTGTGAGTGAAATTCTATCAAGGGCTGAGGCGATAGGAAGAACAATTAGTGTATCAGTATACGATATTTGTCAAGACCATGTGTATGATTTCTTGGACTCGAAAAGACCTGAAGTTTTTATACTGGAAGATTCTCAAGGGAGAATTCAACTGAAAGGACTCTCACAGGCAAGTTCTCTATATTAATAGTTATGAGCTCTAATCCATTGCCAATTTACTTGATTTCCCTTTTCTTTTTCAGGTTACTGTGAACTCTGTGTCTGAATTTGAGAAATTATTTATTGTGGGAGATACTCTTTGCAAACCGGGACAGAAGACAGGAAGTGATAGTGTTGGTCGTAATCACAGAGGCATAATAGTACATCTGTCATCTGCATCAAAACCTATAGCTAGCAAGATGAATTTTGTTGACTTGGCAGGTTTGAGTCAACAATAGATATGCTTTTTGATGCTTTATAACTAGAAAATGAAATTCTGATAGATTGTTTGGGTGCTGTCTTTCGTTAGGTTATGAAGATGCTCGGAGAAAGAGTACCGAAGGCTCTCTCCTAGTTGAGAGTAATAAAGTGACTAAGTCCATGTATGCCCTACTTAATGTCGTTTATGCTCTAAAAGCCTGTGAAAATCACGTACCATATCGAGAGAGCAAACTGACAAGGATGTTGAAAGATTCACTGGGTAGGAATAGCAAAATTGTGATGCTCACTTGCCTTGTAAGATATTTGGCTCTCTACTTTAAATCTATGTAGACTCAATATCTGTATCGTTACGTTAGACATTCATCAGCTTAATGTTTTCTATTTTCCAACTGTAGAATCCATCTGTCTGCCAAGATTCTATGTACATGTTGAGTTTAGCATCCCGTTGTTGTCAAGGGATTTGCCGGGCTTTTTCTGAAACTGCTAGGAAACCAAAAAGTTCAGCAAGCCCTATGGTGGTGTCTTTACAAAGAAGCCAGCTAACTGGGAGTATTTCTACTAGTAGGAAGCCTCGAACTCTGTTTCCTGTGAGGAAAGTCAATAGAGCATCTGAAATGAAAGAAAGGTAAATATTCAAAGGTCACTGCTGCAACCAAGAATTATCTGCTTTGTTTCTCTATGTACACATGCACACATGCTCAATGTCATCTTGATGGATTAAGTAGACATCACACAGATACACATCTAAATCCAATTGATTTGCTTTATCTATTTTTACCAGAAGGAAACTATTCGATGAAGCAAGCCACTTGACTAAATCTGAGAAGACAAAAGAGAAGGTAGCTAATTTTGTTTCTCTCTGTAATGTATTCATAATTTTATTTACAAATACCTTTCGACAGTAATAAGAATGCTTAAACAATCTGTATTAAGACATGTTTTTTGGTATAAACAGGTCAAACCCTGTCCAGAAAATGCTTCAGCTATCGAACCTTCTGTGCAGCACAAGGTAACATCTTGTTTGTCATGGATTTGAGTATTTAGGAATGTGAATGAAATATGAATTTACAACAAATTTTGCTGATGATGGATCCAATTTTGCTGTGCAGGCCGATACCACTTCAGACATTGCTCAAGCTATTGAATCGTCTGTGCAGCCTGAGGTAATGTCATTTTCTTTTCATCTTTATCTTCCATATTTCCATGCACCTAACTGGTTGAGGAAAATTTTGGTTTCATTATTTGTGAAAAAGCATTTTAATATTTTGTTCAGGTGAATCCCTCATCAGACAGTGATTCATCTATTAAACCTTCTGTGCAGCAAGAGGTGATTTTCTTCAAAAACTTTTGGTTTGTTATTGAATCTCCTTATTTTGTTGATTTATAACTTTTGGTGAGTTTCTTTGATTTTACCTGCACGTTCTCGTTTAAAATTTATGAATTGATTTTCATCTAATCTGGAGTATAAACAATTGTGAAACAAATAAGATTTAGCAAAAATATAGTTGTTACTTATCCATTTCTTTATGACTTGTTCTAATGAAAAAAGGTATGTATCAATTTACTACAACGGCATATTATACTGTTAACTAACTGGACTCCAGTTGCTTATTTCTTTGTTTCCTCTTTACTGTTTAGAGTCCTTCAACATTAGAAGTCATTGCTCCAAAAGAAACTGTAGTTTTATATAAGGTAACTTGAGTTCCTAAATGAAATTTAATATACTAGTTGAATAGCACTTTGTACATTTTTTGAGAGTGAAAAATTCCAGGAGCAACCTGAGGAAAACAGTGGAGCCGAGAATAGTTGTGGGGAAATGACTCCTGCCGTGAACAACAGCTCACAAGAACTGTCTATGACTGAAGAAAGTAAGCATTTTTGAAATATTAACCTATAAGCTGATTATTCTTAAATATAGAATATATATATATATATATATATATATATATATATATATATACTATGACTGAAGAAAGTAAGCATTTTTGAAATATTAACCTATAAGCTGATTATTCTTAAATATAGAATATATATATATATATATATATATATATATATATATATATATATTTCTTGCTAATAATGTTTTGTTGATTTGTGCATACTTCCCTTGATAGGTCTAAATATGGATAAGGAAAACTGCAAATTACTCATTGATGATGACCATATTTCTCCACCAATCAGCTCACGAGTAGAGAAAGTAAATGAAAGTTTGAAATCACTAATGTCATTTTCTCTAACTTCGAAGCTTCCTTCTAATAGTGATTACAAGGTTCAAGCTTTGACTGAAGTCGAGGAGCCGAAAACTCCTACATGGAGTATGTGTGAGATTGGAGACAGGGCTAGTCCTTTGGGAAGATTTACCGACTGTAAAACAGAAATGAAGGTTGTGCCATTTCTTTAATGTTTAATTTCCTCTCAAAATTTATTTACATTACTCTCACTTCACTAATTCTTTTTTTACTGCAGAAAACCTATGTCCATAACTATCTACAGGTTTTAAATACTGGTAGCAAGTAAGTTAACTTTTCTTGCTATCTATATTTCCTTTTAATAGTTGTTGCCTAAGTTTAGACAAATTGGTTCATTTTCAACATGGACTACTAGATCTCTATTCTTAGAGAAAATAGATCATTTAACTTTTAGAGCTAATCTTTGATAAGCAATAAAGTAGTATGGTGTCTATTCTTAGAGGTAATCATTAATGAACTACTGCAAACTCTAGTTTTATTATGAACTTTCCATGTGCTATGCTACAGCATACTTTTCTCAGATGTTTTTTTTGGGAAAGTACTTTTCTCATATGTTGCTTAACAGACTTGTATCTTTTTCTTATTGACAGAGAACAGCTGAAAAGTTTAAAGGTGAGGAACACTTCTTGTTCTTTGATAAGAAAGTTTAGTAACCTATGATGATATATGGATTATAATGGTGATACACAGGGTATTGGAGAGAAGAGAGCCAATAGCATAATTAAACTCCGTGAGGAATCTCCAGAACCATTTAAGAATGTATCATTTTTTTTCCTATCTACTTGTTATGATGAATATAACAATTTTTGAATTATAATAGAAGGCTAACAATTCAACGTCTGTTTTGCAGCTTGACGATTTGAAAGCACTTAAACTTTCTGCTAAGCAGGTACACTCTCACTTTTTTTTTTATCAAGTGATTGTAGTAGAGTGTTCTTTTCTTTACTTTGTTCAATTTTAAATGCAAATTTCAAACTAAGATAAATTTGACAATATCATAATCTATTTTGTTGTCATGTTTTCAGATAACAAAAATGATGAAAATGGGAGTTGGAGATATTTTCAACTAAACCATTCAATACATGCTCAAGAAATGTTGTGTGTAGAAGAGAAGAGACTGGAGAAGTGGCCACATGGTAGAGTGCCCATGTTTTCTTTTTATGTTTGTGTGTTTTCATTTTGTGAAGTCGGTCTGAAACTGCATGAACTCTACTTAGAAATTCGATTGTATAAAATCACATCATACATATACATGATCATAGTTAAGTATCTACAACACTGTCTCTAGTGTGTGCTATATCAGTATGAACTCAATAAATAGATTTTATTATTGCACTTTATAGAAACAAATGTGAAATGTGAACTCAATAATTTAAGTTCTATACTGAATCAAGGACTGCATTTCGGGTAGCATCCTTCTTATAGTTTGAAATCTAGTATTTGTATTATTGGCTGCATTGAATCTAAAAGCTCGCCATGGCCAACATATGTGCCTAATCTTTAGGCGAGACATCTCTTTTCGCTCAATTTCCTCCAACTGTTTCGTAAGATCCTCAATCCGCTCGCGAAGCTCTGCAGCCCTAGTATCAGCAATCTGCAAAGACTTTTCTGCCGCTGCTTGCGCTGCCATTGCAGCAGCTGCTAGATCTTCTTTTAGCTTTAGCTTACTGTTCGCTATGTTCAATGCTGCCTTTGTTTTCTCTAATTCTTTGGTCAGAATATCAACCTACAATCAAACCATGCATTAATTCAACAATATCACTCTCCAAGTGTTACTGTGAACTTGTTAATTTAGTAGTCATATGATTTCGCTTCAATCTTGTATAGCAGATGTTGATTTACCTTGTAAAAGGAGAGTGTTGAATCCAGATATTGTGTAATCTAAATGTATGAATGCTACTGATTAGGAAGAAAATTTATCATTGAAGGAAAGTTCGTATAAGCAGTGATATTTACCAATTTGTCGCGCTCTTCCATCTCTTTTTTCCCAGCTTCAACTTCCAATTCACAAGCTTCCCTCCATCTTGCTACCTCTTCTTCGGTCGCCTTTATTTCCAACAAGAGTTCCTCAACCTAACACACCACCATATCAGAAGAATCATGCAAATGCAGAGATTTGTATTCAGTAGAGTTAAATTTGACTTACATTTTCAGCTAAAACCCTCTCTCTATCTTCTAGTTCTCTGATGTACAGCGCATTTTCTTCTAGTGTTTTCGCTTGTTTCTCTGTAAGACTCTGTAGTCTCTCAGTATCTGACCTGGGATAGGAACATTAACAATGACCAAGTTAAACAAGCAAGTAAAGCTCAGTGTACAAGACACAAACATTAAAACTAATGAAAGGTCACCTAGATTCATCCAAAGATTTTCTCAACTGTATAATTTCGTTTCGCAAATTCTTCATTATCTTCTCTACAGTAGAGGCCTGCATATAGTTACACACTTTAACATCCTCCTCTAATCACAAATAACACAAAAACTGAAGCCAAACATAAACCACATCAAGTCTACAGTTATAACAAAAGCACATACCAGGCTAACAACTTCCTCATCACAGTCGCTGCTATCAGACTTATTGCTTGCTGCACTTGAAATCTCCCCAGCTTGATGCTCACTGCTACCACCACTCCCCATCATAAACCCGAAACCAACCCTCTGCAGCCCCCGCTCTGCGAACTGCAACAATGCTACTCTCTTCTCACTTCCACCACCTCTCAACCTATTCAAATTCCTCTCAACTGCCTCCTTCTCCACCAATGCAACCCTCAACAAATTGTTGATATCCCTATTCTCCTCTGTCAAACTCACAACACTGTTCTCCAACTCCTTCTTCTCCTTCTCCTTCGCCGCATTCGCCTCCCTAACCCCTCCCTCCACCTCCTTAACTAAATCTTCAACTCTTTTAATCTCTTCATGTAATGAACCTAAATCCCTAACTTCATTCCCTTCTTTTTCTATCACTCTCTCATTATCCAACAAATCCAAAACCCCCAACAAACCCCTTTTCACTACACCAATCAAATCCCTTATCCCAATCAAAAGATCTTCACTTTCCTTCTTTTTCACCTCCTTCACTAACCCTTCAATGCATTTAATCTCTTCATACAACCCCACCAAATCTCTAACCCCATCATCACCATCTCTTTCAATCACACTCACATCATCACAACAATCAACAACTTCTTCCCACAAAACCCTTTTCACCAAACCAATTGAATTCCACATCCCAATCAAAATCTCCTCACTCTCCTCAACCTCAAAAGCTTCAATCTTTTTCCCCTTATAAACTTCCAATTCAACTCTTATCTCCTCTTTCTCCTTCACTTCCTCCCACAACTTCTCTTCCAACTCGTCCCGGTCTCTCTTCACTTCATCAAATTCTGACCGGAGAACATACTTACTCTCCTCCATTCTCTCATTCTCCAAGTTAGGCATACTGTTTGATCTCTGAACTGACATCTGATCATGGTGGAGATGATTATGGCCGTTGATTTTAAGCAGTGTGGTTGATTCTTCCATTGTATAGTATTCAGATTCACATCAGATAAATCAATCTGATGTTAAAGAGTTTGAGTAACAGAGAAGAGGTTTAAAACTACCGGTCAAATGATTTGGAGGGAACAAGAAGGTCTGGTGAGAAAATGGTAGTTGATATTTCTCTGACGCCAGGTATGATTATGGTCTTTATCTAAAATGCTGACTGTACCGCCACGTAAGCATTTCGGACCTTCACTTAAAAAAATTAATTACATACTTCTTTGCTAACAAGTCAATGAAAACAACAATCTCAATTGGTGTTTTTAGGTTGCTTATTTTCTTTCAAACCAAACTAAGACGTTATTAACTATGCGTAATACTTGTACTTTACATTAATGAATCCAACTAAATGTGTTTAGTCTGACAAAGTCAAACCACCATGCAAATCAAAACCAGACAAAACCACTTGTAACAACAACCTAACATGTCATTTTATTTTATTCCTTTTGTTGTTCCCAAACACTTTGACTTCCTCTCACTATTGTAAAATTTGGTTTCTAATTGAATCTAAATTAGTCATCACTAATTACGGTTTATAAAAGCATTAACCAGGGAGAAAAATGTTAATCAGATTAACGGTTAACGGTTTAAAGGAAAGAAGACAGATGATAAACGTGGAGATGACGTGGTAGAATCTGATCCGTCTGATGAAGTTGATTATCTTTAGAAAGAAAGTAGATGACTTTCTGATTACGCTGTTGAAAAAGTTACTCAGAGAAGAGACTGGAGAGCAAAAGCTTGTGCCATTTTCATTTTCTTTTTATTTTTTAAGGTGAGAAGAGTTGATCAGTTCATGGAGATTGAGGACAAGAGAGATGAAGCGGTGGAGGGGAAAGAGGAGATGATTTATGTTGCGGTGGGGGAGAGTGTATTGAAAAGCAAAACGACACTGTTTTGGACTATACGGAGCTTCTCTGTGAAGAAGATTTGTCTTCTTTATGTTCATAACCCTTCGAATGTTGTTTCTTTTAGTGAGTTTTCTAACTCTATTTCATTGATTTAGTGTGTTTTTGTTTTGTTTATTTGTGATTTTTGAAATGAAGAGATTGATTTGGTTGTTGTTTGGTTTGATTTTTGCAGAGGAGAGAAGGAATGGTGGTGTGGGAGTGGATGGGATTCTTGATCGGTATCTTGCAATTCTGAGTCAAGCTGGGGTATTTTTTTGGATTTGATATAATGGTGTTGAAGTGAATTGGTTTTTGAAAATTGAATTGAGAGAGATGGTTGTTGTTCTTGTTGTTGTTGTTTTAGGTGTGTGCGGATAAGCTCTGGATTGAAATGGATAGTGTTGAGAATGGGATTGTGGAAGTGATTAGACAGAGGAATGTTAAGTGGCTTGTTATGGGGGCGGCTGCTGATAAACACTATTCAAAGTATGTATTGTTTGCTTTTTCGTTTAGTTGGATTTGGGTGTGGAGTCTTGTGGCATTTGATTTTTGTAGAGAGAAAATGTGATGCATTGTAGGAGAAGAACAATTAGATGATTTGTTGATTGTCTATTGATTGAAAAGTCATATATTTTTGCATTCGAGTGTTACATATTACGAGTGCTCATTCATTCGAATGGTTGATTGATATTAATTCTTTGTCAGACAATGGAATTTTCATTTCCTGTGTTCAATAACATGAATTTTCTGATATTGTAGGAACATGATGGAGATTAAATCTAAGAAAGCAATTTTTGTGAGGCAGCAAGCACCGGTTTCTTGTCACATATGGTTTGTTTGCAAAGGGTGCCTCATTTTCACTAGGTAATTCACTTCTGCAATCCTTAATTTATTTATTATCTATAAAAATTGCTAAGTATCAGCAAAGATAATGCTTCTGTGCAAGCGCTCATGAACCTCATTGCTTTTTGTACCAAAATATTTAAAGTATTGCTGTAATTAAAAAAAGCATTTTTTTTTAGTTTAGGTAAGTGCTTGCCTTGAGGGTGCTTGCCTTGAGGATGAGTGTGTCTATACTGCTTTTGTTTGATAATCAATTGACTGAGGAGCACTGCCCAAACAGGTGCGGCCTTGAAGATAAGTCTGAACAGGAAGATGAATTTCCAATTCTACGGTTCGATTCATATAGAGAAATAAAGAAACTAGAGGATGCGAAGAGAGACTCTGATACAGTTAGTCTTCAGTCATCAGGCAGGCTGGCCGACTCAGGTACTTTTGGCTATTGATATTCATTATCTATCGTTTATCATACTGCCTTTAGAGTTACTAGATGAGTAAACTGTAACTAAGGTTTGCAGATGCTGATGAATTCAAAGAAACTTCTTCATCTTCACGACACTCAAGCTGGTCCAACAATGAGATGTTTGGCTCTTCCACTGTGTTACTAGTGAATGAGGTGAGATGAGAAATTATTTGACATGCTGTAGGCTCAAGATGATTTTCATCATGCATTGTTTTCATGTTCCCATCATCATGCTTATCTGTTAACTGAAAAGAACTCCGGGATACTATTGGACTGCTGACATAATCTTCAATTTTTTAATGCTGATTAGAACTCCTAGTTCAAACTTTTTTTGACAAGTTATTATGGCTCATGGATCTTTTAGGAAGACAAAACTGAAGGAGAAGCAGCTAGTGTTGTTAGTCATAAACTTGATCAAATGGTATTAAGTTCCAATATCTCAAAGCAAACAGTACTTGAAGAGTTATTGAAGCGATGGAAAGAGGAAGACTATGCCGCAGAGGCTAGATGCAAGGCAAGAAACTTCTGTATTTCACTTGAATTTTTCTCTTTTCCCCTAAGTTTGTCACAACATTTTGACCTTTTGTCTAAACATTTTTCCTGCCTTTTGTTTTATAGAGATGTTCTGAAACATTGTGAGGAGTAGGTCAAGTAGCTAAAAGTCTTGGCTTTTACAGGAGCGTTGTTTGCTTGTGTGTAGACTTAACATTTATTCCATATCTAACAAACTAAGTTTTATCATCTTGCTTTTTAGACAGGTTAATGCATTACAAAGTTTATGTGTTAAAGAGATGAGCCAAAGAAAAGAATTGGAGGAATCACTGGCTAGAGTAAAAGAAGAAATAGAAAGAACTAAAAGTCAATGTGATAGAGCAAAAGATGAACTTCAGATAGTTGAAGAACAGAAGTCTGTACTTGAGTCTCGGATGGCTGAGTCGCAATTTTCTGAGAAGGCCCTAGAGGAGAAATTCTTGTCTGCTGTGAATTTACTGATAAAGTTTAAAGACAAAAGGGATGAAATGCGGATAGAAGTTAGTAATGCAAAGAGAAGAATCCATGATTTAAAGTATCCAGTAAAAACAGACACTAGCTTTTGCGGATCTGGACTTATTGAATTTTCCTTTATGGAGGTAAATGAGGCTACTAACCATTTTGACCCATCCTGGAAGATTGGAGAAGGAAGATATGGAAGTGTTTATAGAGGGCTCCTTCGGCATGTTCATGTTGCTGTAAAAATGTTGCCATCATACGGATCTCAAAGCCATCTAGAATTCCAAAATAAGGTAATTGTTGCCTGAAAACTAATCATACATTACTGTATTATTGTTTTATATGAGAACTGATGCTTTTGGAAGTCCTAGTCCTATTGTTAGTGTATGCTGACATTCATCGACAACTGTTGCTTTCATCTTTTTCTCTTAGGTGGAAGTTTTGAGCAGAGTAAGGCATCCGAACCTGGTAACTTTGATCGGATCTTGTTCAGAATCCAGGTCCCTTGTTTATGAATATTTGAGAAATGGCAGCCTCAAAGACTGCCTTGCATGTAAAGATAAGATCCCTCCACTTTCATGGAAAACACGTCTGCAGATTGCTTCTGAGGTCTGCAATGCCCTTATCTACCTTCACTCCAGCAGGCCTCCTATAGTCCACGGAAATTTGAAACCATCTAAAGTCCTGCTTGATACCAACTTCATCAGCAAACTTGGTGATTTGGGTATCTTTCATTTGATCCCACAAGATGAAAAAACTGGTAAATGCATATTTGTAAGTAAGGCTCCAACTGTATATACTGATCCGGAATACCTAGAAACAGGAAAGCTGACTCCAGAATCAGATGTCTACTCATTTGGAATTATACTATTAGAACTTCTAACCAGGAGACCTGTTCCAGGAGTGATAAAAGATGTCAAATGTGCATTAGAAAACAATAATTTTAACGCAGTGTTGGATTTTTCTGCTGGGGAGTGGCCGCTCGAGCAAGCCAAACTGTTGGCTCACTTTGCAGTGAAATGTTGTGAAAAGGACCCATTGGATCGACCTGATCTAGTGTCGGATATATGGAGTGTGCTTGAACCCATGAAGACTTCATGTATATCTTCAGTATCATACACCGGTCCAAAGGAAGCAAAACGGACTCCTCCCCATTTTGTCTGCCCAATTTTTCAGGTAACTTTCCAGAATCCTGAACTTATTTCACCAAAACCATATTCAACCTTTAGTTATCAGAATCACTCCTATATACATCATGTTTGCATCTCACTCAAACATTTAGTACATTTGTATGAATTATTGTAGCACACATTCAATTCAGATTTGTTGGTTAATTTAGTATTCTGACAAAGTTTTTTGCATGGAATTTGCAGGAGGTCATGAAAGACCCTCATATAGCAGCAGACGGGTTCACATACGAAGCAGATGCTATCAAAGGATGGTTAGAAAGCGGCCATAACACTTCACCTATGACAAATCTGAAGCTTGATCACTGCAATCTAATTCCTAATCATGCTCTTCATCAAGCAATTGTAGAGTGGCAACAACGTTGGTGAATACTTTTTTGACTCATCTTCTTTCTTTTATCACTTTTGCTTTATACCATGATTATACAGCACAAACAAATCAGAAAAAAAGCTAATAGTTCACATAAGCTTGTCCTATTCAATTTACAGGCTGTGATGTATAAAGCTGTTATACTTGTATGTATGTGAAGTTGGTATATGCGTTCAGAAATGATTCCTTATTAAGTTTGCATCAGTTGATAGATGGTGACTTGTTTGACTGCACTGTAGGACCATGTACTAAAGAACTGTGATAGATGTATAGTTTTGATCGAGTATATCCATATGCTTCAGAGAATATTCTAGGATATATATATATATATATATATATATATATATATATATATATATATACTGATTTCCTATTTAAGGAAGTTTTCTTTGTTTTAATACAAATTAAGAAGTGCTTATTATATATTTAGAAAGTGCTTTTCGTGAAAGCAAATAGAGCTTGTTTAGTATAATTTATATCTGTATTTTATAGCTTTCTGAATTCAATGGAAAGTGCTTTATATTTTTGTCAAAATACTTTTGCTTCTTTTTTTTTTCTGTCAAAAATCAAAATTATAAGTTATCCCAAATAGATCTATAATGCTTTTATAAAAGTTCTTTTACTTCTACTCTGCTATTACAAGAAGTTATTATCCACGGATCCTAAGAAATTAGAAGCAAAATTCCAAACATGCACTAAATACCTATACAAGTCTTCATCTAATAAAATGTCAGGGTCGCAAAAGTAATTTCGAGAATGGTGTAATTTAGAAAACCGGTGGGTGTAATTAGAAGATTAAACCAATTAGCCCAAACAATCAAACCCATCCATCGATCAAAATCTGTCTAAATCCACGTGTATTTTAGACAGCGCGTGTAATGAACGTCCTACATGTCGTTATCGTGCACTTTTTATTAATTTTTTTTATTTATTATTTTTTGTGAGTGAGAGAGAGGGTTCTCTCTCTTTGTTTTCTCAATTTTCCACCTTTAAATATAAAAATTTCACTCATATTTTCGCTCCTTATAGAGAAACGCGCACACACTCTCTCTCTAATCTGCGATCACTTTCTCGCAATTTCTCGCTCATTTTCTCTCTCTCCAAACACCTCCTGCAGCCGCCTCGGATCGGTTCCGATTCTCTCTCCTCTCTGTCGGATCTCTCCTCCACTGGTACGTACACCGATCGCCTCTTTTCACTTCGTTTTTCACCGTGTCTGCTTGCATATAGACGTTTTTGTATCTGCATGTTTATTGATCAGAGATTACACACTATGTGGAAACCTAGCAATCTCGATTTTGAATTCACTGTTTCTTTTAATTGATCAAATGTGGAGAAAATGTTGTAGAGTTTGCTTGTTTAGAGACGATATTTGTATGGCGAAAAATTGAATTGATATGTAGTCTGTGATGAGAAGTTTTGATTCGGAATTTAGGAGTATGATGTTTTGGTATTGGTTTTAGTTGATTTTAGATGTTCCTAGGTTTTGTTTGTTTGTTTGTGGATAGGATTGTTGTTGATTGTGCGTGTGATGTAGCAGTGACAGTTAGTGATGATAAGATAAATTGTGATTATAATTTTTAGGTTTGTGTTTGTTTGTTTGTTTGTTTGTTTTGGATTTCTATGGTGTTTTTGATGTTTCTGAGGTTATGGTTTTGATGTGTTGGTTGTTGATGCAGTGGAGTTGTGTGATATAGTGGGGAGGCTGGAAGAGTGTGTATAAATGCCAGTTGCGAAACTTAAATCTTCTAATACCACCACGGATGTGGTGAAAGCAGAAGAGGGAAATGATTCTTTGGATACTTTTATTAAACAAGCGATTGGGAAAGAGCCTCTTCTTTCTTTTTCGAGGAATGGGGACAGCTCAGTTCAGTGGATTCAGTTGCTCCAAGCTTTAGATCAACAGGGTTCAGGTATTTACCGTTACGGTTTTGGTTTGTTCATATGGAGGCGGGTAGGAAGTTTAGTTTGAAAGTTGGTTTTATCCGGCGGGTAGGTAGTTTAGTTTGAAAGTTGGTTTTATCCGGTTTGATGACGTCAGCCTGTCAATCCACATGTAGATTATGAGTTTTATCAAGTATTTATTATTCTTATAATGTGGCGAATTTTGGCGTTAATATCATTTATTTTTGTTTGGTTTCAGCGGAAATTCCGGGCTGGCCTTTGCTTACTCCTCTGAAGGTGCAGATGCAAAAGTGCGACAAGTGTTCTCGAGAGTTTTGTTCGACTATTAACCATAGAAGACATATACGTGTGCAACATCGGCTGAAGAAGTTGAATAAGGTTTCATTAATGTTTTGCAAATGTAATCATATTACAATTAATGTAATGCTATAAATGTATTGCTTCTTTTATTAACCGAAGTTTTCTTTTCAGGATATGTTTTCTACCAAATTTGATTAGTAGGTTCTATATTAGGAACCGTTTACGTATTATTGTTTATTTTAATATTTATACTGTATCATGTAGGATTCGATCAAAAATAGGGATCTTTTGGAAGCATTTTGGGACAAGGTGAAAATTCCTTTTTCTAAGTTTTTAGAGGACAGTTTCCATCTGTTGCAGGAGTGTTCATAATTGTATTTAATGTTTGCAGCTATCCGAGGATGAAACAAAGGAAATTGTACTATCATTCAAGGACGTGACCTTGGAGGTGAAACTTTTCTTCCTCAACTATAATTGGTTTATAGATTTATATTCATTTTTCACATTTCCTTTTCATACTATTCAAGGCTTCTCATGAAACATGGATTGTATATATCCAATAATCTTCTAAGTTGGCTGTATGTTATGAAGTAAATTAACATTCAAAACTTCCTGAGTGTAATTTTTATTCAACATTATAATTCCTCTGCATCCTTTATTTTGTTGATTGTTATGGGGAGGGAAAAGAAAAAATCTATCGGGTCACTACCTCTATTTGCTTGTATTGTGGCATTTATTTGCAACATCTGGAACATTGTGTGAAATTTTGAGTTGTTTGTTGGTCTATGTCAGTCATACAATTTCTTGAAAACTTGCTTTGCCCCATTCAATTTAAGCCTTTCCATGGATAAGAGTTTGATTGCACCTACATATTTGTTCTGTAGATTATTAAAATATCTACTGGATAGTGAAACCTAGTCTCTCTATGGTTTTGCATATGGCTATATAATATGCCTTTAGTACTTGCAGGCTATTGCATGTAGCTCTCTTTTTTCTCTAATTACCATATTCTTTATTGTGAATGCCTTGTAGGAAGTTCCAGGTTCATCAGTGATCAAGTCCTTGACGGCAGTTATAAGGAAACCTGGGTATTCTGCTCTACCATCAATTTGTATGAGAGCTGGTTCTGCCCTTTTAGTGAGTAAACATTTCCTGTTTTCCTCCTCCTCAATTGTTATTTGGAGCCATATCTTTTCAGTTGCTGTAAGGATGCTATCTTACCCATTTGTAGGATATTATCCAAGCTAGGCCATCTAGGTTCCCTATATCTTCTCAAGAACTATTCAGCATACTTGATGATGCCAGTGAAAAAACATTTCTTTGCGGACCAGCTGTTTTAATGCAAAAATATATATTTGATGGGGAAGCTGGAAAGATTGGTCTTGAAACAAGGAACATAGTGGCTTGTACAAGCTTCTTGGTGGAACAAATATTGGTACAAACTATGCCTTCTGTTCTTTCTTTTTTTTTTTCCTTGTAAATTTTGTGCACATTTGTAAATGTTGAGGAATAGATAGATTGTCAGTTTTAACAAGTGAAAGAAGCTGCAACAACACAATTGTTTTATTGTTAAGCCAAAAAATAGTGAGGGAAAGGGATGGGGAGCTAGGGGTATTATTTTCAAATTAAAGTAAAATTTTCTCTGTGCAGGTTAAAGCTTGGCTGGCTGATAAGGATGCTGAAGCATTAAGGTGCCAGAAGTTGCTAGTGGAGGAGGAAGAAGCTGCTCAGAGAAGGTATCTCTTCTGCCTACTGTTCTGTTAAAATGATGCCATTTAGTCTTCATTTGACTCCAATGAGCCTTCTATATATTCCCGAGGAAAATATGTTTATCAGTGTTTCTTGTATTTAAGTCCATGTTGATGTCATGAATTGTTGAATTTGAAGAATTAATTCATGTGGTTTTAAAGAAATCTATCTTATGTTGAATGGTATCTTTTACTTTCATGAGATAGTGTGCTGAGCTCACTATATTTTCACATCTAATTGGTCTTGGATAAAATTCAACTTATAGGTATGAATGGAAGCTTGCTGTCCATTCTTTGAGTAAGAGCTTGGATCTGTTTCTTGATAAGTAATCATCTTGGGGGCTTGGCAATTTATTTTTGAATAAATTTAATGAAAAAGTCAAAAACAGTTTTACATATTAGCAGGGGACTGGTTAATCACAATTGTTTTAGAAATTTTATAGAATGGTGGCACTTTTCAAGTTTCCTGTGCTACAACAGAACTTGAAATATCTGAAGCGATTGGTAATGCAAACATCAGATGTCTAATTTGTGACTTTTTTGCTTAATCTTCTCTGTCTCTTTAATTTTGAAATAATGACAGGCAAGCTGAGCTGCTCGAAAGAAAAAAGCAGAAAAAGCTGAGGCAGAAAGAGCAGAAAGCAAAGGAGCATACACATGGGGATAAGGCAGAGAACGAGAATATTGTCGTCGATGCATTGCAATCTATGCCACCAATGGAAGTATCCAGCCCTGCATATGATTCTGATGCACGAAATGCAGATGAAATACATGATGATTTTATCCCTCTCGAACCCTTAAGATTTGCAAATGGTGAAGAAGAGGTAGATTATGAAGGTTCAACTGGGTACGGCAGTGGGCAAAATGTAGAACGAAGGATGATTCAAGGAAGTGGACGCAGGCACATGATTGGTACTCGGCGTCTGGTGGCACCAAAATCACGAGGTGTACCTAATGGTTTTCATGTTAGTCAAAATTCACAGGCACCGAAACTTGGAGGATTACAGAAACATGCAGTTAACAGGGATCCAAGGGCTGCTTCAATAGTCAATGGCAATAAGGTTTGGAGCTGGAAACCAAAACCTGAAAACGATTCAAGGATTTCACAGACTAAAGTGTTGCAGGAAGACATCAATGAATCAGACCAAAACAAGAACCATGAGGTTTTGATCGGCTCTATATCGGTCACACTCAGTAATTGTAATCAACAAGAGGATAAAACTCCAGCTGAAGCCCCTTATGATTACCCAGCAGAGTACCCAATTATGAAGAAGGGCAATGCTCAGGAGAAGCTCAAACCTGATACCGCCGCACAGACTGGTACAAACAGGTCGACAATTAAATGCTGGAGGCCTGTGAGCCGGCATGGGAGCAAAGGTTTTACACCAGTGCAAATGGGCTGTAGAGAATCTGAAGCAGATGTCATTACTGGTCAGGCTGGTGATCAAACCCTGTCAAACGAAAGCTGTCTACGATCATCTACTATGAATGGCAACAGTGATGATCAAACAAACAATGATGGTTTTCGTTCGGGAAGCATCCACTTCAACATCCATGCCGCAAAAGCTTTCCTATCCGAAAGTAAGTTCAATTTACATTACCACTTAGATTACCAAGCGTTTCTGACTCTCTTCTTACTAGGATGGAAGGAGGCGATCGCATCTGAACATGTGAAACTGCTGCTATCTCCAGAAGCTCAAAGTGACTATCATCATGTAACTCAATCATCAGATCAGCAAAAGCAGAATGCTCGAAGCATCACTGACAACAACATCAACAACAACCGCTCGATCAGCAATGGGGGAGTGCTGGAGTCTTCAAACGGAGTTGTTAAAGCCAAGTTCAGAATGAAAACAGCAGACAAGGGTACGAAGATTAAGTATATTCCTAAACAGAAAATCACCACCTAATAATAAAAATGAAGAAGAGAGAAAGAGAGAGTTATGTTATTGGTATTATTAGTTTATTATAGGGAATGTGCAGAGTTTAGTTATCCATCATATTTTTAAGCAGAGGTTCCAGTTTTACCGATGGTCTCTGTCCCAAAAACTCAGAGAGAGAAAGATAAAGAAGATAATGAAAACTTAAAAAAGAAAAAAAAAAAATGTTTTTTTTCCGGTCAGCTTCCTTTATGGTCAGTAGGTATTATTATTAGATCAGATTGAGTTTTGGCCTTGATTATCTAGATTTTGTAATAAATTTGGGGTTTTTTCTTTTCTTTTTTAAATAGCTATTGCTAAGGTCATTTTGTGTTTTACATTTCTCATGTTTAGTATTGAAATCTTGTTGAAATGAAAGGAACTCTTATTTATAGTTATTGTTATTATATGGGTATATTATACAGTTTGATAGAATGGTATCGAAGTAAATAGTAGTTGAGAATTGCTTTCAAATTCTAGGTTTGAGATCAAGAGCTATTTTGTCACCCATACTAGATGCCTGTTATAAAAATCGTAGTGGGGTTGGTGTTATAAAATTCGAGGTGAGGTTTAGTTTTATTGGTGGTTAGATGGAAATCGATGTCCCAAATATATCCAAACGGGGTCGGATCTCACAATACATTTAGATCAGGAGTGTATTCAACCCAAGATTGAGCTTCAGTTCAAATTAACACCCTGCAGATTAAGTTTGGATTCAGATTTGACAAAAATATAGATTTGCATCATTTCAAACTTGTTTAATACAGAAGTCCTGGACTGAGTAAAAGGTCTCAATTCGGTTTCTCCACTCCCAACAACAGAACATGTAGCATCAACATAATTTTACCCAACAGGAAAAATAAAAAATAAAAATACAGATGTCGCCCACCAACACCTCTCCTCACGCCACGTATCTCTCCAAACAACCTCAACCCAACCCAACCCAACCCAACCAAACCATCTCTCAAACCCCTCTCTCATCTCCTCCCGACACAACGAAACAAAACATCCCTCACTCTCTCCCCCCTTCCACCACCACCGTCGCCATGTCAGGCGGAATAGGCCCAACAGGCACAGACATAACCCTCCCACAAGAACAAGAAATGGATGACACCAAAACCACACCATCCCCACCATCAAAACATTCACACATCTTCCTCAACTTCCGACAACTCAACTCCCTAGCCGTCATCCTCCTCCTCTCCGCAACCGGCATGGTCAGTCTCCAGGACTTCCTCTTCGTACTCATCTCCTTCCTCTACATCTTCCTCCTCTCAAAACTCGCCTTCCCATCTCTCCACCAATCACACACCTCCCCCGTCTTCAACCCCAATTCCAAAACCTTCAAAACCTACATCTACTTCGGCGCTCTCATCGGCCTCTTCCTCCCTATAGCCTACATCCTCGAAGGCATCTTCGAAGGTGACCAAGAAGGCATCAGAGCTGCCGTTCCGCATGTTTTCCTTCTCTCCAGTCAGATTTTCATGGAAGGTGTTGCTTCCTCTGATAGGTTTTCACTTCCTATAAGGGTTTTGGTTCCTGTGTTTTACAACTCCAAGAGACTTCTCACTATTGCTGATTGGTTTAGTGAGGTTTTTTATGCTGGTGAAGGTGAGTTTAAAGGCTCTGCTAGAAGATTGTATGTTGGTAGAGGCCTTGCTGTTGGGAATATGGTGTTTTGGAGTTTTAATCTTTTTTGTTTCTTGTTGCCTGTTTATCTTCCTAGAGGGTTCAAGCAGTACTACACTGCTAAAGTTAAAGACTGAACATATAGATATATAGATACATATAAAAGTTGTATGTTTTTTTATGTTTGTAATGATGTTTTTGTAAGCTTTGGAGTTGTAGTAGTTGCTATGAAATGTATAATATATGAGCTGTTTTGGTTTTCATATTTGAATATGTGAACCCAGTCTAACTTCTATTTTGGATAAGAATTAAGGGTCTGTTTGGATTGGTTCTGCTATTGGAGAAGTAGAAGTCATTTTCAAACTGAGGAAGAACATAAATAGGAAAGCTAATATTGACTTTCTCTGGGTATTTCTTGGAAAGATTTCTGATAACTTATCAGAAGCCAAGTCACAAAGACACTCTATTGGTCCAAACAAGTACTAAGAAGAGCTATAGATGAAATGCAAGAAAGAGAAGACGAGATTTTACATCTCAAATGGTTTTTCATTTCATTTTTTTTCTTTTTCAATAGCTGTTTTTGGTTGTACAAGCTAAGAATAAATAAAATAAAGAACAAAAATCACAACTTGGTGATGATGGATGGTGAATGAAAACAAACAAATATATTCTCACATGCAGATGAGACATTAAACGAAAATGTTGCACCTCTTCAAGTCTTCTACAAGCAGCTATTGTTAGTCATAGCTGCTACTGTTGTCTGCAAATGTACTTCTCATATATTATTATCTTCTGTCCAAACCTGTTGGAGAATAATACGTTTCAGAAGTATATAGAGCAATTGTATTCATGTGTGTAGAAGAATCAGTATAGTGTATATACCTGTACATGTTTGTTGTACTGAGTGATTTCCATTTGATATTTGTACTTGTCGTCTTTCTTGTCCCAATGATAAAATCTCCTGCATCCTTTCTGGCCAGTCGGAGTTCAATCTCCGCGCAAAGTCCTCTACTTCCCTGTAATGATGTTTGATAGAGTTAGCAAAATGAAGAAATGATTTTTTGAAGTCTTTACCTATAAAATTTGATTTCTTCATTCAGTGAAGACCTTGTATGATAATTACATGAAAAAAGTACACCAACCTGTCAAGCTCCTCCTTCATTGCTGGATCTAAATCATCATCGATATCGGCATCATCAAATTCTAGCTTAGGTGAAAATCTATCTGTTGTTGGCTCTTGTGTGTTTGAAGTTCGACTGGAAGTTGGCTCTGCGATACCATTACTCTTAGCATTGCAGCAATCATATGGGAGAGAATCCAACTCCTGAATACAAAGAAAAGAAAGCAGCTCTAAACAGTGACGAGAACAGTATTAACTTCTCTGAATTCTTGCAGCATTAACATGTCATAATGAAGATAAAAATAACTAATAATAAGATTTACAACACATTCATCATTTAACACAAATGAATATGTGCCAACAGAGGCAACACAATTCCATTCATAGAGAGATAGATGCAAACCTTGTGATTTCCATTTATTCCATTTGAAGATGAATCCTTGGGTTGATCTTTTCTTTTTCGGTTTTTCTTTTTATTCTTGTTTGTTTTAGCTCCCTTTGAGTCTGAGCAGCAGAAAAGACTTGGTAAGTACAGAAGAAAGTGAGGAGTAAAACTAACAACCAGCTCCAACGGAAAGCTGAAGACTCATCATCAATTTTCTCACAAACAAAACAATCGAAGGTGCAACATGAATTCGAAGAAGATTCGAGGCAGCCAATTGCATAAGATACCTGCATTTCCACCATTTATAAATGATAATAGATCATCAACTGATCGCTCATCGACTTGATCCTCTTCTACCTCAACGTTCTAAAACATATAGAAAAAATAATATTTCAGTACAAAAATAAGTAGTCACCAGCGAATACAACATAATAATATTTTAAAATTTGATTTAAAGATGTATAAACTAGGAGCACATATGGTCCAGTATAAAGAAAATTGCATAGTGGAAGAGGTCAAAAACAACAAAGAGAAGCAGAAACAACCTTGAGTTTCTCTCTCTCTTTTAGTTCTTTTCTCTTCCTTGCATATAATCGGTTCAAAAGCCGAATACGTGGGTCATCTGTTATATTTTTTAACGGTTCCAACTTTTCCTCCTGAAGAAAATTAGATGAGAAAGACTGGAAGAACAAAGTAAAGATTAAACTGACTTATTTATTAGGAGCACGCACTTCTGTTAGATCGTCAGGTAGGTGAAATGTCTCCCGTATCTCCTCTGGAGTTTTTCCTTCAATAATTCGTGCTAGAGCACGACTAGTGAGATCAACTAAAGGCTTTAACTGGAGACTATCAGCGGCAGAAGTCAGCTCACATAACTTTTTTGTATCCATCCGAATGAATTTCTCGTCAAAAATTTTACGTTCCTACAGACGAAATGAGAAATTAAAGTAAATTTTGCTATTCAGAATTTCAAGCCACAAGCAAACTCAGCGATCTTATAGAAGATAAACAACATTTCTAACCCAAAATAACTTGAACAAACTTGCACTACAAACATCAATAGAAAACATACAGAAGAAACTCAATTGAAGACGCAACACACCTTATTTGATCGGCCAGGTACTTGATGAAACCGACAGTAATCAAGAATTAAGCCTAAAATTGGAGGATTAACTCTTTGTGGAAGTGATATGGCATAATTTTTTGAAGAACCCATTCCAGTTTGAAGAATTTCCCGGCATATCATGGGACAAAACATGGCAACTTCCTCTTCTATTTGTTGGATTGAACCGTCAGCTGTTTGTATCCATATATAAGACTTCATCTGGACAAAATTAGTTTTAACAGTTAAAAAAAGGTATTAGAGACCATCCATTAACGTGATTTAGAAATTGGACTAACTAAATAATAGTATCATTTCCCTGTGATAAGGTTTGCACCTAGCCATTCAAAAGTGCACAGAAAGCAACTTAATAAACAAAGTAACTCTATTTAATTTACCTCAGGTTTTACTACTGCCATTGCACCTTCAGACATTAGACGAAGAAACTGCAAATAACTTAAAATGAGCTCTACAAAGCAAAAGCACTTGCTCTTCTTCAGAAACAACAAAAAGACGTGGACAAAGACTTCCAATTCTCCAAACGATTAGCTTGTTTAGGTCTGTAATATTTCTTCATCAACACTTCCCAATCCGACGTAGTGTTAAATCCTAGTATCATATAAAAGAGCATCCTTGAGAAGGAAATGCACTTTGATCTCAGAAGTCTTCACACTACAATAACAATACAAATAACAGCACAGTGTAATTAAGTCATTCTTTAATTCCCAACTAGCAGCTTATAAACACTAATTCATCATTTCCAAATAACAAAATATAATCATCTACAAACTATGAACTCAACATTAGCACAGAAAAACCAAAAACTAGCTTCCTGATACAAACAAAAACACAAAACTAACAAGACCTCTCCATTCACAGGTACCAATTTCGCATAAAAACATACAACTTTTCACCAATATTAAACAAAAAGATTCCACTTTTTTTTCCCAAACCAAACACCACCTGCAACAAACTCACAACAATAAACCTACCAAAGTACAACACAAAAATGAAAAAAATAAAAAATCAAAACTTAAAATTTAACACTAACAGCTTAAACATATAAGAAAAAACTCTCAAACAAACAATCAAAAATTAACAAATCCAATTCACATATAACCATACATCTATCATTTCTCAGCTAACATATCAAAACAATTCAAATTACACTAAAAAATGTAGAAATGACATCATCAATGGAGGCTAAAAATAATGCTTTTAAGTTAAAATATTAAATGAAAATAAAATTGAAATCTTTCCCGAGATAGATAAATTGCGTACCTTGAAATGAAGAACGGAGATTGAATTTGGGAGTATAGAAGCAGAAATGGTGGTGGTGACGGAGGAGCTAGGGTTTGTAATCTGAGATTTTCGCTATTGCGATTGATTGACGATTGTCTGTTGAGTTTCCTGCACGTGACGCTATCGATACAACGGTATCGACTGCACGTGCCGGTGGTTAGGGTTTGTTATGGTTGTTTGATTTATTGGGCTATGTTTGTTGGGCTTGATGACCCACTTTGAAATCGTTGTATGGCCCATTTCGTCGTACTTCTTATTATTATTATTATTATTATTATTATTATTATTATATTATTATTATTATTATTATTATTATTATTATTATTATTATTATTATTATTATAGCGTCTTAGGTGTTACATCTAACACTATTTTATTGTGTTACAAGTTTCACATGTGCGAATCTATAACATTTAAAATAAGAATGCGCGCTATCACACAATAATTTATATGTGCCTGTCTTTTTTTTTATATAGGTATCTGTGTTGTGTGTTAATTTATTTTATGTATCTATTGAAATTCTAATTATATCTGTATGGTTACTGTTTGTGCCTGCGAAGTTATTATCTGTGCATATGTGTATCTATGTATGTTAATTTATTATGTGTGCTTGTGAAATATGTATCTGTGTATGTGCAATTAATATATGTACCTATATGGTTATTATTTGTTAATTAATTTATGTACTTGTGTGGTTATTTTTTGTGTCTACGAGATTATTATCTGTGCCTGTGATTTATGTATCTGCGTCTGTGTATGTGTAATTCTTGTATATATCTGTTGAGATGCTAATTGTACATGTGTGGTTATTTTTTGTGTTTGCGAGGTTATTATCTGTGTATGTGATTTATGTATCTGTGTCTGTGCAATTCTTATATGTATCTGTTGAGATGCTAATTGTACCTGTGTGGTTATTTTTTGTGTTTGTATCTGTGATTTATGTATCTGTGTCTGTGCAATTCTTATATGTATCTGTTGAGATATTAATTGTACCTGTGTGGTTATTTTTTGTGCCTGCAAGGTTATTATCTGTGTCTGTGTATCTATGTCTATGCAATTCTTATATGTATCTGTTGAGATGCTATATGTGTCTGCGAGGTTATTATCTATGCCTGTGTTTTATGTATCTGTGTCTGTGCAATTCTTATATGTATTTGTTGAGGTTATTATCTGCGAGGTTGTATCTCTGGTTATGAAACGTACTCTGTAAATATATCTAGTTGAAGATTGAAGTACAACAATAAATCGATGGAGTTCAAGATTGAAACAAAAACATTGAAATCATAATAATACTAATTCATTATCATTATTCGAAGAGGAAGGAACTTGAAACGCAAATTCAATAACGACTTCTTTCTGTTGATTATTCGTAGAAGAAACCAGTTGAAAAGAAGATTCAATAAAATCTTTTTGTTTTTCGCTTCTATCGACATCAAAAGATGTTGATAACATAGATGAATTCATGAATAACAGAAGTAAAGAACAAAGTTAAGGAGAAAAACAAATATATGGTTTTAAGGAGAGAGAGAAGAGAATAAACGTGAAAGATATGTTTTTTTTTTAAATAAAATAAAATAAAATTCGCGCGTGTTGTGTTTCAGAAACACCCAAGACTTTGCCTATTATTATTATATATTAGTGAATTAAGAATTTCTTAGTAATTTATTGTTTTATATACTGTATTTACATCAATTTTCCAATTTCAAAGTGACATTATATAGAAAACAAAATATTTAAGTTTTAGATTGATTTTTATAAATTTTTATATTGAATAATACCATTTAAAATAGTGTCTAACGTTTTCATTAATTTTTAAATTAACTTTTAAAGTGGCGTTTGTGAAAATTATTTAACATAACTTTCAAGACGTTGAAAGTAATTTGTTTTAATATTTATTTATAAATATAATTAAAATAAATTTTTATAATTTAATATTTAATAATTAAATCAAAAATTTACATTAATACCAAACATTAAATGCAATGTTAATTTAATAACTAATTTAGATTTTAATATAATAATGAACTGTTATCATTATTTAAAATTTTAATTTAATAGTTAATTGTTGTTTTAATTTCTCTTAGTTGAATTCTTCAACATATCTTTCTAAAAATGTATGAATTATGAATTTAAAATTTTGATTAAAAGTTTCACTATGTTGATATTTTACCATTATCTCTCTCTATTTTTTAAAATTTATCAAGTAATTTTTAAAATTTTTTAAATAGAATTATTTATTAAAATCAAGTATATTTAAATTTTAAAACAATAATTTATTTATTTATCTTACAAATTTAAAATTCTATTAAATTTTAACATTTTCTATTAAATAGATATGTATTTAATATTTGTATTGAGTGTATAAATATGCATAAATATTAAGATATTGAATGTGGATTTAAATAATAATAATAATAATCTTGATGTATTAAATGTCAATATGTATTAGGTTTTATATATAAATGTGAAATTTTTTTAATATATTATATAAAATCTAGATTTATTGAATGTAGATATATGTATATATTTATATTTTTGCATAATAAATATAGATTTATTTTAAATTCAATAAATTAGGTAGTGTATTAAAGAGTGAAAATTTCAAAACAATATAAAAAAATAATAATAATTAAAAATTTTAAGATAACTTTTAAAATGAAAACTTACGCTTAATATGTCAATACTTCTCATCTTATAGAACGATTTTCCAAACAAGCAAATGAAAACAATGTAACATTCTTTTTATTTATAAAATTTAATATATATATATATATATATATATATTCTTTTTATTTATAAATTTTAATATGCATGTTTGAATAATTTAATATCCTTGATATATAATAATTTATTTTTTCAATATAACATTTAGATTATAATTTTAGTTTTAACATTCATTTCACAATTATAATATGTATGAATAATTTATTTCATTAAATTATTTTATTTTTACATTATTTTAACAATTTGTCTTAGCCATACATTAATTACAATATTGAATATAATATCAAAAATTAAAAAGGAAAAAATTACAAAATAAAACATTACAACAATAAAAATGAATTATTCACTAAATCACTTGTTTATTATAAACTAATAAACTTACAATACATGGGAATTTCCAGATACACTTACAAATATTGATTTATATGCCAACTAACCTTACAATATAATATATTATTTATAATAGACATACTTAAAAACAACAGTCCCTAGCCTGGTCAGATATATAAATTATAACATAAGAGCTATAACTCACACACAATTTTCTCCACAGAGTTAAAATATAACCATAAATGAAATTTCTATAGTATATTGTCTCCTCTTTCCTAAAAGAACTCAACAAATTAATTTGAAGTTGTTGGTTGGTGAGAAGCTGTGAGCCCAAACATTCAAAATCAACATGACATGAACAATGATCTTGATGATGGGGTTATGGAGATTTGAGTGAAGGGGTTGGGGTTTATATAGAGATTTTTAGGAGGGTAAAATGGGGATTATAGTTGGTTATTAATGTTATTGATATGTTTTATATTGTAGAATTAATTAGTATTTAATTGTTAGTTATTTTTTAAAATGTAAATATATAGTTGGTCATTAGAGGAGTATTTAATATTAATGGATTCATTTAATATAAAAAAATTTAAAATGTGAAATGAGTCATTTAAATTTTGAGTTTTATTTATATTTTTATTTTTAAATTTTAGAAAATTAATTTTTTGAGAAAATTTGTTTATATCCCTAAACTGTCCAATTCTGAAAATTGTTCACTCCTTTTGTACCTATAAAATGGTCAGTCGTCTCTGAATCTACGGAGAAGATAAACTTTTTACATTAATTTTATGTAATTACAGATTATAATGTTATGATCACATATCATAAATGTATGATAGTTGATTACTCAAGTGTGATTGTGATTACAAACTTGTAAAGTAATCTCTTTTTTGAAAAAAGTATTTGTGAAATGCAAATAAATTTTTTCAAAGTTTATTTTTATAAAAAAAATTAAAATAAATTAATAAATAAAACTCAAATCTTAAAAAAAAACTCATTTATATTAAAATAATCACAAATAATTTACTTATTATTATTATTATTATTAATGTTTAGAAAGGTATAAAATATTTCTAATCATACTATTGTTAACGTTAAATTGTGCTTTTAATAAACGGGTTATGAACTCTTGACACGTTAACACGATTAATAAATGAGTTATTATCTAATTCGACATACCAACACGAAATTGATACGTTAACCCGATTATTAAACGGGTTGACATGATTTTATTTAATAAAAATTAATTTTATATAATAAAAAATTATAAATAAAATATTAAATTTTAAAATTACATATATATCTTCAATAAACGGATCAACCCGTGATAGGATTACGCCGACACGATAATTAAATGGATTAAACAGTTCGACACGTTTAGAGACAAGACACAATTATACTCAACTCTAACTCTTAATAATCGGTTTCGTTTCTTGTCAACTCGTCGTATCACGACCCATATTATCACTCCTAAATAGAACCAACCAAAGTTACTAAATTAAAATAATTGAAGTGGATGAATCTAACTTTTCTTTATTTATATATATATATATATATATAATTTTATTTATATTTTCAACTTAAATATCTTAAAACTAGATAGTGGTCAGATTGCTATTCTACTCTAGACTTGTAGGAATTCTGAATTTCGATTCCACTCCGTCTCTTTGGAGAGTAGCATTTGACTCTACCTTTCAGGAATTAGGTTTTTTACCCAAACAGATTTTTACGGAATGAAAATCATTCACTTTCAATAAAATCGTTTTCAATTATGCGATATTGCACAATATTGTTGGATTGAGATCTATGTAACTCATTCTTCTAAAAGTGAATATCTTTTCGGAGAGATGGAAAGTAAATCGAAGAGAGAAATGTCGTAATCAATAATTTTATTTGTAGAATTAAATCAAAAATAATTATGTAAAAATCGAAAAAAGTCATTTTAAATTTAGTAAATATGGAGAAACTATAAAAAAAAAATACAATCTCATTTTTACAGTGGATGACTTTTTTTATTGGAGAAATTCGGAAAAGGTTATTGATTTTATATATAATAAAAGTAAGGACAAAATGTCACTTTAGGATATTAGAAATTTGAATATAATAAATTTTAGATTTAAAATATTAAGAAATTATAAATTTGGAATATTTTTTAAATCTAAAATTTATTATATTTAAATTTATAATATCTTAAATGATATTTTTTTTACCCTTCTATCTTTTATATAAAAACTTAAATATCTTTTCTAACTCCATTCAAAAACCCATCCACCATAAAAATGAAAATTTATTTTTCTAAATAAACCTTTTAACTATCTATAAAAACAAACATTAAGTAATTTTTATAAATTTAATTTTATCAATAAATACCGGTTTTCCTCCAAAATTGTAAGGTGGATTTTATATAAAACTGGTAATCAATTTGAATGTGATAAATTTATCTATTTAACATTTATATGTGATAAATGTAAAAATTTCATTTAGTTGATAAATATAACTTTAGTAAAATCGAAAAAATGTCCTTTAAAAAAAAATTAAAATGATTGTATGCACTATTTGGTAGGTGTAGAGAATATAAGTACTACTACACAACTTACTCATTCTCAATAAGAAGAGATGACAATTCATTATTATAATAAATAAATTAAAATCATGCAATCTTAAATCATTATATATATATATATATATTATAATAGGTAATAAAAGTAACTTTTGATAAAAAGTAGATTAAAAAACTTATCCTTTACTGTTTTTATCATCTTTGGACTCTTTTAATCTAAGATTCTAATGATTTTTTTCCTACATTTTCTTTATATGTCTATTTTAATTTTAAAACTACTAACTAAATTAAAATTGCTATTTTATTTAAATGAATTTAAAGTTCTTCATTAACAAAAACATCTCTATAAAATATGTATAAAACTCAATTAAACAACTTGTAAAATATTACATTAAGTGGCCTTGTATATATAATTACAACAAAAAAAAATTTCAATTTCTTCCTTAACTTATCATGGAAAAAATATATATATATAAATAACATCACTATTCCAACTGGAGTCCAAAAATCACTCATTTGTCATCAAGTTCACAAGAGACAAAACCAAATAGCACAAGTTCTTCAAGGCAAAAAATAATTCATGTAATTAAAGATGATGAGTTTTATACCAAACAAGTCATCTTCTTTACATGTCTTCTTCCATGTACTATTTGTTTGAGTGAAGATGGAAGAGGCAGAAGGTAAAGTGTTGGTGAAATGCAATGAACAATGATCATGTTCATCAAATTAGTTTTATAAAAATTTGGTGGGAATTGAAAAGAATAATTCTAAATTTTGTAAATGAAAATAGGGTTGAAAAGGGGATTTTCATTTTTATGGTTGTTGGTTTTGAAGTGAAGAAAAATGGGAAATGTGTTAGGTTTATATAGAAAAGATAAAAGGGTAAAAATGACATTTTAGAAAATTTGAGATGAGAAAATAATAAATAGTAGATTTGAAATTAAGATTTAAATCTCAATCTTATAAATTTGTGTAGATGTAAATCATTTATAATATTTAGATTTAAATTCTGTTTTTTAAATCTACTATTTATTACATTCTCATCTATAATTTTTTAAAATGTATTTTTATCTTATTGTTTTTCTACATGACATTTTTTAATGAGGAAAAAATTATAACTATCTTTTATATTATTTTTCTTCAATTAAAAATCTATAACCACATAAATGAAAATCTCTCTTTCAACCCTCTTTTTTCAAATCTAAATACATAAATTATATTTTTAATTGGTATTAAAAATATAATTATTTTAAAGTGTATACGAAAAAAATATTTTTAAATAATAAACGAGATGTTTAGATCCCGAGTTAATAATTAACCAACTAATTTTTAAAAATTATTAATCATTAGTTAGCTAATAATTAATAGGGAGTGTTTAGATCCATTAGTAACTAATTAGCAAATAATGCCTAAATGACTAACCTGTCACTCTTAATTACTAGCTAGCTAATTGAAATTGGAGTTAGAGATTGTGGGAGGTATTGAGTTTTTTGCAATATGTTAGAAGATATTAAGATGTGTTATTAGGATTGGGTCAACTAATAAAATAATTTGTAAGAGCTCAGGCAATTAAAAGTTAGGAGGCCTCTTAAAAGACCTATTTGAATCCTTATCTATTAATTTTATCTCTTAAGTTTATCTTTTAAGGGATTCAATCGAGGCCTAAATGTGATTACTTCTGTGATTAATATTAGGGAGCCTGCATGTTTTTATATTATAAAATCCAGTGATATTAATTTTCATTTAACTGTATACTTCCTCGCTTTTTTTTTCACTACACTTTCTGTTTACACACTATTCGAGACCTAATTTTAACGGTAAATATCTTTAATTATATACAATTAAAAATTATAAAAATTTTATATTTAAAAAGTAGATATTAAGACTAATAAAACAAGATCCCACTTGAATATATTTTTCTTTATACGTAAGTAAGAATATAAAAAACAAGGTTGATGAATAAATAGTAAATACTATGCAAGTGTAGCAGATAAAAAAAAGCGGAGGAAGTATTAAAATATCACGGTTGATTGAGAAGGTAGGTAAAAGAGAGTTTGATTCTAAATATTACTCTTAATTTATTTAAGAAGTATGAATTTTAATAAAATCATTATTATTATTAATTATTTTAAAGGAAAAATTTTGATTTTAGACCATAACAAATTTAAGTATGTAATTATAGGTCTATTTTGAAAGGTTTGTAAAACTAAACTTTGATTTTCACCCCATAGGCAATTCAGAGACTGTGACAATAGTTAACTGGGAGCGTAGTTCACAGAATCTGTGAATTGTAAAAACTCAGAGATTTTCGGAAAACTCGGTCTATGAAGTGAAACTAAACTTTTAAAAACTTGTTTTTGTATATTTTTTGAAAATAGACCTACAATTATATTTTGAAGTTTAAAATACCCATTAAAAATTATTTTATTACTAAATTATATTATCTTTTTATAGTAAAAATATTTAATTTTAAATTAATATTATATAAATATACCTCATTACAAAAATCTCTCTAAAATTTTACTATTTACATAAATAATAATAATAATAATAATTTTGCAATTTATGTAAATTCCATTTATTCATTTAATGTCTGGAAAGAGTTATATATTTTAATCAATTTTATTTTTCCTTTTGATCGGTATTAATGTTGGATCTCTAACCTCTTAAATGTTGATTTTTTTATTGATAAACAAATAAATACTAGATTTAAGGATAATCTAAAAAATTTCATGAAAAATTGGGTTTTTTTTTCTCCCTATTTTACCACCCAATATCTATTTTTCTGCATTTTACCACCATCATAACAAAAAATGTTAAATTTTTTTAAAGGGACTTTTAAATTTCAGTAGAACTCCAAAAGACAAGTATGACGCTGGTGATCCATTAATAGTTAGTGGTCGGATGGAGGAGGAATAATAGAAAAATTAATTTTCAAAATTTTTGAATTTTATCCATTCTTCTTCATTCAACCACTAATCACCATCAGACTACCAGTATTAAAATTGTTCAGCTCTATCAAAAGTCTGAAAATCCTTTTGAAAAATTTTATATTTTCCATCCTAGTAGTGATAAATATGAAAAAATAGATATGAAATGATAAATTGAAAAACAAAACCCTAAATCTGCATGAAAATTTTGAGATTATCTCACATATCTATACAGTGAGATTTCATTGATATTAGTGAATACGTCATTAGTTGCATAATTTTCATGGCCATAGAAATAATTTATACCTGAATGGGCTTGCTTTTCTATTTTCTTAAAAATTCATTTCGAGTTCATTGCTTCAAGATGTGATCTTGACTTGTTGCTCTCAAAGTCGATCTAGGCTTGTCTCTTCATACATGCTCCTATTGCACCTCCAGAAAAAGTAATAAATCAAACAAATATCATAACACTTAGAAAAATAATACATTTCAATCCTAGACCGTCAATTTTGCAAATGCTAAATTGCATTTGAATGTATCTTTGACGAATCTAAAACATCAATAAAACGAATAATATTTCTTCATTTGCTTTACCTATATACCATGTAGATATAAAAAATTATATAAAAGAAGAAAATCTCAATTATTAAAAATATTAATATAGGTTTAATTTAGGTAGACAATTACCAAAATTAATTAGTACAGATTATAGATTTTTAACCTCTTAAAAATATTGAATTGTATTTCATGACATTTTTATTAACGAATAATGATAGATTTATAAAGTAAAATTTTATTGATATTGATAAATATACCGCTAGTTGTATAACTTTCTTTACTGGAAAAATTTGTAGTAACTTGTTTTTTTTCCTTCTTAAATCCAATTGGGACTATCACTTTGAGATCAGATCTAAGCCTATCCCTTTGAGACTTGATCTATATTTATTATTACTCCAATCCTATAAAATTCAATATAGGCCTTTACTTCGAGATCCGATCTAGAACAACTTTGACCTTTAGTCTAAACTTATTGCTCCCAAATCCGATTTAGGCTTGTCCCGCCATGTCTATTTCCATCGCACCTCTAGAAAAAAGTGATAAATAAAACAAATATTAATTCATGCGATTTATAACTAAGTATATGATTAGAACGAATAAGCTTTTATGAAAATTACCAATATTATTTAAGATTTTTCATATAGTCTAATAAAAAATTAATTATATGAATGATAAAGATACCATTCATAATCTTAATTCATGCAATTTATAGATCAAACTTATAAAAAAGACTCATAAATAGACGATATGATAAGTAGATTATGTGATAAGGTTAGAGAGAAATTTACCAGCAGATCTAGAAAAATGGAATAAATGGGTTTTGTTGATTCCGTCATTTAGAGAATAGATGGAGTAGAGAATAGATGGAGGTGATCAATGATTCATGGTTAAAGGGTACATCATGAGTTCAGTGTTGGAGGATGTTTATAAAGTAAGAGATGAGTTTGGTGGTGATGATGACTGTTTGAAGGTAAGAGGAGAGAGGCGGCGACGATGGCTGAAATTATATGTTAGGGTTAAAAATGAAATGCATATAAATATAAGATGGTGTAAGGTAAAGGTAATCAAAACAACGTTGTTTTAGAGAAATCACACACTTGTCTAATTTGGATTGGAATTGCTGACTTGGATAACACTCATTCGTCCAATCTAAAATCATCCCTGATTTTTCAAAACAGTCTACCGTAAATTAAATTTACTGAAAAACTATGAATTTTAAAAGATAAGTATGAAAAGTTTTTTTTTTTTTTTATACTCAACGTTCCTTAATGTTCACTTTATGATCAAACATTTTATTTTGATTTATTATTACTTACGTCCCACCAATTGTATTATGAATTTTTATGAAGAAATTTAGTAATTCTACCTATTACATTTTCTTTATAGAAAAGATTGCATCTACATCCTTCAAATTTGGTATTTTATGCATCTCCCTCCCATACTTAATATTAAAAATCCTAAATCATTATATATAGAGTAATAATTGGAAGCCTTCCTATTTGGTGCCTATCCCTGTGAGAATAGGCTAGGCGGTTTCTCAGAGCCTATAGCTTGAAGTGGCCTAAACCATTTAATAAATATGGCAAATTTAGACTTGTTGTTAAGTGTATTTAATTAAAAATGCCAGACTTAAGATTATCATAAAAACCTATAAAGCCTAATAGGTCGGTCCATTATATATATTCTTTTAGAGTTTAAATTATATGGGATGACGCTCCATTGCACCGTAGACTCATCACTTAAATCAATATAAAAAATAAATGGCATGATTTCATTTAACTATTTCAAATTTTAAATTAAGTTAATAGACCATTCCAACTTTATTTTAAAAATTTAAACTTTTGAAAGTTTAAAACTTCAAAAATAAACCAAATTGACCAACATGCTCTTATAGACGCGCTTCATGGCATCGCTAGTCTGTGAAGCGTGCTTCACAGGCTGGCGATGCCGTGAAGCGCATTTTTAAGGGTATATTAGTCAATTTGGTTCATTTTTTAAGTTTTAAAATTTCGAAAGTTTATAAATTTAAATAAAGTTTGAATGGTCTATTTTACTTAAAGTTAAAGTTTGAAAAGCTCATATTTTATAATTTTTCCAAAATTAATTGATAAATTTAATTATTTATAAAAGTTATTAGATATTTATTAGTTAGTCCTTTTTATTGTTTATATTTACTTAAATGATGAAGTGGCGCTATGTGATTAACTACTCTCCTATGGTGCAGCGGAGCGTCATCCCATATACTTTAACTCATTCTTTTATTTTAAACTAGTGGGTAAATTATTAAATGTATGGTAAAAACTTGTAACGCCCAGTAGCTTTTTATTATGTATGCTTGTTTATAAATTTAATTAAAGTCTAATAGCATTTTATTTAATTAAAGCTTAATAACCTTAGTCAAACTCTTAAACAGGCTTTCAATTCAGGTCATGTTTTTTAAAAGGTCAGACCCTTCTTGTAAAATAAGCTCGTAATAAGCTTACATGCTTAAATAAGTCCACAATAAAACAGATCAGACCTATTTAACCAAAAGTCCAGCCTGATCTATTCTCACCCTTACATTACGCGATAATAACTGATTAAATAGAAAAATTAATATACATTAATTATGAAATTTTCGTCGAATCATGTATTGCCACAAGGTAGACAAATACATAGATACAAAATGGTAGGCTATGTAGCATTGTTATATTATATATAGTTCATACCCTTTTGTTATGGACTTGGAACGTCATCTTGTGTTTATGAACTTGGTAAGAATGTTAGTCAGTGTGATTTTGATTTTATGTCTGTACCGGAGTTGGAAACAAAGTCGAATGAGGAAAAAATTGGAAGTACGCAGCACTGCAGGTGCTGGCGACATAAGTCTTATGTAGCCAGCTCACGAATTTCAGTGAATCATTGGATGCCATGCAGCAAGTCCTGGCGATATAGGTCCTATATTGCCATAGACCAACTAGGTCGATATTTACCTGATTTTCAAGGGCTTTTAAATGGAACTCATTCATCTTTTCTTTCTCGAAGATATTCAGCTATTGTGTTAGGATCTTCTCTCAAATCGCTCGCCACGAGTGCGACATCGTAATGCTGGTAAGTGCTCTCTGCAACCCTAGATTGATTCCCAATCTTTATAGACACGATTCTTAGGGTGGATTACGTTGTTTACACTATTGGATTGGTTAGGGTTTTATGGTAGGAAACCCTAGTTTGTGGGGAATTGAATTGGATACCGAATTGGGATCGGTTTTGTGTGGTATCAATTAGAGTTTCCGATTGTTGGCCATTGGATGGTCAAAACCCTAAGTGATAGGATTAGATTTGAGTTCGCACGCCAAGTGTTTGATTTATTATCTAAAAGGGGTTTTTGTTATTGGTTATGCGAAGCGGACCGTGCCGGCTTGTACCATTGATGCTTAGCTATTGTCATCAAAATAAAGATTAGCAACCTCGTTTTATACTCTATAGTATGATTGTTGGATGTTTGATGATTGTGCATTAAATCGAATAATAACATCTCCACATAGATTGATTAAATTGTACAAACATATGATTGTAATGTATTAAAATAATGATATTGATATTGTATCAATTTTATTCGCATGAGCTGTTGTTGTTCATTTTATATATATACTTGCCATGTAGATTTAGGTTTTGATTAGACTACAACTGCTGAACATAAATGGATAAGGCACTAGTAATGTTATCCGAGAATGTTGAATGAAAGCAATTGAATATTAAATGTTTTTTGTGTTCTTATAACCTAAACTAATAACGATTGCCCTATTTATAGTTGAAATAGTGATGAAATGACATGTCATTAGGGATAACCGAGAATTCTCAACCTATTGGAAATACAAGTCCTTTTGTTTAGCTAACCACTATTGAACTGGGTGACGACTCCTATTGGGTGTGACGACACCACCACCTGCGGGCATACATTGGTGGTCCTTGGACCTAATTGATGGAATCCTAAAGTAGTTGTCCGTCTCGAAAGGGAATAAACGGTGCTACGGATTTCGATCTTCGAACTGTATTGTGTGGCTTCGGCCTAATTGATCCCGTTTCATTATTGATACAAGATTAGGAGCAGTCTATAACGAAATGGAACTATTAGTATGATTAGAATTGAATGATGATTGTATTTGGATTGAATTGTATGCATTGGAGGTTTAAACGACTATTAATGAACTCACCTAGACACTAGGTGATATCAAATGAAACCAAACGAGCATAATTCTGAGTTCACTTGTTTGTAAATATTTGCGTTAGAGTAAGGATTGATTCCTAATGAGTTCCTATGATCATTTGCATGCCAACCTCATGATTAAATATTAATTAGACATATTTGTATGTCTAGGTTGGAGTGTGAGATTGCTAATCAAACATCGAATGTTACTTTTTCTTCCATTTTACTTGTCTTTTATCTTGAAATGTGAAACAGGTGATCGAACAAAATAAAGCATTCCAGTATATCATTGAAGCATGTCAAGTCTCATTGTTTTTGAACTTCATTTGAGAACTTTATTTATCTTTCAAGTTATTGTTGAAGGATTTGTAAACTATTTTAAGTATTTTAAGTCTATGATGTTTTATAATTTTATTTTTTTTAATTATTTATTGTAAACCATTTGATGAATTTTTAATGTTGATTTCAAGACCGTCTAATTGTTTTTCATTGATAATTAACAGTTCAATCATTAGTTCCGCACTTTACGGTAAGGAATGAATGTATGAATGATTGTATTCTGACATTCCGGTCACCATGGTTTCGCCGTGGCGGGGGTTGGACATCACCATCGAAATGTATGTTGTAAAATAATATGTAAATAAAATAATAAATTAATTTAATATAAAAATTTAAACTATAAAACATATCATATAATAAAAATTATTGAAATGCATAAAAAACAACCATTTTTTTAAAATAATAATAAAAAAAGGAGCAACAGTAATAACTTCTCTGGTAGAGCATTGCTTTCAACTTTTGAATTATTTATGTCTTTTTATCTTAAATTTGTGCAATTAAAAATTTGAAAATTTTATTGAAGAAGGTCTTAGAAGGAATAGTTTTATGACATCTATGTCTATAGATAAGTTACATTAAATTTCACACTATTCATTTTATTAAATTGACTAGCAAATAAGTTTGTACATGCCGTTATTGTTATATTTTTTAAAATATTACTTTGAATACAAAATAATATTATTAATAGATGAATTTTTTTTAAAAATATTAATTAATTTAAATAATTAATTAAATATTATTTAAATTATATTTTAAAATTATTTATGAGAAATGATATAAATACAATTTTTTTTAAAAATAAAATTATTTATTAATTAAATATTAAATACAGTATATAAAGAAATATATAAAAATTTTAAATTAAAATTTTAAAAGTATATATGGTTTAATTTTTAGGTCTATTTAACTTTTTTTAAAAAAAAATAAAAAATTCATATCTTGTTAATATATGTTTTATTTTTTATTTTAATATAAAATTTTTATTTGATATTAATATATTTGAATTTTTTAGCATATATTAATATATTTGAATAAAAAATAAATATTTTTAAAGTATATTTTTATTATAATATACATTATAAAATTTGTTGCATAAATATATTATTTAGTTATTTAAATTATAATTTATTCTAATAAATAAATAATTTATTTATTATATGAATGATATAAGAATAAATAACATGTGAGATAAGTGTACATAATATGAAAAAGTTGTTATTAATAATTATAAATGGAAAAATTTTGGGTATCCCATTTAGGCAAATTTTATAATCTTTTAATTAATTAATATATATATATTATTTATACCGCAATTTTTGTAATATCATCAAAGCTTTAGAGGTTTTATGTAAATTATTTTACATTTATTTAATATCAATTTTTTTTAATAAAATAAAATAAACTAATATACAAAGGATAATTTTAGATTTTTATTTTTTTTTATTTTATTTTTTTACTTTTTAAAATCTCCTTACTATTGAATATAATTGATTTTTTATTTTATTTATCAAAATATACAAAACTTCAAATATCTCAATTAAAGACTTATTTATATTAAAATAATACAAAAATAAAAAAAAAATTATTAAATGCTTAATTTTGTGATGTATTTTAAATGACTATCTAATTGAGATAGATGTAAAATTTATAATAATAATAATAATAATCAAATAGAATAAATCTGGAGGATTCATTTATTTAATAACAGTGGATGCATGTAATAAATTAAAAGGATTGGTGAATATTTGTTTGATAATTTCAAAGGATTCAAATCTTGAATGTTCACAGATTTGATAATCTCAAATATTTAAAAATTTTAATTTAAGATTTCACCTACTTAACACCATTTTCAATGCTATTTATTTATATATTTATTTTATTATTATGGATCCAACCTTAAAAAAAAAATTAAAATTTCTTAATTAATCTCCTATAAAATAAAATATCTAAATAAAAGAGAATAAAATAAAATATTATAAATTTTTGTCAACTAAATATGTTGTTTGATCCATTATGTGAGGTCAATACTAGTCTGAAATGATTATTCATGATAACAATAGTAGTATTGACCTTCTAGATGACCTTGACCGAAAAAATATCCATTGACTTTGAGATATATTCATAATTAAATTTTCGCTTTAATTTTATAAACATTATGCACTATAATTAGGTTAAAAAATGTCTTTATCGTTATACATATTTATTGAATTTCATAAATTACTAAATCAATTATTAACCCATGTCAAATAAATAATATCTAGAATAATTTATTTACATATTATATATATATGTTTATTTATTTATTTATTGTCTTAGAATCCATCTAGAATGTCATATGTGTACAATTATTCAACGTAATGATATCGTTAATTGACATTTTTACACTATGAGCTTGACTTGAATTTATTTTATTTGAAGTGAAAACTTAAATTTTAAATATTCTTTCTTGACTTCTATTACACATCAACTTGCACGCCACTTCATTATTATTTTATTATTATTATTTTTTTTTTTCAAATCACGACTTCCTTCTAATAATTCACTCATTAAATCAATAAAAAAATATTTTTAATTAATTAAATTAAATTATTATAATTATATATAAATTTTGAAAAAAAATATACACTATGAAATTTATTTAGTTTCATATAAATTATAAATATTTTTTAGTAATAAAATTTCAACTGCTCATAAATACTTTTTATTAATAAAATTTAAATAACAATTTAATTAATTATTTATTCATATTATATTGAGTAATAATAAAATAATATTTCTTCTAATAACAAAATTAAATCTAAAATAGTATATTGTTTAAAATATTAGTAATTTTGACTAGATTGTTGTTTTTCTTCTTGTTTAAAACAAAAAAACCTTCTAAACAACTTAACAAAAGAAGAAAATTTTATTTTATTTTATTTTTAATAGCAAACAAAATTGAAAAAAAAAAATAAAAGTGGTTTGTTTCATATACATACATCATGACACTAGAAAAGTCATGCTTGACAAGTTGATCAGAAAAAGCAATCTCCATCTATAAACCAACAAGTCTCTCATGAAAAAGAATCTAAACCTCCATAGCTTCTGAAATACAAGATGAACATATTCTGCAAAAAAAGCCCTTCTGGATTCTCATCATCTTCAACAGCAGAGCAAGTCACTGAAGGAATTGATGGCTCTGGTCTCACTGCTATTGTCACAGGTCTCTTTCTTTCCATTTTCTGTTATCAATCTCTAGTTTTGTGAATCATTTCTAATTTGTGTTTATAGAATAGCTTAAGTTATGTTAGTCACTTTTGCTTTTTTTACTTTCTGCTTTGCTTTTTGGGGTGTTAGGATAGAAATTTTGAAGTGTTTTTATGAATGGAAAGTAAGTGGGGATTGTTAGGAGCTATTGGAAAGCAGAAACCATATTTTAAGGGAGGTGATATACAGCAGGCTTTCTGGATTGAAAAACACATTTTAGCATTGGTTAGATAAAAATCTAAAACTGCTTAGAGATTGAGAAAGATCTTTCAGTTAAAGCAGCTGAAATGGTGCTTCCATAAGAGTGCTTCTAGTTTGTCTTCTGTCAAAAGTCAAAAATACAAACTATTCTAAGAGTCTGTTTGATAGACTGACTTTTGGTTTCTAATTTCTAAAAACTGTTTGTTTTAGATGGTATTTGGTAATTGGAAGAAGTACTTATGGCCTCCCATATGCTCTCCCAAATGAAGTAAAAAATATTAATTTTTTGAAAATGGCTTCCACTCCAATTTTTCTACAGGCCAAAGTCAGTTTGAAATTACTTCTACTTTTAACTTTTGAATATCGAAAAAAAGAAATAATAAGGAATGCTTTTAAAAGGAAATTCATTCCGTTAACTATTTTCTAGAAGTGCTTTTGAGAGAATCAGAAGCTCTTCCAGTTATCTAAACATTTTATAAAACAACTTTTAGAAGTCAGAAGTAAAACACTAATCTACCTAAACACACTTTTAAAATAGTGTTGCAAAAATGTTTTTCACTTCTTTTCTCTTTTAGTTAAAAGCCTAATCATAAATCATTCCAACCAAAACCTTAGGAACTTGACTTTTTATTACATTGTCATCTACCTATATTACATAACAATGAAAGATTCTACATATACATTTTACAGGAGCTTCAAGTGGTATTGGAGTGGAAACAGCAAGAGTTCTAGCACTAAGAGGAGTTCATGTAATCATGGCAGTCAGAAATGTATCAGCTGGTATTGATGTAAAAGACTCAATACTTGAAAAACATCCAAATGCAAACATTGATGTAATGGAGTTGGATCTAAGTTCATTAACATCTGTCCGAAAATTCGCTTCCGATTTCATTGCTCGCAACCTTCCACTTCACATCCTCATGTAAGAACATCCAATCCCTCAATTCACAACTCATATGTCTTCCCATTCGAATTTCACATAATCTATTTCAACTCCAGAAACAATGCAGGAATCATGGGGACACCATTCACACTCACAAAGGACAACATAGAGATCCAATTCGCAACAAATCACATAGGTACCATATGTTAACTTAACCATATGTATATATGAACATAGATTTGATTGACCAATGTTGTACAGGACATTTTCTGTTAACAAACCTGTTACTGGACACAATGAAAAGAACAGCGAAAGAGAGCGGCAGAGAATGCAGGATTGTAATTGTTGCCTCTGCTGCACATAAGAAAGGCTATCGCGAAGGGATTCGTTTCGATCACATCAATGATAAATCAGGCTACTCTGGCTTTACAGCTTATGGTCACTCCAAATTAGCCAACATTTTGCACGCTAATGAGCTGTCAAGACGTCTTAAGGTACATTTCCAGCTAAAATCGCAACATTTTGATATTATATAACACTTTGTTTAACATTTTTACAGGAAGAAGGAGTTAATATAACTGTGAATTCGCTTCATCCAGGCTCAATCGCCACGAATATCATGCGCCATAGCGTTTTTTTAACCAGTGAGTAGCATCTACTTCATTGTTTTTATGTTCTGTGATGAAGTTTGACATTAGTATTTTGTTTTGTTTTGTTTGTAGCTTTGAATAAAGTTCTGGGCAGTGTTGTTGGTAAATTGGTTAAAAGCACTGAACAGGTATATATATGTTATGTTGTGTTACACATTAGATATTGTTTTTGGTTTTATATAATGATATTGAAAATTTTGATGGGGTTGTAGGGTGCTGCTACAACATGTTATGTGGCGCTGCATCCGCAGCTGAATGGTGTGACTGGAGAGTACTTTGAGGACTGTAATGTAGCGAAACCAAGCGCGCAGGCTCTTGATGAGGAGATGGCTAAGAAGCTCTGGGATTTGAGCATGGATTTAAGTAGATAGATGTAGTATAAGTATGTTTATATATATGTTTTGTGTTTGTGTGGGAAATAAGTGAAGAGCATAGTTATGTTATAGTGTTATAGTCATGTGTTTGGTTGTGTCAATGTGTTTGAGATCAGATGTTATACATTTATCAGTTTCTGCTCTATATATGATTTTGTTTTAGGTGTTATCAAGTCTCTGTCTCATTTTAGCATGATGTGCAAGTCAAATTGAAAATAGTGTTGGCTTTAGAATGTCAACACATTTGATTGTTTTCTTTTTGTTCCAATCCATTACATCGGTTCTTTGTCTTCTTTTTGACTTTTTCTTAGTGGAAGACTTGACTCCAGTTAGCAATTCTATAGATATCCCATATTTAAAATGTTTTTAATTTAGAAAAGTATGTAAAAGCAGCTATAAAAAAAATTCCAAAAAGCAGAAATTCCTCCAAACAGACCCCCTACTTGAATTAGGGGCGTACATGGTTCGGGTTCGGGTTAAATTCGGACGGACCCACCCGAAATTCTTAATTTTATTGGGCAGACCGAATTCGATTATATTTTCGGGTCGAGACGGGTCAAAGTCGGATCGGTCCGGATTTTCGGCTTCTTTTATGTTGAAAAAGATAATCCGAAAAAATCTGAAATTTTTAATTTTTCTAGACCGCACCGAACCCGATTATTTTTCGAGTCAAGTCCGGTCGAGACGGGTCAAAATCAGGTCGGTTCGAGTTTCCTTTATGAATAAATTGAAAATGATGATCCGGAAAAATTCGAAACCCGAAATCCTTAATTTTTCTGGATCGAATCGAACCCGATTATTTTTCGGGTCAAGGTCGGATTCGGTCATTTTGCACACACTGTAACTTGAATTAAAACAATTGGGCCGAGTATTGGACCCAAAAGGCTTAGTGGGCTGATCATCCATTACAACTAGACCTGATCAAAATCAGGGTTGGGCCGGATTAGGGTCGGGCCAAGTGGCGTACCTAGCCAAATTTTCTTGACCCTAACCCAGCCCGGCCCCTGTAATTAAATAATCAAGGTCTGACCCTGACCCTAGCTCTGAATATACAGGGCGGGCCTCGGCTCGACCCTGACTCTAATATATTAATAAATTTATAAAAAATATATGTATATAATTCATCAATTAAAATTTAAATATTAAATATAAAGAAAAAATTAATCTAACAATTAAATTAAAATAAGTTCAAAATTTAAAGTTAAATAAAATCATTATCTTGAATTTCTCTTCGACCACAAATTTAAAAATATTGATGTTGATATTTGTTATTATTTATTTAGTTATGAAATCAACGATTTAATTGTGACAATTGTGGAAATTTGTAGGTTTGGGATATTTTAATATAACTTTGGCGATGTGAAATTTTTTTAAGTTTAAAGTTTGGTGTAAATTTTATAAATATAAATATTAATTTATATAATTAAAAATAATATTATAGAATCGGGTCAGGTTAACAGGGTCAAAATATTAACCCTAACCCGACCTTACGTTATACAGGGTTCCCTATTTTCCCTATTTTGAAGGTCGGGCCGCGTCAGGGCTAAATAGAAAATTTTAAGGACCGGGTCGAGACGGGTCGGGCGGTCCCCGACCCTATTACGAGGTCTAATTACAACCCTTTTATCATGAATCAATTAAAACAATTACAGAAAATAAAAATAAAAATAAAATAAATATCCGTTAATCAAAACATTCCTAAACTTATTAGGAAAACAAGTGATGCAATTAAAGGAAACAAATTACTTTTAACTAGTTTAAAATTTCCTTTTCTCGTTTTCCTAATCTGATAAAAATTTCCTAATCCTATTATAATAATCGTTTCTTAATCTATAAATACACACATAAACCACACCTGAAACCACTCCTAGTACCATCACTTCACATTAGTTTCTTCAAGTCCAAGCAATGCAGCTCACTCAATCAACCGAGACGAATGTCGATGAATCCCCAAAACTGGTGACTCTAGATCTTCTAAACAACTTCTGTTTCTTCAACCCCAAGCAAGAACAAGATCACACAATGCAGGTCACTCAATCAACCAAGAAAAACTCAGAATTGATGACATTAGACCTTCTAAAGAACTTCGTGGAGAGACAACCAGTCCAACACGAACCGTGTCCGGTTTCAACAGAACTTACTCAACTGACTCTGGTCAACAATCCATGGAAGATCAAAAAGAAGTTAACAAGAAGCGATTTAGGAGGCTTGAGTCGTCTCTTGCTTATAACTAAATCAGTTGACAAGTTCGTTTTTCCGTCGATGACACGAGAAGAACGTGATCAAGTTAAAACTCGCAAGGGATTGCTTGTTAAGGTTTTGGATTACGACACTGGGACAAAACATAAACTCAAGTTCAAGTTTTGGTCCTCTTCAGAAGCTTATGTTTTGACTTCCGAGTGGAGATCTGGGTTCGTGAAAAGAAGGGGGTTGAAAGTGGGTGATAAGATTGGTCTCTATTGGAATGGGTCCGGTTTTGTTTTTAGTGTATTGAGTTAGAAATATTATGATTAAAGTTTAGATATTGTAAAATTTAGTATTGAATTGGAATAAAGTTTGATTTTTTTAATTTTTTAATATTTTTTTATTGGATTTGACTTGCTGTTACCAAATTCAACAATGAAGACTATAAGTAGAACAAATTGACTGTAATGTAAACAAGTGCTTTAAAATAACAAAGACTTTAAACAACCAAGCTCCGTAGAATTGAGAAGATGAACATGTTTTGGAAAAATTGACCATCTGGGTTCTCTTCATCTTCAACAGCAGAAGATGTTACAGAAGGAATTGATGGGACTGGTCTCACTGCTATTGTTACAGGTTCCACTGTGTTTCTGATGTTGATTTCTATTGTTTGTTTATGAGGATTTCAATTCTAAACAATTAGTTGAATTCTGTTAAAGATGTAGATGATATAGCATACCTTACTTCCAGTACAAGTAATCAAAATTTATATATATAGGAGCTTCGAGTGGTATAGGAATAGAAACGGCTAGAGTTCTTGCACTGCGTGGCGTCCATGTAGTCATGGCGGTCCGAAACTTGGCTACTGGTAATGATGTCAAAGCTTCTGTACTTGAAAAACATCGGTTCGCCAAGATTGATGTTATGGAACTGGACCTCAGTTCATTAGCTTCTGTCAGAAAATTCGCTTCTGATTTCATTGCCTGCGGCCTTCCTCTACATATCCTAATGTAAATGAAATGAAGCATCACTTTGCGATTTTCACATTTGTTAAGTACTTGCATGAATGAGTTCAGTTCAATGAGTTCAGTTCTCTGTTGTAGAAACAATGCAGGAGTTATGGCAACACCATTCACACTTTCAAAAGACAACATAGAGCTTCAATTCGCAACCAATCACATAGGTACATACATGTCAATTATACATGATACTATATATATATAAATGTGACAGTGTAATAAATATTGAATTGAACAATTATTGCAGGTCATTTTCTTTTGACAAACCTGTTACTAGACAGTATGAAGAACACAGCAAAGGAGAGTGGTATAGAATGTAGAATTGTAATAGTCACTTCTTATGGTCACAAGCTTAGTTATCGTGAAGGAATTCGTTTCGATAGAATCAATGATCAATCAGGGTATACAACTTACATAACACAATATGGTTCGATAAATTTTCAAACATTGTAATAGTTTAATGGTCTTAACTCACTGCTGTACAGGTATACAGGATTCAATGCATATTGCCAGTCGAAATTAGCCAATGTTTTGCATGCTAATGAGCTAGGAAGACGTTTAAAGGTTGTTTTCTTTGATCTATACTCTCAGTGGCACATGAAATGAGTATAAATAAGGTCTATATATGTAACATATTTTGTCTCTAACAATGTCTGCAGAAAGAAGGTGTTAATATAACAGTAAATTCACTTCATCCAGGCGCAATCGCCACAAATCTTTGACGTCATAGTCGCTTTTTGCTTAGTAAGTATTAAATATTTTGTTAAGTATTACTGACATTTTTTTTTTCAATTCAGTACTCAACAAAGTTTTTGGTAAAGTGATTGGTGCTATTGCGAAAACACCTTAACAGGTACCAACGTCGTGAATATATATACACATTACATACAATTCCATTAACAAATTTGTGGTTACAGGGTGCTGCTACAACATGCTATGTCGCGATGAATTCACAGCTGAATGGAGTCACAGGCGAATACTTTGAGGATTGTAACATAGCAAAGGCAGGCGAGCAAGCAAGGGATGAAGATATGGCAAAGAAGTTGTGGGATTTGAGTATGGATTTAACTAACTGATTTGTGCTGCTGCTATATATATATATATGGTTCTAGTTACTTTATATTGAGAGTGAAATAAGTGCAAGGACTTGTTACTTTGAACTGTTTGTGTGCTTGTAAGCTGAGATATGTCTGTGTAGAGTTAAGACAAAACGTGTTTCATTCACTATCATACAATTTCAAAAGCTAATGTTCATTAGTGTCTGTAATTATTGTCTGCAATTATATAGTACCTAAAATGAGGTCAAAAACTTCCATGGTCTAGACCCCACCAATGGACCATACCATTTAAGAACATTAACCACCAACAGATTGAAATGATAGTGAACCCTGGTCTCATCTGTAAGAATTTGTCCTTTTGAGTAACTATAGCTATGAATGACATGACAGATCTACTTTGGTTCTGGCAGGTTCTGAACTGGAGTCAACTACTAATGGTGATAAATAAGAAAAGAAAAGATAGTGTTGAAATGAAAATTTAAAATATATAACCTTAGCTCCACTCCCTTATAAAGAAAGCATATGATAATAAACAGAATCTCCAGATAAGCAAGTATAATATAATACAGTCAACAAAATTAAGAGAATAAAAGTTGATTGTGGAGTGGTTGTTGATAGAGTGAGAGAGATGTGGCCTTTTAGCAGAAAAGGGTCATCTGGGTTCTCATCATATTCTACAGCTGAGGAGGTTACTGATGGACTTGATGGTTCTGGTCTCACTGCTATTGTCACAGGTACTGTTATGTGATTGTAGATTTTGATAGTATATATGTTCATGTCTTTGAATAAAACAACAGAAGCTAGTTTTCATCTATGAAACATGTGTTGACACAGGAGGATCTAGTGGCCTTGGAGCAGAAACAGCTCGTGTTCTTGCTATGCGCGGCATCCATGTAATCATGACAGGAAGAAATATGGATGCTGGCAGGAAATTCAAAGAAGCCATAGAGAAGGAAGTTCCTGGTGCTAAGGTTGATGTTAAGGAATTGGATCTTAGTTCCATGGCGTCTGTAAGGCAATTCGCTTCCAATTTCCTGGCTCAGAACCTTCCTTTAAACATCCTCATGTAAGCAAACATAGCTAAAAGGCTAAAACATTCTCTCCATGCCCAGTATCTCTATACTATTGCAGTATAGCAATGGAATTTTTGTTTTCTGTTGTAGAAATAATGCAGGAATCATGGGAGCACCATTCACACTTTCGAAAGACAATATAGAACTACATTTCGCTACGAATCACATAGGTAAAGTAGTCACATGACTATCAACCAATCTGATGTTATGAAAAGTTAACTCTAGTTTCAAACTTTTGCTCTTGAACTGTGTTTTCTGCAGGTCATTTTCTTCTAACCAATCTTCTACTAGACATCATGAAGAAAACAGCAAGAGAGAGTGGCAAGGAGGGAAGAATCCTGAACATTTCCTCTTCAGCTCACTCTTCTTTACTAGCATATAGCGAAGGCATTCGTTTCGATAAGATAAATGATCAAACTGGGTATGTAACATACAGTCACATAACAGAATACTGATACAATGCTATATGTGCAATTAGATTTGCTTAGATTAGACTCAACTCAACTTTTTTTATCTCATACAGGTACACCGGTTTCAAAGCATATTGTCAATCTAAGTTAGCCAACATTTTGCATGCTAATGAGCTCGCGAAACATTTGAAGGTCAAATTCTCCACAATTGTTTTTCTTTTAACTTTTTTCTCTTAGGGTTCTAACTTTCCCTTTCATTTAAGTAGGAAGAAGAAGTAAACATAACAGTGAATTCAGTTCATCCAGGAGTAATCCTGACTAACATTGTGCGCAATATTAGCTGGGCTGAAGGTAAACAGATTTTCAACCTATACAACCTTTTCTTGAGACCATTCATAAACATTGTGGTTTATTTGGTTCAATGCAGGCTTAATAAAGGTCTTAGGTAAGCTGGTTTCTCCTTTTTTCAAAAATGCGCAGCAGGTATTACATTCACTTCATCTCAGTAGCTATACATGTCCTACACATTCTGAATCATAAAAAGGCCTATATCCGAAACAATTCTCAATAACTTCAGTTTGATTGTTTTGGTGTTTTGTATATTATAGGGTGCTGCTACGACATGCTATGTGGCGCTGCATCCTCAGGTTGAAGGCGTAACCGGGCAGTACTTTGCAGACAGCAACATTTCAAAACCAAGCTTACATGCTAGAAATGCTGAGATGGCGAAGAAGCTCTGGGATTTGAGCATGGATCTGATCAAATGAAGTTGATCTGGAAATGTAAATAAAATGAATGAAATATTTGTATAAAGGCCATTGTATATGACAAAAAAACAAATGAGAGGTCTACTTTGGTGTATCTGTTAAAAAATTAATAAAACATGAGATAGTTAAATATTGAATAATATATGTTGGTGAGTTCCAATTCAACAATAAACAAATCATATAATAAATTAACTCTCTGCAGAGAATCTTCAGAGTAGCAAGTACATATATAGTTAACAAAATGATGATAAAAACATTGATTCTTATTATACAGATGTGGCCATTTAGCAGAGAAGGTCCATCTGGGTTCTCTTCATCTTCTACTGCTGAGCAGGTCACTCATGGACTTGATGGCTCTGGTCTCACCGCCATTGTCACAGGTACTATTGTCTCTTCAAGTGTTGTATGTTTTTAGTGCATGAAAACTACTTGGAGAGGTTTGTTGATATGGATTCTGACAATGGATGGTAATTTAACATGTACTAGCTTTAGAAGAAGACTTCACTGATACAATCCAATGATATGCAGGAGCCACTAGTGGCATTGGAGCTGAAACAGCCCGTGTTCTAACACTGCGCGGTGTCCATGTAATCATGACAGCCAGAGATATGAATGCTGGAAGAAAATTAAAAGAAGCCATAGAGAAGGAGGTTCCTGGTGCTAAGATTGATGTCAAGGAATTAGATCTTAGTTCAATGGCATCTGTTAGGAAATTCGCTGCGTATTTTCTATCCAAAGGCCTTCATTTAAACCTCCTAATGTAAGCAAAAATGAGTTTCACATATGTATTGACATGAACTTCAGTTTTTTTTTCTATTGTAGAAACAATGCAGGAATCATGGCAACACCATTCTTGCTTTCAGAAGACAACATAGAACTGCAATTTGCAACCAATCATATAGGTATATCTATATCTGTATCCATATATATAGATAGATAGATTTGAATTGCGCAAATGTATTATACACAGTTTTCTGCAGGTCATTTTCTTCTGACAAGTCTTTTACTGGACACCATGAAGAAAACTGCAAGAGAGACAGGCAAAGAGGGAAGAATTGTGAACATATCCTCAGTTGCTCACTGGTTAACATATCTTGAAGGAATTCGATTCGATAAGATAAATCATCCAACCGGGTATAGTTTTTTATATATAACCCCACTGACAACTGCTATATCTACAATATTAGACTTCTTACCTGAACTGTTTTATCAATGTACAGGTACCATGGTTTTAGAGCCTATTGTCAATCAAAGTTAGCAAACATTTTGCTCGCTAATGAGCTCGCTAGGCGTTTGAATGTCAAAAACCTCTTTTGCAACTTCGAAAAACTTTACCTGCTGTTGCTTTATTGTTTTTCAACTTTCTGAAATACTTTTCTTTCCATTTCAACAGAAAGAAGAAGTTAGTATAACTGTGAATTCAGTTCATCCAGGCGCGATCCTAACAAACATTACGCGCCAATTTAGTTTGTTAGAAGGTAAAATCTGATCAAATCCACCAATTCTTGCCTCTGCGTGCGCATATATATAAATAGATATGCACTCATTGATATTGCTGTGTTTCTTTGGTCTAATGCAGTTTTTATAAGACTGTTTCGTAAGGTGGGTGAAATTTTTCTCAAAAATGTGCAACAGGTAAGGAAATTTGCGGTTTGTTTTTGTACTAATTGATCTTCCAGTGCTACATAATATAAGTGTTGTTGTAAATGTAATGTATCGTATCACAGGGCGCTGCTACAACATGCTATGTAGCTCTACATCCCCAGGTGAAGGGTGTAACTGGACAGTACTTTGCAGATTGTAACATATCAGAAGCAAGTTACCAAGCTAGAGATTCTGAGATGGCAAAGAAGCTTTGGGATTTTAGTATGGATTTGATTAAATGAGTGTCAAAATAACACTAAATGTATTTGACTAATGAAGTTTATTTTGTTGTTTTGATACTGACCCCTCACCTAATCAGCCAGAATTAACCCTATTTTATATGATACTGATCAGAAGAAATTATAATAAATTCGATACGTATCTGGATTAAAAGTACTTAAATGGTTAAAAAAAATGATAGGATGATTATTGAATATAAACAAATACCAATGTGCTTCACTGCAAAATAAAGAAAAGCATATGAGCCAACAGAGAATCAGTAGTATAATATGTAGTTAACAACGTGAAGGTAGGTGGAAACGTTGACTATAAAGTTCAAAAGATTGAGTGGGAGTTACACCAAGCTCATATAATCTGAGGAAGAGAAATGTGGCCTTTTAGCAGAAAAGGGTCATCTGGGTTCTCATCTTATTCTACAGCTGAGGAGGTTGCTGATGGACTTGATGGTTCTGGTCTCACTGCCATTATTACAGGTACTATTGTCTCTTCAAGTGTTTGTATGCTTTTTATGCATGAAAACTACTTGGAAAGGTGTAAGATATGGAGTCTGATAATGGATTTTAATTAGAGTTGAATTCATGATTTGAAAATATTGTATGGATGTAACCAATTGGATTTTTTGATTCACTTAGTTCTGTCTAAATTTGATGCAGGAGCAACTAGCGGCCTTGGAGCAGAAACAGCTCGAGTTCTTGCTATGCGCGGCGTCCATGTTATAATAACAGGAAGGAATATGGAAGCAGGAAGAGCTTTTAAAGAAGCTATAGAGAAAGAAGTCCCTGGAGCTAAACTTGATGTCAAGGAACTTGATCTTAGTTCCATGGAATCTGTCAGGCGATTCGCTTCAGGTTTCCTATCCCAAGGCCTTCCTCTAAACCTCCTCATGTAATTTTTCCATATCCAAATATTCCTACTATACATTTTGAACATCTATGACATAAAATTTATTCTCTTGTTACAGAAACAATGCAGGAATCCTTGGACCACCATTCACACTTTCGAAAGACAACATAGAGCTACAATTCGCAACAAATCACATAGGTCATTTTCTCCTGACTAGTCTTTTACTGGACACAATGAAGAAAACAGCAAAAGAGAGTGGCATAGAAGGAAGAATCATAAACCTATCATCTGAAGCTCACTGGCTAACATATCGCGAAGGAATTCGTTTCGATAAGATAAATGATCCATCCGGGTATACCATAAAACAAAAACTTAGCCTAATACAATTACATTGCTGTGTATGCAACTAGATTGACAACTGATTTACAGGTATACTGGTTTCAAGGGATATTGTCAATCGAAATTGGCCAACATTTTGCATGCTAATGAGCTGGCGAAACGTTTAAAGGTAGAACTATCTTGACATACAAATTCACCCTCCTGGCAATTGACTTACAAAACACTTTTGTTAGCAGGAGGAAGAAGTGAATATAACTGTGAATTCTGTTCATCCAGGCGCTATCCTTACTAACATTACGCGCTATCTTAGCCATAGCTGGTTTTCAGGTAAGCAAGTTCTCTACTCTTTGATTACTGCACCACAACTTGTATATTTTTCACTGATTCTGCGCTCTGATACCACTTGTTTAATATCTGGAGCCGTTACTGACCCTCATATTAATATGATATTATCCATTTTGGGCCGATGAAACTCATCAATTGATATATACAAAGAATGACTATATTGCTAATTCTTCTTCTTCTTCTTCTGTCAATGCAGGCTTCATGAAACTTTGCGGTAAGGTGATAAATTTGTTTCTCAAGAATGTGCAACAGGTATATTGACGTTAGCTTCATTGCAGTGGTTATTAATCATACACATGTAATATGTTCTGAATAACAAAAGGCTATATTTCAAAATTGATTCTCAGTAACTTGAATTGCAAGTTATATACCGATTTAATTTAGCTTATGCTGTATTCCAGGGTGCTGCTACGACTTGTTACGTGGCTTTACATCCCCAGGTGGAGGGTGTGACTGGAGAGTATTTTGCAGACTGTAACATATCGAAACGTAGCTCGCAAGCTAAAGATGCTGAGATGGCTAAGAAGCTTTGGGATTTTAGCATGGATTTGATTAACCAAAGTATGTAATATGTATCAGGTTTCAGCTATTGGGTTTGTTGAATATTGTTAGTTGTTGCTTCATCTACAAGTAACTGAAACGGTACCGTATTCTTATTATTGAATTTATTAAATTAATAATAATACTGCTTAGCTTACTTGTAAATTTTTTCTCGATTAAGCTATTTTATTTTGTTGTATAGAATTATATTTATATTTTTAATGATGATTTTTAAGCTCAATCTTCCATAAAAAAGAGAATAATAATTGAAAATAACTTAATTAATTCATGTAAATTTTAAATATATTATTTATAAAAATAAATTGTAACTTTTAAAATATAATTAATAATATTTTTTTTTTAAAAAGATATTTTTATTTTTTAAATACTATCTAAATTTAGAGAAGATGGATATTTATAAATTTAGATACATTAAAATTTTAAAATCAAATAAAATCTGAATACAATTAATACACATCCAGAATTCCTATCCCAAACATAAATTTGACATTGAAATGTGTAAAATTCAATTCATAACATCCCATACAAAGTCTTCCACCATTAAAACCTGTAAAATTGGTCAACTACATTTGTGTCTATTAACCAAAATTGAACAAAAATAAATATTGCAAAGTTGTATAGGAAAATCATTCAAAAATAAAATGGGATTGTTTAATAGAAAAGGACCATCTGGATTCTCATCATCTTCAACAGCAGAAGAGGTCACAGAAGGAATAGATGGGTCTGGTCTCACTGCCATTGTCACTGGTAATGTAACCTTATGTTAAGCTTTTATATTACTTTTTGGACGGAAAAATAGTAAAAATTATTCGATTTCTGAGGCTGTTCTTCCAAAATTATTTTTCATCTTGGATAAGTTGAGTTTTTAATTTCACGTCAAATAAAATTGAAAAAAAAAAAAAAGAAAAGAAAAGAAAGAGAAGAGAAGAGTAAGTACTTCTAAAAAACAACACTTCTACCGAAAGTACTCTTCCAGTTTATGAGTCTGTTTGGTAGTAATAATTTTTTAAATTCAAAAACACTTTGCAATAGGTTAAAAATTCAGAAATGTTTATAGATTAAAAGAAGGTTTTTAATGAAAACAGTTGAAATAGTATTTCTGTTTTTTTAGAAGTCAAAAGTATAAATTATTCAAATAAACTCTATAAATATTTTTAGATTTATGTCATACGCTATTGAAAAAATGCTTTCGAATTTAGTAAACAGTAAAAAATTTAATATTTATACAAATAATTCCAAACCTACTTTTAGTTTTTTAGAATATTAAGAATATTCTATCCAAATTATTTTGGATTTTTCCAAACTACAGTCCATTTAAATTTTTAATTTATTTATTTTATATACTTATAACTTTATTATTGTCTAAACTACCCAACTTTTCCATTTAATTTAAAAAATAGTATTGCTGCAAATGGTTTTTATAGAAATATTTAAGTGATAATTTTCAAATTAATTTTTTTTTTAAAGAATAGTTTCAAATATTATATAACAAAATATTATATAACATGTTGAATAGATTTAGTTTTTAATTTTTAATTTTAAAATTTGATTTAAATAGTATTTAAGTAATTGGTAAAAATGACAATAAAAATTGTACCATCTGTGCAGGAGGATCCAGTGGGATCGGAAAAGAAACAGCTCTTATTCTAGCATTGCGTGGAGTGCACGTAATCGTTGCAGTGAGAAATACAGAAGGTGGCAAAGAAGTGAAAGAATTAATAAATAAAGAAAACCCTAATGCTGAAATTGATGTTATGGAATTGGATTTGAGTTCTTTGGATTCTGTCAGGAATTTTGCTTCTCAATTCATGAACAAAGCTCTTCCCCTCGATATCTTAATGTAAGTTATCATTTTTAAATATTATTTAAACTTTAATTTTCTGAAAAATTCATTTTTCAATAAATACATTCACTTATCATAAAATAAGAATTTATTTATATTTAGTATATAATTTTCTGTTGTGTATTTTTTTTAAGTAATAATGCAGGAGTAATGGCACCACCATTCACACTATCAAAGGATAGTATAGAACTACAATTTGCAACAAATTATTTAGGTATTGATTTATTCAAATGATAAACATATTAATATTAACTAAAATTAATAATTTTCATTTTTATTGATGTACAGGCCATTTTCTTCTCACTAATCTTTTACTAGATACCATGAAAAAGACAGCAAAGGAGAGCAACAAAGAAGGAAGAATTGTGAATTTGTCTTCCATGGTTTATCAATGTAGTTATCCAGAAGGAATTCGTTTTGGTAAAATTAATGATTCGTTCGGGTAATTTATTTTTTATTTCTATTTTAAAATATATTTTTATTTTATTTATATTTTAATTAAAAAATAAAAACAAAACATAATAATTACAAATATTAAATCATTTTTATTTTTACTGATATATGAATATATATATATATATATATAAGATTTTTCAAATTATCATAATCATTTTAGATAATTATTTCGATTATGTGAAGGAATGAAAAATTACTTTAAATCGGATTAGAAATGTCAAAATGAATCATGACATTATGGATCGACACAAACTCGTTAAAATAAATGAGTAATGGGTTGAAGTTAAATAGATTTCGATCTATTTAGCGATTGTAAATGGGTTGAGTTGGGTAAGATTTCACTAATGGATAATAATTTATATTTAACCACGTTTAAGTAGTTAAAAAAATTATTTTTTTATATTAAAAAAATTCTAATATTTGACCACGTAAATACTAATATCAACTTACAATAATAATTCATACATCTATTGAAGTGTTTTTTATTTAAATTATTTAGAATTTTTTACATAAATAAATAAATTATAATTCGATACAGTTGTTTGATATGAACTTCGAATTCATTAATAAATAAATTAGGTTGATAATAAATGGATTGACTCGATAATATTATCAATCCACTTAACTTATTTACAAATTAAAAGAATTGAATTTGATCTGAAACCACCCATTAATATATTTTGATGTATACGCAGATACGATCCATTCAAGGCATATGGGCAATCAAAACTAGCCAATATTTTGCATGTTAATTGGTTAGCTAAACAATTGAAGGTTGATATTTATACATGGTTTAATTTTTTTTTGTTTAAAATTATAATAATTAATTATATTGTGGTTAATCTTTAACAGGAAGATGAAGTGAATATAACTATAAATTCTATTCATCCTGGAATAATCATCACCAATCTTGGTCGTCACAATAAAGTTATATATGGTACACATTTATATTGTTTAAATTTTATTATTATTTTTTTATACATTAACTTCTTTTATTTTTATTTTAGCTTTTATGAAAATGCTGAACAAATTCATGTTCAAGAGTATTCCACAAGTAAGGATTTATTTATTTGTTTATTTTGTTATTATTATTGTAAAAAATATTTAAAATTTATCATTAAAATTGTAGATGGAAAAAAATAAAAATTTTGGAAAAAAAAAAACTGATGGTTTTGGTTTGTGAAGTGGTTTTGCTGTGGTGGGAGTGGTTTTAAGAAATTATGATTTTTTTAATTATTTAAATTATTTTTACAAATTTATTTAATAGTTTTAAATTTTATTATTTACATTTTATTTTTTAAAAAAATTGTAATTTTTTTAGCAATTTATTTATTTTTTATATTTAATTTTACTATATTAGACTCAAAATGCCTTTTAATTATTATACGTTAATATTTAATGAAATAATATAGGTATTTTTAAAATAAAATTTTCAAAATAAAAAATTCACTTATGAAACTCTATTTTAAATATAGTTGTGTTTACTTCAATCTGATTCTGCATTTTGAAATCTTTATACTTAATAGATTTAAAAAAAAAATTGTCTTATAAAATTTATTCATAACTTTGGTTGGGTAATACAAAATGATGGGATAATCCCAAAAATTCCATGAAGGTTTGAGAATTTATCCATTTTACCAATTTAGTTTCATTTTTCACCATTTTACCACTATTTAGATTAAAAATGTTAAAATTTTTAAAATTAAATTTTAGATTTTTGTTGAGCTCCAAAAGACGAGTTTAATAATAGTGGTCTCTCGGCGACCGGTGGTTGAGCAAAGGAATTTCAATAAAATTAAAAATTGTCGAAAATTGATTTTTCTATTATTTCTCCTCCGTCTAACCAATTGCCGGCAGACCATCACCATTAGACTCGTCTTTTGGAGCTCTACCATAGTCCAAATTTTAATTTTAAAAATTTCACATTTTTCGTCTGAACTGTGGTAAAATAGTTAAAATTGAAACTGAAATGGTAAATTGGTTAAAATTGAAACTGAAGTGGTAAAATAGAGAAATTCTCCAATTTCCATAGAGTTTTTAGGATTATCCCATAATTATTTATAAAATAAAAATATCATGATTTTCCCATAATAATTTAGAAAAAGATATGGCATGTTTCCAAATTAAAAAGGTTTTAAAATTTATTTTATATATAAATATTGTGTTATAAAAGAGTAATTATTTTATATTATTCGATTAGCTATTTAAAAAATAAAAATAAAAATTTATCTAGTTTATATTTATCATTTCTACTTCACATAATTTGGTTATAGGGTGCGGCTACCACATGTTACGTGGCACTCCATCCAAACGTAAAGGGCATAAGCGGAAAATATTTTACAGACAATAACATATCTCAAGCAGTTGGATATGCCAATGACATGGAGATGGCAAACAAGCTTTGGAATTTTAGTATGAATTTAGTCAAATGAATTATATTTAATGGTTGGTAGAGACATTTTCAAAAACTAAAATTATTATCATTAAGAAATTTATTTCATAATATATTTTAGTATGGATTTAGTAAAATGAATTTTGTGGCATTTTATCTCATGAAACTATATCAACATCATTCATAAATATTTGTATATAAAATTTTGATGATATAATTAAAATTAATAATTGAATATTTTAATTATATATTTTGGAATGAAAACATTAATTATATAGAATTCAAAGAATGTAGATGTATGGATTTTGAGGCTTTAATAACTACAAGTAAATATGTGATTCTCTTTCTTTATTTTTACTATTCATTATATTTTTTTAAAATTTACCATCATAATAGAGAGGTGATAAACAGCAAAAATTAAAACTAAATAAATAAAAATCAAAGTAATAAAATTGACTATTTTATAAACATCTCGAATTTATGAAGAAATTTTTTTCAATTATTTTCGTAGATATGATGATTTACAAATGAATTAATTGTATTTGACCATAAATATATTCAAACACCGCTCTAAAATGTATTTCAATCATTATATACTACATATTGAATTTCACAAATATTCTCTTTAATTTCTTTAAGAGAAAAAAAAAATCTTTATTAGAAAAGTTGTAAAATATTCTATAAATCAATTTTTTTTTAATGTTAATTAATAAAATCAAAATATTTTTATACGTATACAAAATAATATCTTAAAAGGAAAATAAATATTTATTATTAATTAATAAAATAATCTTAATGAGCAGATTCATATTATCCATTCCTCATAATAATTCGAGATATTATGCTAATATAAATACTAACGCTAGTTATAAAGAATGATATTATTTTTATTTACACAAAAATAATTACAATGAAGAACCTTTATTCATATTTTATTGTTTAGGTTTTTGTGGCGTTGTTTTGTTCCGGTAGAGTTAAAGTTTTTTTTTTATTAGTTATTGAGTTTATGAGATTGAATACTTATAATTTTTATTTATTCTTTTTAATAATGTTTGAATATTATTTACTAAGTTTTTTTTTTTTTTAATTTACAGATGCAACCATGGTGGAGGGAAATGATTCATGTTAGTTTCCAATACTAAAATACCAAATTGTTCGAGTGCTAACTGTTTCAATAAATGTTAAGAAGTTTACGGTGATGAAACTTGTGGTCACTGCTTCGATCCAAACACTTGTTGTTGTTTTAAATAAATATTGAGTAATAGCTCGATAAATTATATAATATTTCTTAATAGTCATTTCATATTATGTAACTCTTTCGTATTTTTTTTTTCAATATTCAGACTTTTTTAAAAAGAAAAAATTATTTTCTGAATTTATGGGATTAAAAAAACTAATGGAATAATTTTATATTACTTCTATAAATATTTGATTGCAAATTAAAAGATATTAATAATATTATTGAGAATTTTATAATAGTGGGTATATTAAAATACTACCTTGGTGAAATATCGAAAAGAATCATTTATATACTCCTATTATGTTTATATTTATGAGATGATGATAGGGTAATATATCATTTTGAATCAATCTTTTTAATTTTTCAACTACTAAATTATGGTTTTATGTGGTATTTTTTTTATTTTTATAAATAGTTTAATATTATACCATATATTAATGAATCATACTACCGTTCTATATATATATACCCAACTAAACACCTATTATTTATATCATACTTTAATGAATCACAATACATGTGTAAAAAGTTTTCATGATATTTTCATATATTAATTTAGCTCAACACTTTAACAACTAATATAATTTAGTCATTTTTATTTTTCTTTAATGTAAAGAAAATAAAAATTAATTAATAATTTTATGTCTTTTAAAAATTCAATCCATCATATTCATTAATCTATGCAATTTTTTTAGTTCTCAATATGCAGATATATAAATTTTTTTAATATAGCAATTAATACACAATATTTTTCTTTAGAGATGAAGTTATTCATCTTTACTGAAATTCACATACATATACAAACATGTAGCAATACAGAATGTGGTTTCTACGTATAATATATCAAGTATGTGAAAAAAGAGGGAAGGATAATACAATACTGTTCAACCTCTTGTAATTGGTCTGGAAGAAATCACTAGTGGACAATCTTCTCTGTTCACAGACTATGTTGCAGCCAAAATCTTTTCTTCTTCTCTGTTCTGGGTTTTCAAGTATCTTAGTTTTTCTCACAAAAGGAATTAACCTACTGATACGATCCCGTAAACACATGTAGTGTTTATCTGAAGGCAGTTACTCAGAATTGAGTAACTGCCCATTACACGTATTCAACTACGTGTATTTCTTTGGGTGTAAAAACCCATATTTCCAACATTCTCCCACTCACACAAAGAGATAATATACTGGCTTTATACTTGCAACTAGTCGGTGTGACCAAAACGAAATGAATCAGTTTCCTGAAAGTCAAAACATGACATATATTCACATCAGACACGTTCGGTCCCATCGAACCAATGTTCTGATCTCAGGAGTACTCCTCAATCACTACTGTGTACCTAGGAACCATAGTTTTCTAGCTAGCATGTGATAAGTGTGAATACTGTCAGCGTCTTCCAATCTACTCTAATTCCAAAAGTCGATGAAAGTAACCGACATCATAGACATGCTACATAGACCGAATTATCATGATCATAGAAAAACATGCTAATGATACAGTCATTACCCCAACACTCCAGACATAAGAGTGACCGTACTAAGGATCAATATGGGATGGTACTTGCACGATAAGGAGTTGGGACATACTCAATACTTATCTTCCATCAGGTCAACTTAAAAGCACGCACGGTATAAAACATGCGCGACAATGAACCTTGCCATTTAAACGGCGCGTATGTCAAAATATGGTTTATGTTCATTGTACGGACTATAGCACCAAAACACTTCATAAACTTGATCGCTCCTACTGACTTAGTTGAGCGACTCCAAAGTTTTAGTCCGGCTTGTCAGGTCTTACGAAATTGAAATCTCATAAGCGATTCTTCATTATATTTTAGAAAATCTCATTTTGACAATATGTCAAAGCGACAATTTTGTACACATCATAAGTTCTGGAATATCTGATTCACAAAATGAAAGTACAAGTCTCATCTCACATTATCCTCAGATAACCGAGGCGGCTGTGAGTGCAAGTTCACCAGCCTCTTACACCTGACGACATACTCTCGGATGATAAGAAACATACTAAGTAAAAATGCTATAATCAAAGCAACACTGAAAATATGAATCATACTTGAACATAGATAATCAAACAAATATAAAAGGTTCACAACCTACGTAGACCCAACGACCTAGTATGCTTTGCAAACACATCTCTAGTTACAGCCTTAGTAAGGGGGTCTACAATCATATTGTGCGTCGATATGTATCTAATAGTTACATTCTTCTTGGCCACTATGTCCCTGACAAAGTGATACTTAGTCTCTATATGTTTAGACTTACTGTGGTATTTAGCATCTCTGGTGTAGGCAATAGCTGCCTGACTATCACAGTATACAGTAATAGGCTCAGGTTCACTGTCATCTAAACTTAAATCTTCTAAGAACCTTTTTAGCCAAATAGCTTCTTGCACAACCACCGAGCAGGCAACAAATTCTGCTTCCATGGTGGACAGGGCTATGCAAGTTTGCTTTTTGCTACTCCAGGAAATTGCTCCTTGACTCAGAATAAAAGCATATCCAGAAGTAGACTTTCTCTCATCCAAATCGCCACCCCAATCTGTATCTGTGTATCCTACTAGGCGATCATTGCTGCCTTGATAACACAGAGCATAATCAGCGGTACCCCTTAGATAAGCTAGGATTCTTTTCACTGCTATCCAATGTTTCTGTCCTGGATTTGACTGATATCTGCTTACCAGTCCAACTGCATAACAGATATCTGGTCTGGTACACATCATTGCATACATCAGGCTTACAATGGCATTTGCATATGGTACTCTTTTCATCTTCTCACGCTCTTGCGGAGTTTTCGGGCACATCTCTAGACTCAAGGTCTGGCCTTTTGCGATGGGTGTGTCCATTGGCTTGCAATCTGCCATATGGAACCTCTCAAGGATCTTATGAATGTATGGCTCTTGTGACAAGGCCAAAAGTCTTTGATTTCGATCCCTTGATATTTTGACTCCTAAAATATAGGCAGCCTCACCCATATCCTTCATTTCAAAAACCGTTGATAACCAGTCCTTCGTGGCAAGAAGAAGGGTTTTGTTATTACACGCCAAAAGTATGTCGTCAACATATAAGGACAGTAAAATGAAACCGTCACTGGACTTTTTCAAATAAACACAATGGTCCTCTTCTGTCATTTGAAATCCGTATGACATAATCGACTCATGGAATCGAAGGTACCATTGTCTGGAAGATTGTTTGAGTTCATAGATGGACCTCAAGAGTTTACAGACTTTTCTCTCCTTGCCTTGGTGATAAAACTTTCAGGCTGTTCCATGTAAATCTCTTCCTCCAGTCCTCCATTGAGGAAAGCAGTCTTAACATCCATTTGATGTAATTCCAAGTCCATATGTGCGACTAAGGCTAATATGAGGCGTATTGAAGCAAATCTCACCACCGGGGAGAATGTTTCTTCATAGTCTATACCCTCCTGTTGAGTATAACCTTTCGCCACCAATCTAGCCTTATATCTTTCAATCGAACCTGCCTTCCGTTTAACGCGAAGGACCCACTTATTTCCGATGGCTTTTCTACCTGGCGGTAAATCAACCAAATCCCAAACTTGGTTACTTTTCATCGACTCCATTTCCTCTTCCATGGCTTTTATCCATAAATCTTTGGCAGGTGAATTGAGAGCTTCTTTTACATTCTTTGGCTCATCACCATCATGGGAAGCCAACATGAATGCTTCTCCTTCAATCTCAAAACGTCGTCGGGGAATTCGAATTCTCCTACCCCTTCGAGTTGACGTCTCTGGAATTGAAGTATCAGGAACTATGTTACTCCCACTACGATTAAGTTGTGGAGTAGGTTCATCAGGCACTTGTTCACTCCCACTGGGAACAACATCCCTTTGAATGGAGTTTAAGTCCTCTGATTCATTTTGCTCAAACAAATTAGCCTCTCTTTCTACATCACCTCTCCGTGGAAATTCATTCTCTAAAAAAAACGACATCTCGTGACTCAATCTCAGATATTGTCCCATCCGAGTTTTCGCCTATCAGTACATATCCTTTTGATTGCTCAGGGTATCGAATGAAAATACATTTCTTTCCCCTAGCGCCCAATTTTCCAAATGGATTATTCAGATCATGTACATAACAAGCGCACCCCCAGGGTCGCAAGTAGGATAGGCTAGGTTTTCTACCTGTCCATAATTCATACGGAGTTGTAGTCACAAATTTAGAGGGAACCCTATTCAAAATATAAGTAGCTGTAAGAAGCGCATTTCCCCAATACGAGATTGGAAGATTGGCTTGTGCCATCATCGACCTAACCATTTCCAACAATGTCCTATTCCTTCTTTCTGCGACTCCGTTCTGTTGAGGAGTCCTAGGAATGGTCAATTGTCTCACTATACCTTTCTCATGACACAATGTTTTAAATTGGTCGGATAGATATTCTCGCCCTCGGTCAGTGCGTAACACTTTGACGGTCTTATCCAATTGATTCTCCACCATAGCCAAAAACCGTTCAAAACAGTCTAAGGCTTTAGACTTATGGGAGATTAGATAGACGTGACCAAAACGAGTGAAGTCATCTATGAAGGTAATGAAATATGATGCACCGCTTCTAGCTCTAATGCTCATGGGTCCACAAATATCAGAATGAATCAATTCTAACGAAGAATTTGCCCTAGTAGCCTTCCCAAAAGGTTTTCTAGTGGCTTTGCCTGCCAGACAATGATTACAGGTCGGCAATTCTATCTTATCGTAGGAACCTAAAATCCCCTCTTTTGCCAACCTGTTCATTCTATCTTGTCCTATGTGACCAAGTCTAGCATGCCATGTTGAAATGCTCGTATCAGAAGAGGTAATCAACGAAAAACTATCATTTGAAAATAAAGAAGGATTTTCATAACAGTCAATATTAAGTACCACAAATCCATCAACAAGTTGTCCTAATCCAATACAGACAGAATTATAAAATATTTGCAAACTAGCAGCATAAAACACCAACTTATAATCATAAGACAATAAAACAGAAACTGAGACAAGGTTGCGCCTAATTTCGGGAGCGAACAAGACATCATGTAGGAGCAATGTGTGGCCACTTTGCATTCTAAGCTTGCAAGTGCCAATTCCCTTAACTTCTACGCGAGAATTGTTGCCCACATATATCCATCGAGTACCTCGTGGGATCCGACGATACTCGACAAACGCTCCTCTATCTCTAGCTACGTGGTCCGTGGCGCCTGAGTCTACAATCCACATAGAGTGAGCCTCGGCAAGCAAAACAGAGCTAGAAACATACACATTAATTAGGGCAGAATCATAAATTGTTACCTCCTTTTTAGGCTCAGTGCATTCACGAGCAAAGTGACCCATCTTGTCACAATTGTAACACTTGACCTTGCTTTTGTCTCTCTGCTGACCTTTGCCTCGCCTAGCTTTCTTCCTTGGGTTATTGGTCCCAGGCTTGTTAGGGTTTTTCTGACCCTTCCCTTTCTTTCCGCCCCTTGTTCCCCTCTTTCGCTTAGCACCCGTGCCTTTGCGCATGCTGGATTCAGCCATATAAAGCTGGCCCAAAGATTTAGCCGCCTCCAGGCGCTCGTCTTCGAGCTCAACATGAAGAGAGATATCATCAAATGACTTGATGTTGTCATTGTGGGTCATGTTGATTTTCATATTTTCCCAGCTGTTGGGGAGAGACCTTATCACCGCTTGCACTTGCTGTTCATCTGATAGGGCATGGCCGGCCGACTTCAATTCTCGGATCATGTTAGCCATCTCCCTGAGATGCTGGCGCATAGAATGATCATTGCGCTTCCGGTAAGTGTCAAATTTAATAGTCAGTCGCCGAAGCTTTGTGGTGGAAGTCCCACCAAACTTGTCTTTCAAAGCAACCCACATGTCCTGTGCAGTGTCGAAATCCTCATAAGAGCACATCAGATCATCAGCCATGCTGGACAGAATAGTGATCCTCGCTATACTGTTTTTTCGTTTCCATGCCAGGTAAGCTTCCATGTCACGCTTGGCTTGAGTAGTAGTGCCAGGCGCCGGTTCAACCATGGTATTGGTCAGCGTTTCGAGAGCCTTGCTCTTCCAAGATATACTGGATCTTACGATGCCAGATATCATAGTTGTCCCCGTTCAACTTGTCTCCCTTGTTGAGCTCAGCAACAATGTTCTTGGATGATGAAGCCATTACTGAAAAAACATTATTTGAAGACATGTAAGCTACTATGTTCAATCATCCGATAAGCAATGTAGGATGCACCAACCAAGTCAATCAAAAACATGTTGAGTCAATCAAAGGAGGACTCGGAAAAAAACAGTAAATCTATCTAATCACCATCCTTGATCTTCAATCAAATCAACACATTAAATCATGAGGTGTGCAAACAATATCCATAATATCACAAAAGCTAAACACAATCAATCATATAAATAGAAATTTGATAGTACAAAATCCATAAAATGTGCATAGAGTGATAAAATGAACAAATGAACATAAACAATGCAGAAAAAACATGATGTATATGCAACAGTGGAATCGGCCTCAGGGTCCCATGGGCATCCTCAATCATCATGCTGCACATCACTGGCTGAAGTGTTCACTTCCTCCCACCATGGATCATCAGGAAATAATCTTCAAAAGTAATCTCACTATCACCATCCTGAGCCTGGTCCTGATCAATAGGATCAGCTATGATCGGATCATCCCAACCATCCATAATCTCTAGAACTAGATCATCAGGATCGAAATCATCCTCAACATCGGCGACATGTCCCTCGCCTTCAATTAAGGGGACCTCCTGATCAGGCTCTCCCTCAGCATCAACAGGATCCTCCATAACATCATCAGCTGCAGGTAATGGATCTCCTAAAAGATCGTCCTCAGCCTCCAATGGATCCTCCAAAAACTGATCGTCGTCATCCAAGGGATCCTCCAAAAACTGATCCTCGTCCTCCAAAGGATCCTCTAAAAACTGATCCTCAGCCACTGGAATGGCTGCTTCATCAGCAGCTACTGGAACAGCTGCATCATCAGGAATCTCCTCTGGAACAGGTACCGGAGCTTCAGGAGCTACCACAGGAGCAATCAAGTGCTGCACTGGAGGAGGTGGTGGACGTGGATGATAGTGATGGTATACTGGAACTATCACCCTGGGAGGTGGTCTAGCTATGATCCTAGGCACCAAAGGTGCAAGTACTGGAACTGGACCAAATCCTGGTGGACCGGCGACAGGAGCGATCACAGGAGCACGCGGAAGCAGTGGAACTGGAGGATGAAACCGAGGTCCCGATGGGTGTTCCATACCCGGTGGCGGCGGGAAGAGCAGGGCAGGAGCCAGTTGACAAGCATGAAACTCTGTAGCCCTCTGATAAGGGATCCAATGGCGATCCTCTACATAGAACCCGAGCCAATAATACCGTTGTTCCATAATCTGCAAAACAAAATTAATGTATGCCAACATTGCATGCATATGACATCTAGTAAGCATTCATATAATACTAATTAAATGTCAATGAAAATAATGAACATAATTAACTATGTCCTAAGCATGCATTTAAATAAATCAATGTACTAAAAACATAATAGTAAATTAACTTAGTGGGAAAAAAAATTAAAAAAAATTGGGATTACTATTAAAATGAGTAAAAATAATAAAAAAAAATAATCCAAAAATTATTTTATTATTATTATTATTTTTAAAATTTTAAATTTTCCGGCCGCCGGAAACGGCGGCGCGTCGCTGGAAAACGGTGGCGCGTCATCGTCGCTCCGGCCGAAGGCGGAGGACGCGCCAAACGCGCCGGCGACACGTGGCGCGCTGAGGCGCTGCCACGTGTCGCTAGCGTGTAAGCGCGCACAGTCAGCGCCCATGTTGACGTGGCGGCCTGAGAAGCGGCCACGTCAGCGCTGACTGTGACATTACCTGAAACCGGACGCGTCACGCTCCCAGGCCGCGTGTAGTGCACGCGCCGTCTTCGCGGCGGCCGACGGCGGTACGGACCGGTGGCCGTGGACTCGTCTCGTCGTCCTGGTTCCGGTGGTGCCCTCCGTTCTCCGATTCCGGCAGGCGGTCGTCGGCGGTGAACTCCAGTCTCCGAGCCTGCGAGTGGGAAAAACAAAGTATCAAAATTCTTTTAAAAAAAAAAAAATCTGACACTGTTATTTTTTAAAATAAAATCATTCCCAACTTCCGACGACCATACCGATCATATTTTCCGTCCAAAAAATTCAAACCTTATGTCATCGGATTCGTATCGAAAAACCGAATCCAACAACAGGCACTTTGATATATGTTAAATGAACGTAGAATTTCCAATTAAATAACCCATGGCTATAAATTGTTAATACTTATCTGTATACATACTGTCAAAAACGTTGGATATCAAACTGAAAGCATACAACTAGATTACATGCTTTGTAAACTACATGATCAAATCTGAACAGTTTTAATTTTAAACAAAACAAAAGATATGACAGTATACAAGTATAAGCATAACATCGTAAACAACCATTTTCAATTTACAAAGCAATTGAAACAGAGGCAAACAGTATATAAACCATGCTCTGATACCATATGAATTTATTCATCTTTACTGAAATTCACATACATATACAAACATGTAGCAATACAGAATGTGGTTTCTACGTATAATATATCAAGTATGTGAAAAAAGAGGGAAGGATAATACAATACTGTTCAACCTCTTGTAATTGGTCTGGAAGAAATCACTAGTGGACAATCTTCTCTGTTCACAGACTATGTTGCATTCAAAATCTTTTCTTCTTCTCTGTTCTGGGTTTTCAAGTATTTTAGTTTTTCTCACAAAAGGAATTAACTTACTGATACGATCCCGTAAACACATGTAGTGTTTATCTGAAGGCAGTTACTCAGAATTGAGTAACTGCCCATTACACGTATTCAACTACGTGTATTTCTTTGGGTGTAAAAACCCATATTTCCAACAAGAGAAATAATGAAAATTTGATTTGGATAATATCTATAAATGCAATTATTCTTTGATGTGTTCATGAGATATATTATTATGCATGGAAAAGTATTTTTTTTTTCTGTTTATAACATGATGATTATCCATCCAATCTACTCGTATCAAAATCAAATTTGTTATTAAATTTATTATTCAAATATAAATAATAAAAAAATAAAAAAAAAAACTTTGAATTTTGTGATAGATTTATTTATTTATTTATTATTATTGTCTTTTAAGTAGATATGACATGATACCACAAATATTTGGTGGGTAGTTGGAAAAAATATCAACAAGCGTTTCATATATTAATTAGATTCTAAATTAATTTATTTTTTATTTTTAAAAAAAAAGTGTGTTTGGTAACGGTGTTTAAAATAATATTTCAATTAGTAATTAGTGGTTAGAATGACGATGGTGAAAATTATTAGAAATAACTTTGAATTTAAACGTCAATAATAATTTACATTATTAAAATTTCTTTTGTAATTAATTACGTTATATTTATATTTATAATAAATTTTAATAATTTTATATTTAACAACTAATTTAAACATTAAATTAATACCAAATATTCTATTTAACAACTAGTTTAATTGCTACTTTAGAGCATCTCCAGTGGAATGTCTATTTACAACTTCTCCAATATTTTAAAAAGTATAACTCCAATGGTACCATCTATTTTGAATGTCCAGCTGACGTGACAAATTTTAAAATAGACATCGTCCATCAAAACTTCTATTTTAGACGGTCAAATAGACATGCTGACTCAGCTTTTTATATTATTTAATTAGATTTTTAACGTGTTTCAAATTTTTTTTGTTATAATAAAAGAATTTAGTTTTAATTAAATTTCTATTAAAAAAAAAAATAGAGAGTGATAGACGATGACCACTGTATGACTATTTTTAAATTGTACTGTCTATCAATAAAAATTTTGCCATATCATCATTCACGATTTCTATTTTATACGGCCACATCATCTTACGCCCACGTTCCATTGGAGATGCTATTAGAATCTAATGAATAACAGTCTATTGCTGCTTTTGAAACGCTAATTTAACCTAGTTAAAAATTTGATGTGAAATATTATGATAGAATATTTTTAGGAGAGAAGCGTGTAAATACATATATTGATATTAATATTTATAGTAAACATATAAAATCAATATAATATTTCTATTTATTTGAGTTACCCAACTACTCAATACCTTAATCTATTAGTAAAACTCAATTCGACTTGTTTAGTAGATATAATAAAAAAGTTCAAAAAAGAAAAAAAAAATCAAATGAACTAAGTTTATTTTAACATGCATGTGCATATGCTAATCTCGTGGGGATAACAAACTAGTTAACTACATTTTATAATAAATATCAAATATATTTTTAAAAAGGAGTTTAATTATTAATATATTATAATTGAAATTTATAAATATATATATATATATATTTTTATAAATCTCGAGCAAGATTTCACATTATATTGATTTATATTGATGATTTCTAGGGAGGTTTTTCCTTTCGATCTTTTATATGGGTCGAGGAATATCACATTATATTGATTTATAGTTAAAGAATATAATAATGTCATTTTATTGAAAATTCTAAAAAAATTAAAAATTAAAAATTAAAAATAAGTAAATTGAAAGGAGAAATAAAGAAAAGTTAATAATATGATGTATTCTTTTTCTTTCATTTATTAATTTTTTTTAAAAAAAAAAGTAAAAACAAGTACAAAGTCCATTTTGATAATTGAAAGACTTCCTGATAACTTAATACGTTGTGGATGGTTTTACAAATAATTTTTAGTATTAATAAAAAAATTAAATTATTCTATATATAATTACAATTATATTTTCCTTAATTAAATAAATATTTATTATTAATTGATAAAATAATCCTAAGGAGAAAATATTTTTAAAAGCTAATTAATAATTCGAGATATAATATGTATGAGATGATCTTGTAATTATTACATCACTGTAAATAGTAACTAAAAATAGTATTATTTTCATTCAAAAAACATGAAGACCTATTTAAATTTTATGGTTTTATTTTTTGTTGGATTTGTTGGACTTTTCTTTTTCGGTAGGTTTATTTTCTTTTCATACTCAATTTAACATTTAAATCTCTAAAACTTATGAAATTCTAATTTCAAACGAATGGAATTTATTTGTCTAATTTGACTTTTAATTTTTAATTTTTGTGAGTTAAATAATTGATAAATATTTAAAAAATTTATACTTAAATTCATTTTGATTCACAGTTATCGAATAGTATGAATATTCATATAATAATTGGATCCAATTGAGTTATATATCAATAGTATGATGGGATAAATAATAAATCCTTGTACTTGTATAATTTTGAAAAAGTTATATATCAAAAAAATTATATTAAATGCTTGCTAGAGACTTTTGAAAAAATTTCAATAGTGATAAATAAGACAAATCAATTCCATTTTTAATTATTTTCAATTATTATATCATGATTTACAAATGAATTAACCATATTCAACCATAAATATATCCAAGCACCTCTTTAAAAGGTATTTCAATCATTATATATTACACCTAATTGAATCTCATCAATATTTTCTTTAATCTCTTTGAGAAAAATAAAAAATATTGACCAACGAATTTTTAAATTATTCTATAAATCAAATCTTTTTAATGATAATTAATAAAATCAAAATATTTCTATATAAATATAGAATAATATATTAAAAGGGAAATAAATATTTATTATTAACGAATAAAATAATATTAATGAGCAGATTCATATTATTCATTCCCCATAATAATTCAAGGATATTACACTAATATAAATACTAACACTAGTTCTAAATAATAGTATTATTTTTATTCACACAAAAATAATTACAATGAAGAATATTTATTCACATTTTATCGTTTTGGTTTTTGTGGCATTATTTTATTCCGGTAGAGTTAGAGTTTTTATTATTTGTTTATTGAGTTTATGAGATTGAATACTTATAATTTTTATTATTTCTTTAATAATATTTGAATATTATTTACTAAAATTCTTTTTTTTTTTTTTAATTTACAGATGCAATCATGGTGAAGGGAAATGATTCATGTCAGTTTCCAGTACTAAAAGTTCCAAATTGTTCGAGTGTTAATTGTTTCGATAAATGTCAACAAGTTTATGGTGATGAAACTAGCGGTCACTGCTTTGATCCAAACACTTGTTGTTGTTTTAAATAAATATCGAGTAATAGCTCGGTAAATTATATAATACTTCTTAATAGTCATCTTTTTTATATTAATATAATATATTTTCTTTCAATATTCGAACATTTTAAAAAAGAAATAAATTATTCTCTAAATTTATGGGATTAAAAAATCTAATGGAATAATTCTATATTATTTTTACAAATATTTGATTGCAAATTAAAAGATATTAATAATATTATGGAGAATTTTATAATAATGAGTATATTAAAATACTATCATAGCTGAAATGTCCAAAAATTCATTTGTATTTTTGTGGAGTTAGTAGTATGATTGTCTATATACTCTTATTTTGCTTATGTTTATTGGGTGATAACAGGGTAATATATAATGATCAATTTCATAATTCAAAATTATCATTTTGAGTCAATTTTTTTATAATTTTAATTATTAAATGGATGATTTTATGCTGTATTTTTTTTCTTTTAAACATAACTCAACATTATACATATATTAATGAATCATAACACTTTCTAAATATTATATATATATATATATATATATATATATATATACCACAACTAAGAACCTATTATATATACCATACTTTAATTAATCAAAATACACGGTAAAAATTACGAAATTTTCATATATTAATTTAGTCAAACACTTTAACAACTACTATAATTGAGTCATTTCTATTCTTCCCCACTGTAATTTTTTTATTAAAAAATAACTAATTCTAATGACCAAAATTTTACGTCTTTATATCGGTTATATTTATCAATTTATGCAAATTTTAAGTTCTAAATATGCAGATATATAAAATTTTTCAATATAGAAATTAATATAAAATATTTTTCTTTATCGAAATAAAGAAAATTTGATATAAATAGTATTTACAAATGCGGTTATTCTTTTACATGTTCATGAGGTATATTATTTATGCATGAAAAAGTGATTTTTTTTAATATGTCAATTATATATATTTATTATTATATTTTAATTTTTTTAAAAGTATTTTTTCATTTGCAATATATATTTGTCCAATCTATTTATATTATCGAACTCATATAGATTGATATTCAATAAATAAATATTTTTATCTTTCAATATTAAAGTTCAATTAGATCATTATTTTTAAAATCATATTATACTACTAAATTAAAAAATTATCGATTAAATCAATATAGCATTTTATTTCAACTGCTTTTAACAAATGTACATAATATCTCTATTCAAACATGAAAAAAAAATATACTTCTCAACTTGCAAATTTTTTTTACCCCTTTAACTGAACAACAATAATAATATATATATATATATATATATATATATATATACTAATAAAGTTTATTGTGTTATGAATTATCCAACTATTTGTAAAAATTTCAATATTAATAAAGAAAAATAAATAAATAATATAAAGATATGACATAATTCGAATTTTACTAAACATTTAATTAATATTCTAATTAAATTTTTTAAAAAATAAATTAATATCTTATCATTTAAATTTAAAATAAACCATAATTGAAACATTTAAATAGAGACATAACATTTGATTTGATATAAATCATACTAAATTCATGAACTCAATAATTTTTTAATGAAAATGACTTCTAACTCCATTTCAAAACCAAACGTTTGATGATTATTTGATGTAATTTAATGTTGCATGGGGTGAGTAATTTATTTCATATAAAATCAAACCTACCTTCTTTTTATATGGACCTACAAAACATAAATATCATTTGCAGAGGACCAAAAAAGAAGACAAAATATGTAAATAACAATAATATTAATATTAATATTAATATTAATATTAATTAAAATTAATGATACAATTGAACATAGTAAAAATAAAAGAGATAAAATGTGGTACCAAAATTGTCAGCTTAAATTGAGCTACCAAAGAGTGGTCCAAAAGATTTGCATTGAATTTGATTCATTGATAGATTGAGATTTTTGGTCAATATGTATTATTGCTTCTTCTAGTCACTAATAGATGTCAATACATGATTTTAAATATATATATATATATATATATATATATAATTATTATTATTAATATACATATATATATATATAAATTTTGGACATGCATGTATTGATAATTTACTATATATATAATTGAAATTGTTTTTTTTAGTTAAAATTATTGATAATGTTTAAAATGCGGATTGTACTTTATTATTATTTTTTTATTATAATTAAATTTTTTAATGAAAAATTTTTTATTGTAGGAAATTATATTTTATAGTGCATGTATATAACTTGAAAAGATGATGATTTTTCACTATAAAACAAAAATGTATTATTGATAAAAAAAAAAACTACTTAAACTAGATGGAACATAATCCTCTTTACATAGAACATAATCCTCTTTGTATTGTAGTATGGTTTGAGTTTACTTTTCATTTTATCTTTTCCTTTTTATACATATAAGGCCACTTATTTGAAAATAAACTTTGTTACCATTTTTTTAAAAATAATAACAATAATAATAATTTTCATAATTACAAATAATCATAGAATTTATCATAATAGTTAGAACAATAATTCAGTAATTATTATATATAAATTTATAAATAAATGGTATTATTAGTTATTTATTCAATAAAATTTTTATAAATTTAATAAAATGATTATTTGAATTCTTAAATATTATTATTATTTTATATATTTTTTTTCATTTATATTATAAAAAACTTAAAATATATAATTTATTTAATCGTAAATAAATCTTTTCAATTTTTTTTCCGTTTTTAGAGTGTACATTTATGGTTGGTATCACAGAATAAAAACTATAATATATAATTTATATATATATATAACTGAGAAAATCAATAAATTCAAACTTCTCTAACCGTTATTATTTAAAAATTTATTATTTTTATTTATTAATATTAAATATAATAATTATTTTAAAACGTTTTATTAAAAATAAAAAAAAAAAAAAAAAAAAAAACATAACATCATTAAATATTTTATTTTATAAAACACAAAATATATCTTACCATATATATATATATATGAATAGGTGTATCACTCATAATTCATGAATCATGAACAAAAATGATGAATATATGTATATATAAATAAATAAAAATAAATTTTGGTCTAAAATTTAGGATATGATGTCATTATCGTTATGAATAAAATAGATAGGAAAAAGAGAACAGGATACGTCGTCGTTAAATAACCATAATCTGCAACGATATAGATCATGTGTGTGTGCGCATTATATACCCTGTGATGATATAGCTTTACTTTAACAGTTAAATTTTGCTATTAAAGCTCTCGTGTCTGTCGCTGCTATATATACATATACACACACATATACATATATAAATAGAGATAAAAGTGTTAAAAAAAAATGTGGCTTTTTGGCAGAAAAGGTCCATCTGGGTTCTCATGGTCTTCAACAGCTGAGGAGGTTACTCAGGGTTGTGATGGCACTGGTCTCACTGCCATTGTTACAGGTCTTGATCATTTTGTTTCTGGTTTTGTATTTCTTATCTGGGTTCTTTTGTTCTTGATGAAAGGTTGAGTCTTGAAATTTGATTGTGGTAGTGATAGTTTTGAATTTGATGTTTTTTGATTATGTTGGTGTTGTTGTTTTGTTTGTGGGGTCTGTGATGGAGTGTTTATTGTTTAGCTGATCATGTTTTGTGTTATGTTATGTTAGATGAGTGTATTTAATTCACTTTTTGTGTTTGTGATTGTTCTTGATTGATTTGTGTCTTTTTTATTTTATTTTATTTTATGTGGGTTTGTTGATGCTGACTTTGATTAGCATAATAAGTATTTGGTGATTATAAATTTTGGATTGACTAAGTTAGGTTTGAAATTGATTTCATGTCTGTGTGTGAAATCAAAAGATAGAAACATAGATCTTCTTGCTGGATATTATATTCAAATGGTTTGTTTTGGTTTCTACTTGTGTTTACTCCTGATATGTGGTACTAGGTTGTTGTTCTGTCTGTTAGCTAGAACTAGAAGGATTTGATTACTTCACTTCTTCATTTCCAGCTTCTATTCTGTTTTGTTTGTGAAATAGGAGTTTTTCTGATTTTCTCTACCCTATTGCTCTTAATTGTTGTCTAATATTCCTGTTGGTTGTTGGAAATGATGTTCAAGTACCCATCCACATTTAGTTAGATCTGAACAAAAAAACTACTTGTACAGTTTGTTTTTATTGCAGACTTTACCAGTTGAACTTGTTTGTAGTTGTGACTACAAGTTGTGAGTAGGTGTGGTTAGGTGATACTTTTAATGTGAATGAATGAACATGTTGAATATGGTACTGTATATGAGTTTATTAAGAGTAAATTGAATGTAAAGGCGAATGCTAAGTTTGTTTTACCTAATGTTTTGAATGAATATGTGAATGACTAAAAGTTGTAAGAAGTTGAGGTTAGGTGACACTTTTAATGTGAATGAATGAATATGGTTTGATACGGTGCTGGATATGACTTATTAAGAGTAAATTGAATGTAAATGAGTGTTTAAGTTTGTTTTGTTTTACCTAATGTTTTGAATGAATATGTGAATGACTAAAAGTTAGTTAGAAGTTGATGTTAGGTGACACCTTTAATGTGAATGAATGAATATGGTTTGATACAGTACGGGATATTACTTATTAAGAGTAAATTGAATGTAAATGAATGTTTTATGTTTGTTTTACCTATTGTTTTGATGTACTTTCCAGGCGCATCCAGTGGTATTGGAACTGAAACTGCTCGTGTTCTTGCGATGCGTGGGGTCCATGTCATTATGGCAGTTAGAAATATTGCAGCTGGTAAAGATGTTAAGGAAGCAATTGTTAAGGAAATCCCCAGTGCAAAAGTTGATGCCATGGAGTTGGATCTTAGTTCCATGGCTTCTGTCAGGAAATTCGCGTCGGATTACAAGACACAGGGTCTTCCCTTGAATCTCCTAATGTAAGAATCTGCTATGGTGAAATGTTCTTTCTTTATTTATTCTTCTAACTTTTATTTTTTTGTTAGAAACAATGCGGGGATTATGGCAACTCCGTTCATGCTTTCCAAGGACAAGATAGAATTGCAATTCGCGACAAATCATATAGGTATATATTTGAAACCGATACTTCTTACATAATATTATCTTCAAGTTGTATCAACAATTGTGTTCGAAGATGTTAATTCTGGTTTCATTTGCTTTCTCCAGGTCACTTTCTTCTGACCAATTTACTGTTGGACACTATGAAGAAGACAGCACGAGAGAGCAAAAAGGAAGGAAGAATCGTAAATGTTGCCTCAGAGGCTCATCGTTTTGCATATAGGGAAGGAATCCGATTTGATAAAATTAATGATGAATCAAGGTACACCAATATGTCACCTGAGAATAACTGTTCAGTGTCCCTACTTTCTCCTTTACATATCTAATGTGGTTAAGTTACTACACAATTATTTTGATAGCATGAGTTTGCTTTTGTCGTTCAGTTACAGCAGTCTTGGCGCGTATGGTCAATCCAAGCTAGCTAACATTTTGCATGCTAATGAGCTTACAAAACATTTAAAGGTAGGTTTTTTCGTTATCATAAATAGCTCGTTGTTTATTTGCTCATACATGCATATTGGACTCCATTGTGATGAATGATGTTTTCTTTGAGCAGGAAGAGGGAGTGAATATAACTGCGAATTCGCTTCATCCAGGCTCAATTACAACCAATCTTTTCCGTCATAGTAACTTGATAAACGGTAATCATGTTAACATTTCATTTCATAATAAAAATCAATCAATGGTCTAGCTAGTTAACTATTATTCTTTGCCATTCTATTGCAGGATTTACTAGTACAATCGGTAAACTCGTGCTTAAAAATGTTCAGCAGGTAAGCGTAATCCATTTGTGTAAATCATATTGGCAGCTATGATAAAGTTGTACTCATTTCTCATTCCACGAAACGAATTTTAGCATTCAAAACCTACATAACAGTTGCTACAAGAATCTGTTTATGTCGAAATTCACACATGATTGCTCTAGACTACTCACAATTTTCGCTTGTACACATTGCAGGGTGCTGCTACACAATGCTATGTAGCCCTCCACCCCCAGGTGAAGGGAGTGAGCGGCGAGTACTTCTCGGACAGTAACATTGGGAAGACAAATGCGCAAGGTAAAAACACCGAGTTAGCAAAGAAGCTGTGGGATTTCAGCATGGATTTGATTAAGTGATGTACTGAACTATACATAACATCAATCCATCCGAAACTACTTGGAACAATTTATAGTCAGTATATAGTGTTTTTAGACCTGTATTTTAAATAATGAAGACATTAGAGTGTGTGTTTTGTTTGTTTCAAATGCTTTGTATTTGAAAATGAGAAGATACTGCTATTATCATTACTGGCAAGTTGTTGCTGGAATGTTAAGAACATTGTCTCTAGCTGCAATAGCAAAAGTATATTTTAGTGAAACTACAAGATTGTGAGATGTTTGATTAGTAAGTGCAAATCTTTTGGATATTTGTAAAGATAACTTCTTTGTTACTTGTAAATCTTGACTTCCATAGATTTGGTATACAATCCATTCAACAGTACTAGAGTGACAAACGGTTTAGATAGACAGAGATTAAAAAAAAGAAAACAAAACATGTGGTGGTTCGGTAGAAAAGGAGCATCTGGGTTCTCAGCATTGTCAACAGCAGAAGAAGTCACACAAGAGACAGATGGAACTGGTCTCACTGCAATAGTCACAGGTCCTTAGTCTATCTTCACTATGACTTCTTCTCCCAAACCAGAATCTTAGTTCGAATTGAAAATTGATTGTGTGGTCCAAAGTACACAAGTAGTTTAAGATAAGGTTGTTTACTCATTCAACTGAGATGTGTTTGCTGTCATGACCTGTAGGAGCTTCAAGTGGCATTGGTACAGAAACCGCACGAGTTCTTGCTCTGCGTGGCGTCCATGTAATCATGGCAGTGAGGAACATGGTAGCAGGCAATGAGGTCAAGGAAGCTATTGTAAAGGAGAGTCCAACTGCGAAAGTTGAAGCCATGGAATTGGATTTAAGTTCAATGGTATCAGTAAGAAAATTCGCTGCTGCATACAAATCATTGAATCTTCCTTTAAACCTTCTCATGTAAGATAACACAAAATGATGTTCTCTCATTTTCTGGATTGAGTCTTCAATTTTTTCTTTTTCTGTAAGAAACAATGCAGGAATCATGGCGACGCCATTCGTGCTTTCCAAAGACAACATAGAACTGCAATTTGCTACAAACCACATAGGTAAGTGAGATTGAAACAGTAGTTCTGCTGCTGTTTTTACAGTTGTGAAGCTGTTACACTCTTGCAGGTCATTTTCTTTTGACAAATCTGTTGCTTGAGACCATGAAGAAAACAGCTTCTGAAACTGGCAAAGAAGGAAGAATTGTGAACGTATCATCACGTCGACATAAATTTTCATATCCTGAAGGCATTCGATTCGATAAAATCAATGATAAAATGGGGTAACTCCATGCATTTTATGTTGTTGAAGCACTTGAATTTGCTATCATATGATAATTGTATTGTAGGTACAACTGTTTATCTGCATATGGTCAATCAAAGCTTGCTAATGTTCTACATACCAATGAACTCGCAAGGCGTTTAAAGGTGTGCAAACAGACATGAAACTAAGATTAACATGACATTACTTAACAAAACTAAGATTAAGATGTTCAATTCAGCTTAAGCTTCCCAAAATACAGAATGAAACTGGATGTTATCAAGTCAGATAAATTATATTTTGCTGTGATATATGTATAGTGTATACTGATGAGATGTTCTTTGCACAGGAAGATGCAACCAATATAACTGCAAATTCAGTTCATCCTGGCGCTATTGCCACTAACCTTTTCCGTCACCACAGCTTTTTCAGTGGTATTAAAAGTTTGTTTAGAATTACTCCTGCTCATGCCATTAGAAGAAAAGTAAAACCCGTTTTTAAAAACTTAATATTTTTAGCTTTCTCAAGAAGTGCTTCTGGAAAACCAGAAGCTCTTCTATAATTATCAAAACATCATCTAAAATAGCTCCTAAAAGCTGTAAATCAGAAACTAGTCTATCTATCCAAATAGGCAATCTATCATGGTTTATTTTGCTTTCAAGCCTTCAGTAAAAATTCACAACCAAGACAGTAGTTTAAACTTCAGAGTAATGAGTATTGTTGTGTGATGATCAGAATCACTAGAAACATAAGCCTTATATGCCTATTACTCATGTTATGCATATTACATGTCTGGTTCTTTCTGTTTGTTTCATGCAGGTCTTGTTGGTCTGCTTGGTAAATATGGAATAAAAAATGTGCAGCAGGTAATTTGATCAACTTCGCAACCATGTGTGTTCACTAGTTTCTTGTATCCTAAAACAAGAGGTTTCAGTTCTTTGGTTTTGTTTTTGGTCTGTGTCTTTGTCTAGGGAGCTGCAACAACATGCTATGTTGCCTTGCATCCTCAAGTTACAGGGATGAGTGGTCTTTATTTTGCAGACAGTAACATAGAAGAACCAAGTTCACAAGCTGTTGATCCTCAGTTAGCGTGTAAACTCTGGGATTTCAGCTTGGATTTAATCAACAGATGTTCTACTACTCGGTAGAAGACTTAGTACTATCACCAATCCTAGAAAATGTAATCAGTGTGGTCGCTATGATCCTTAACAGTCTCAAAAAAGAGCAACTAGAGTCCACCTCCCCCCACATTCGAGCTAAATCAAAATCAGTACATGTTCTCTAGTTTCATCTACTCTAGAAATTGATCATCTACAATGTCCTAAAGATAGACAATGGCATTGACTGCTATACCTCATGACATAATCATATTTCAACATAACATGATGGATGCACTAAGTCTACTTCATAACATTATCTGATCATATTTCAACAAAACATGATGGATACACAACTCTAGGATCTAGTCATTCTTCATAACGTGATGGATACATAACACTAGTACAAGTCAGGTTTCGAATGCATCACATGGATACTAACCTGAAACAGTGACTGTGTCCATTATTCATGCCAAACTATAGTTTATTGTGATGGTTTAAAAGCAGAAGACAAGCCTCACCAGCACTTAACTCAGATTATGTAATGTGATTCCAGAAGAAACTTTGTCAAGCAAACCACTCTAACAAAACATCTCACCCACGTAACACTAGATATTATGGCAGGCAATCTAGAGCTTAGACGCGGCTGCTTTGTCCAAAAACCATGTGAATTGCTCTTCAGCTGAGACCATCTGAACTGGGAGCGGATCAGCATTTTGACTATTTCCCAGTGCAGCCTGCACCGGACCAGCTTTTCCAGCACCGCAGATGACAATTGCATTGTATGCAGCGGAGTTGATCACAGGGAAGGTAAAGGTGATCCTATTTGGTGGAGGCTTGGGTGAATCCTTGATGAAGGTAACCCATTTCTTCTTCTCATTGCACAGAGGGTGTCCTGGGAACAATGAAGCTACGTGCCCATCTGGGCCCATACCTAGTAGCATGAGATCAAATTTCGGAAACCCATTTGATGATGTAGCAAGTATTCTGTTATGCACCAAATGTTTAAGACAGACCTCATAGTCCTCTGCTGCAGCTTCAGCTGACAGTGCATCATTAATGGCATACACATGACCAGGGGGAATAGGTATCTGCTCGAAAGGGGAGGAAAACAGTGAATTGATAAAGAATCCAATGAATGAGAAACAAATCCACAATTCATATATATCAATCAGGAAAATAGACATCACGTTCTACCATTCCTTTTGTGGCTCTAGTAACCCATATCACAGCAGCTCAAAATTAACAAACATGAGTATAGATATAGAACATAGCCCCAATCACTAAAAGTCCACAAAAACCACTACTTTCAGAATCATTCAACATAGTAGCATCACAAATGGGAAACATCAAAGACTATTTGCACATGAAGTTCCAATACAAGTTTCAACAAAATAGAAGAACTTACACTACTGCATTCTACATCACACAAAACAATCAATTAACTTCATCAACCAAACTCATTCAATTTACAATTCATCAAACAAACTCTAAACAACTCCCCAAGTTCATCAACAAAAATACACCATCAAACCTTCAAAAACTCATACCTGAGAGAGCAACCCTTCATATGCTAGTTTGTAATTACTATCTACATGATCCTTGGGAACAACTCTCTCATCCACCCAAAACACATGCCATTTTTCCCAATCAATTGAATCCAAATAAGGTGGTTCCACCAATTTCCTGCATCAAAGCACACACATTTGTCCCAAAAAAAAAGGCCAAAAACACCAAAATCTAAAACCTTCTAATTTCAAAACACAAACTTCCATTTCCACTAAACCCTAACCTGAGAGACTTAATAAGCGAGCCACCGGAGAGAACGACAGTGAAGTTGCCTCTCTCCTTGCAAAACTTCTCAGACAATTCAGCAATATACTTAGCTATCGCCGGTGCCAGCTCCTCTTCAGATTCGAAAATCTCCACTTTCCTCTTATCCGTCGACATCGAAGATATCGCCGCCGCTTGACAGTGTGATGATAGTAATCTCTTCGTAGGCCGCAAAGCGTTCGTGGAGATCAGTGAAGTAGATATGAGACGTGGTGATAGTAGTAGTTTTCGTCGGTCGAAGAAGATGTTGTGAGATCGAGAGCGGTGAGATGAAGACAAGTGTGGTCTGTGTATAAAAGAAGTGTTGATTCTGGTTTTTGCTACTCCTGCCATTGTTTGAGATTGGACCTCCTGCTTTCAACTGTTTGACTTATTGGTTACTTGCTGATGTGGCGTTATGTTTTATGCTATAAATTGATTTTTTTTTTTCCCTTTTTCAAGAAAAATATAAAATTTAAGGGCTAATTTGGTTTCACATTATATTTAGGACCTGTTTGGATAGATTTTTTTTTTTGGCTTTTGACTTCTGAAAGTTATTTTAAATGGGGCTTGGGTAACTGGCAAAAGTATTTCTGCCCTTCCAGAAGCTCATTTAAATGAGGTAAAATGTATCAACTTCCTGAAAATGGCTTCCACTTCTCTTTTTCTACCGACAGAAATTAAAATCAGAAACAATCTCAAACATACCCTTAGATAACCTACAGAAGTATTTTTTGAAAATGACTTCTACTCCTTTTTTTTACAAATAAAAGTTAAAAGTAAAAATAATCTCAAATACGCTCTGTATACCAGATCTATATACTAACATGAAAAATTGAATACATCTATTATTGGCACCCAACTATGGTTTTATTGAAATGGTTCAATTCAAAAGCAGAAGACAACCATCACCAACACTTAAAACTTAGAGATAATGCAATTCCAGAAGATTTGGACAAAACATCTTATTATCTTCTAACCCATATAACACTATATAGTGCCAGTTTACAGATCAGGAGCAGCATCTTTGTCCAAAAACCAAGCGAATTCCACCTCAGCAGTGACCCTCTGCACTGGCAGTGGATCAGGACTTGGACGATTTCCCAGCACAATCCTTACAGCATGGACATTTTCAGCACCAGTGATGACCATTGCATTATAAGCAGCCGAGTTGATCACAGGGAAGGTAAAGGTGATCCTCTGTGGAGGAGGCTTAGGTGAATCCATGATGAAGGTAACCCACTTATGCTTCTCGTTGCACAGAGGGTGTCCTGGGAACAGTGAAGCTACGTGCCCATCTGGACCCATACCTAGTAGCATGAGATCGAATTTCGGAAACCCAGTTGATGATGTAGCAAGTATGCCAGTCTTCACCAAGTGTTTGAGACAGGCCTCGTAGTCCTCGGCTGCACCTTCGGCTGATAGTTCATCGTTTATGGCGTAAATATTGCCGGGAGGAATAGCTACCTGTTTGAAATGGGCGTAAAAGTTAATAAGTAAACAAAGCATGCATACAATTCTTAGGATTTATTTGGGATAGCTTCTACTTTTGCATAAATAAGAGGAGAAGAATAAGCACTTTTGCAAAAGCAATGGCCTGTTTAGAATAGTTATGCTTTTAGCTTATGATAGCAGAAGAAATTTAGAAGCTTTTTTGAAAAAGAATCACTTTACTTGCTTTCACTAAAAGCATTTTTCAGCCTATAAGCACTTTTGCATTTCTATCTCAACAACACTAGAAATTGCTTTTAAATCCTGTAAAAATGTTTATATAAACCATACCAAACAGATTCCCAGTTGTTTCTACTTAAAATACTTCTTAAATCCAAAAGCATCCTATATAAATCATCCAAAATAGACTCTTAGATCAAAATAGTCACTACCGGCCAAATACCAGTAAGCAAAAGATGAAGAAAGTTCATAAAATGAGATTATAGCATTCCATTTGCGGCTTTCACTTTCCATACCACAGTAATTCAAAACTAGCAAGAGTATGAAACTTAAGCCGAAGTAGTCACTAAAAAGTAAACAAAAACCACAGCTTTTAGAATCACTCAATTTTCCAAACATAACATCAAACAGACAATTTGCATATGAAGTTCTGCATTCTACATTTACACACACTAACAACTAATCAAGCTCGCCATTGCAATGCACATCACACAAACAAACAATCAATCAACTTCTTCAACCAAACTCTTAAGTCCATCAACGCCTTCAAAATACATACCTTAGAGAGGAAGCCATCATAAGCCAGTTTGTAATTGCTATCCACATGATCTTTCTTAACAACTCTCTCATCCACCCAAACCACATGCCATTTCGCCCAATCAACCGAATCCACGTACGGTGGTTCCACCAATTTCCTGCATCAAAACACAAAACAAAACCACATAATCACATTTTTCAACCCTAAATCTGAACAGTTATAATTTCAAAACACACAAACTGTCATTTCCACTATCAATCTAACCTGATAGAATGAATGAGCGAGCCACCGGAGAGGACGACGGTGAAGATACCTTTCTCTTTGCAAAACTTCTCAGACAAGTCAGCCGTGTACTTAGCTAGCGCCGGTGCCAGCTCCTCCTCCGATTCGAAAACTGTCACTTTCTTCTTATCCGTCGCCATCGCCGATCAGCGGTGTTAGATGTGATGTGAGACCGAGACTTGGTGGAAGTTATATATCGCGTGAGTTGAGTTGACATTCACACTCACACACGAAAAGAGTGTGTATAGAAAAGGAATCCGACGACATTGTTGAGGATCGGACCTCGTGCTTTCAACTGTTAACATATTCGGGCACATGATGACGTGGCGTCATGTGTTAGGCCATAAACAAATAAAATGTAGTTTTTATAGTTTTAAACCATGCTGGTGTAGTTTACCCTTATCTAATCGAGTCGAGCAGGGCTGTGAATGGATCGGATTCGGTTCAAGCTGATCAGATTCGGCTGAAAATGAGTCGAAAAAAAAAATTCGGCTGAAAATGAGTCGAGCCGGTAAAATTAAATGAGCCGAGCTGAGTTCGGCTCGTGAATAGTTGGATTTCAAATACGTCCCTATTCATATCATCAGAATCTGATTTTATCCGTCTTCTTGACAGATTCTATCCAAACTATGAACATAACACTTCACTTCAGGAATGTATGTATGCTACAGACAAATCCTAAACAGTCATGCAAATACACTACTGTCAATTCTCTCTTAAAAGGGTACTAAGTCACTGTAAAGAATAACCAGCACAAGAAATTCAATAATCTACAGTTATCTAACAATCTTAAACTTTCCATACATGCTCAGAATGTACAGGTAATGGAATCAGAATCTTCAATTTTACTCTCAAGTGGTAATGTACATACAACAAATCAGGTACAACAACAGTGTATACAATGACATTCACAGTTATTATACCTGAACCGGCATGAACCACTGCAAGAAAAAGCTGCACAGGCTCGAGAATTTTTTTCGCGAAATTTTGTAATATGTTTCTGAATTGAACCTTCCAAATCTTTTTTTTTTCCATCTTCTGTACAACAAAAGAAAAAATATCTAGTCTACACTAATGATGATTCTTACCACAGCTTACCCGAAAACTTAGAAGAAGAGATTATGCAGCCTTGGCGCGATCTTGAGAAACCACCATGTAGTATCCTCCAGAAAAAATCAAGATCTTAATAGTTAATACCATCATTCAGTTACAACAGCAGATGACAATTTAACGACTCCCGCGCTGTACAAATTTGATGCTGCATCACATCGGAAAGTTACTCCCCAGCTGCATGCTTGTTATTTTAGCTGGGAAGTGAGCTTTACTATATTGATCTAGCTGAGCATGAAAGGGTACAATAGTTTTCTCAAATGTTAAACCGTTTGTCACTTCAATGCCGCCAGCTTATGAAATATACTCCGTGCTTCACAGCAAGCATGTTTTCCGCAGCGAACATGATGGACAAAATGTTCTGAACTAAAAGGAGAGTGGTTTCAGAATGACATCAAAGACTTGATTCTTATGCAAAAATGCAGTGGTTAAATGCCGTTTGTCCAGGGAGGTAAAGGAGAGCTGGGACTCAAATCCAGAGATGGGTTCGTTTTTACATGATCCTTCAGGAGCTGCCGTGACACGCGATATGCCAAGACAGACTGTCCATCATAAGGTGGTTCCCCATGAACAAGCCTTCCGCGTTGCTTTCCCAGAATGTCGTTTTCTGGGACTAATTCTGAGAAGATGTGAGAACCTGGTTGGATCCCTCGAAACATGTCGGGGCTCGAATCTTGATAGGTAGGATTGTTGCTGTAGAAACTATTTGGGGGAGGCTTTGGCAAACTTCCTAAACCTTCTAGCAAGTACACTGGCTGTTTAAGGTGATTGAAAGGTAGAGCACCACTGCCGCCTGTTAGAGGTGTAGATGAACCTGAAGTAGTTCGAGGGCTAGATATAGGTGAAGGAGACATTCTTCCATTTAGGTGCTGCGGTGACCTTGCTTGGACAAGAGGACTTCCGATAGGAGACACAGGACAAGATTTGTTCTTCGGAATATGAATATCACTGCAGATAAAGGAGCCAAAATTAGTCTACAAAATTAGACTTATTCTTTGGACAAAAGTTTGCACTGCACGTAAGAACGTGAAAGAGAGAGAGGGGAAACCTAGGATGAGGAATGAGTTTTGCAGCTCTTGAAGAATGAGCTGCAGGTCTATCTGAATCTGAATTCGAAAAGTTCCTTGATTGCACATTTCCAATACCCTGAAAAAAGGGTGAATTAGACATAGAGACAATTGAACATGGTTGCATAGGAAGAAATAGCTACAGTCTAAACTGATGAACAGCTTGTTCCATCACATTTTCAAGAAAAAATGAAATTACCATAGCTTTCACACCATTGATAAGCCCTGGTGATGGATCTGAAGGCTCAGATTCCATGATAGGTCTTTCCAGTGGTGTGGCACATTTCACAAAAGGGTGATCCAAAAGCTGAGCAGCTGTAGGACGATGCAATGGATTACGCTGCAAGCATTGCCTAACAAAATCCTTTCCTTCATCTGAGAGGTAATCTGGAATCATCGGTAGTTCCTTACTGTTACCGATTTTAAACATAGCAGCAACCTGTGATCATAACATACACAGGTGACTCAGAGAGATGTAATTTATGATACTAACCAATGTCAAAGCACTGAGCTTCAAAATCTAATCTAAGAGATGAACTGATTCTAATAGCACACAAAGGTATCTTCAGTACTGACCCCTTCATACTGGCTCCAAGGAGGTTTTGTTGTAGCCATTTCCAAAACAGTGCAGCCAAGACTCCACAAGTCCACCGCAAGGCTGCAACCATTTGAGTTCTTTATGACCTGCAAAAAACATTCAAACTTAGATTATCACAGACCATGTCGTTGAATAAGAAAATTAACGCACAGAGAGAAATAAGCTTTCAAACCTCGGGAGCCATCCAGTACGGGCTTCCCTTGAATGATAATGGACATGACTGCCCAGCTATCTGCAAAAAGTGCAACATATAGTTTGGAAAATCAGTCCCATATTTTCAACTTCAACAAAGCAGATCACTTATCATTTTCACACAAATAAAAAAGATACATCTATGTTCTTACATGCTTTGCCATTCCAAAATCTGCCAGCTTGACACGACCATTTGGATCAACAAGTATGTTTGCACCTTTTATGTCTCTGTAAAAGATGTTAAGCTTATATGAGAACATAAAATTAATACCTATTTCAAGCATGATGCATTAATCAAATCTGCAGATAATATTTCTACTGCACACTTATTAATTATGATTCTGTAAAGGAAAGGAAATTCGGTTCCTGATTTGTGAAGGGCACAGTTAACTAAATCTTTACAGAACCGAATTATGTGAATAGACTCGCACTTAATAATAGAAAAAGTTCATTTTGGGGCAAAGGAGCTGTACTCCAAGCTCCAGGAATTATGCTCCTTTTCATTAATGCCCTTTTCTATGAGAACTTTAATCTCAGTGATTTTGTTATCTCCAAGTAAACATCTCCATGAACTTCATATTTTCATATACAATTCGGTAGATCAACTCACCTATGAACAGTATGTTTGGAATGCAAGTAGGCAAGCCCTGATAAGATTTGTTGCGTATAATTTCGAATTACTGGTTCGCCGAATTGCCCATAGTCCTGCAGAAGTTTATAAATGGATCCACCAGATACGTACTCCAAGTAGATATAAAGCTTGTCACCAACCTGTTCAAGTGATGTACATACTTTGTGTGAGTAGAACAGAAAAGTGACAGAGCTTATAAAATAAAACTAGGATGATCCCACTAATGTTGCCACATTTTGTAGATCACATATTTAATTACGCAGTTAGGAAGTCAGCTGACCAAATATCCATGTCTTAGTGATCTATTTCCCTATTTCATATTTATGGAAACTTATCTATCATAAGAAACTCTAAAAGTCTAAAGTAACAAGATCATGAGCTTAAAAAGAGTAACAAAATGATAGAATGAATAGGACTCACTGCTTTGGAGCCATAGTATTGCACAATGTTTGGATGTCGTAATCTGCTTAAAAGGTTGATTTCCTGCCAAGAAACTTCATTAAGAAGAGTTCAACAATGAAAGCATCTAAAGTACAGAAACCAAAACAAGAAGAAAAGCTTAGCATTTTGAATAGAAACAGCTATTTAATCCAATGAAGAATCGCCGTACCTGCATCAACTGCTTAGCACTTTCTTTTGATTTGGCATCATCAGAAAATAATGTAACCTCCTTCATTGCACACATTTCTCCGCTATCACTATACCATAAGAAATATATAAATAAGTAAATAATCAGAGAAACACTACCTTCAGCAATGACCAAGACTAAAATAGGAAGCCACTGCATAAGATCAAATATTCATAAGCAAGAAAGTCCACCTGTTAAAACCAACATAAACATGTCCAAATGTGCCTCTACCCAGCAATTTCCCTTTCTTCCAGTGTGACTCTGGGCTTAAAGGATTCTCAGCTCTCCCAGGGCTTCGTGGCACAGGCGGAGATGCTGCTGCAGAATTAGAATGAGCAAAGGGAGATGGGTTAGGAATTGCCACAGGAGGAAGGGGCAACCGATGACTTTGTTGTTTCCCATCATCAGGCCAGCTTGACTGTGACTCAAAAGCTGAACTTCCTGCTCTAGGATGAATAGGAGTAACAGCACCACTTTGAATCCTCGAACTGGGGCCAGGACTAGTCATTCTGGGACTCGGTATTGGGGAATATTCTGGACTTCCCCTGCTTTGTTGCCATAAAAATTGTCCCGACATCGAATTATGCCCAGAATTCTGACCTGACCCTGGACTAGAGCAGTGGCCAGATCCAAGTAAAGTGACATCAGTATAAGGCTTCGCAGACCAAAAAGCTGTATTCACTACTTGTTCAGTGCCAAATGCTCTCAGCGGACTTCTGGAAGGACTCGACATGGAGCTGTCAGGTGCACTGTTGAAAGCACCATGATAAGGAATGTGTAGATTAGGGACATGATTGCTTAAGTTTCTTGGCTGAGGTGATATAGAGGAGTGACGATTACTCAATGAAAGGCCAGATGGTCTTTTTGCCTCTCTTGCATTTGTTTGGATGACTTCAGAAGAATGATCCTTGAGCATCGATCTTCAGAAGATATTAAAACAATGGAGTCAACTTTTAGGCATGTGTATGCAGTCAAACATTGCCAGAAGCCATATATAAACAATTCATAAGGATTATCAAGAAAAAGCATTTGCATGCACATAAATAATGAATAGTCATCAATGAGGTTCAGGCTTGCTCACCTGGAAGGGCTGCATGCAGCAGTTCTAGTTCCAATATCATAGTCATTTGCCAGAGGACTACGCTGCTGGGAGTCAGCTGGATCATCACTATCTGAGGAACTCTCGCTGGAAACAGAAGCAGTAACTAGATCCCCATCTAGATCACCAGGATTTGCCCTGCTACGTATGCATGCTGGTCTTGGGAGAGGCGGAAATATTGACTTGGAGCCTTTTTCTGATTTGGGTTTAGTAGACACTCCAATTTCAGAATCTGTTCGTCTTACAGCCGCAGGATGCAAAACAGGAAGTGGAAGTGGTTGTGCATTAGGCCTGTCGTTAAAGCTTTGACACCTTGATACTTGCTTTGAAGGTGAAGATGCTCTTGATTCCACTCGAGATTGAGATCCCCTCTCCGAAACAATATCACTAGAATGTCTCCGTGAACCTCCAGATCTACTATTCACTTTACTCTCAGATGTACTCTTAATTTTCTGATGTAATGTGCCTATACTTTCCTTACTGGATTTCTTTTTCGAAGACGATTTCCCCCACCAAGCACGCATCTTTTTTAATATTTACAGAACTATCAACTACCAAATACCAATAATGTTTTTCTAATAGATTTCATTTGAAAAGAAGGCTATAAACTTGCATGCAACACTTCAACAAGAAACTAAGCTGGAGTTCAACAACAACACTTCCCTACCTCAGTCAAGAACTAAGTTTGCTGACATCAATAAAGAAAAAGATAACAGACCGAAATCCAGAACCTGAATGCACTTCCTAAATCCAGCAACACTGAGTCCTGCAAAATGAAACAACACAAGATGAAAAGCAATAAACTATAGTGGAAAATAACTGAAAATTTGCATTATACAGAATCATTTCACCCACTGGATTGATCATAGTATTGCAAGCAAACACAAAACATGCAGACATTGTACCTACAAAACTACTCCTCCACCTGAAATTCACCACTAGCAAAATCCAACACTCGCACACTGCATACACAGATTGATCACAAATAAAAGCCAAAAAACCCTTATCATCCAAATCCTAAGATGACCAATTCAAAGTCAAAATGGGACCATGTCAATTCCCAAGTTGACCACTTCAAAGTTCAAAAATTGTTGTCATATCTACTCCACTCAACTAAACCCCAAAAATGAACCAACATATTGACCAATTAAAAAACCAAAAATTTCTTCCAAATGCATTACCTTCACTCATAATTACACACGCTATTCCAATTCATAAACCAAAAACATCAAATGAAGAAGTCTCTACTCTCCAATCTTCAATTACAATCAACCAAACCAAAAACGAACCAAACCCCACTTCACTTCACAATCTCAAACAACTAACCATTCATCAAAACAGATCTACCAACAGATAAAAAATCAAAGCTAAAAAGAAAACACACCCAGAAACCCAAAAACGAACAAGATTCGAACTTTATAACCAAAACTTGATAAATATTCAAAACAGTGAAAAGGGTATACTCACACATCACATAATTGAAGATTCGTGTGAATAAATGAGTGAGTGCTGAATGGCTCTCTTAAAGTATAATCACCAGACCAATAGAACCCTAGAAATCTGAAATGGGTAAGAGAGGTAGCGAAGTGAGGACGAGAGAGATATGAGATATTGAAAGAAGAAGAAAGTTTTAGTGATGAAGAGATCGCGTAAAGAAGACAGAGAAGAGAGAGAGAGTATGTCTGAGCTCAGACATGAAGCTGTCTCTGCTTCATAATTTTACAATAGTAAAAATATTTATATTGTTCATAAATTGATAAAATAATAAATTTCTAAAAAATAAATATCCCACATTAAATATTTTTTAAATAAATAATAATTTAACTTCCTGGTGCATTTATAATCCTATGAAAAAAATATATTAAATTATTATTTTTAATGAAAATATATCATATATTATTTTTCATAATTTTTAAAATAATGTATAAATTATTATTATTTCTCTAAATTTTATAAATGGTTGATTTTAAATATATTTATCCATAAATAATGAGAATTAAAATGAATTAATAGCATTATAAATTTATTGCCATATATGTTGCTTAGATTATGCATGAATCATAATAATAACATTATCAATATCCATATTTGGTTTCTCTAATGTTATGTTTTTTTTTTAAAATTAAAAAAATTACCAATTCTTTTTTTTTTTTTTAAATGGTCAATTGATTATATCAAAATATTTATTTTTAGTTATGGAAAATAGGGTTAGTTGAGTTGATGAAATGAGAGACTTCTAATTTGGAAATTGAGTTAGAGTTGACTTGGTTAAGTTCATCTTTTATGGTAACAAGTTTAAATCAAATATTTAAAAATAAAAAATTCAATTATATTGACTTATATAATGGACCAACTTGACTTTAGTCTAATGAAAATGTACAACTTTCATTCTAATGAAATATAGTATAGTGTATAGACCCATACATAGGAAATTAATTGTTTTGATGTAAAATTGATGTTACATTTTCATACTCTCAATTGACTTTTTTTTTTTTAATGAAATGTATTATTCTTCTTCATACTTAATTAATAAATTATATTATATTAGAAATTCTAATATGAAATTTTGATGATTAAGAAGTGTTAATCCAAAAAGGAAGGGGTGAAAATGAGAAAGTGCAAAGGTTAGGCATTGGAAAAGCAAGACAGAGGGGAGATGAATGTGGGCTAATTTAGAAATTGATTAAGGTGGGGTCCTTAAAATTAAAATCACATCATCTCTCTCGCACGTGCCATGCCCCCACTTATCATTTTTTTTTTTCAACTTACATGTATCTCTCTATTCTATTTCATTCCATTGGATGAAACATGAAACAAAAACACATATTAACCAATTTGTATTAAATTAGCATTTAAAATAATGATTAATTGTTGATTATTAAAATAATTGGTAAAATAATTAAAAATGATTATTAAAATAATTGGTAAAATAATTAAAAATTAATTTAGAAATTAAAATAAAATAAGTCTTTAAATTTAAAACAAAAATAATTAAATTAATATAAAATTATTTTTATAGTTAAAATTAAAAAATAAAACTACATTTTTATTGCCAATTTGTAAATAAATATTTTGAAAATTACCAATTAACAATGAAATTGTTACTTTAAAATTAAACTTCAAGATTATTAAATCATTTTTCAATACTATTTCAAAAATTATTACCAAACACATTCTTCTATAATATTAAACATACTTATTAACTCCTATTATAATGTTAATAGTATGATTAAAATTTTATAATATAGTTGATTTTTTTTTATTAAAATGAACAATACGAATTACTTACAAGAAGTGGCTATTTTTGAGTTACTATAAATTCAAATGAAATATTAAATTTTTTTTAACAATTATCAAAAATATTTTCAAAACAATTTTTAAATGTCTATAATTAATAGTTAATTTTTGTGTGGTGAAACACAAATAATATACTAATATGTTAATATGAGTTTATTAATGTTTTGTTGGGAAATATTGGAACATTAGAAGAGAAGATAATGTACAAGTAAATAAAGTTGACATTTTCTATTATAAATAGTTAGGCAATATGTAGTATATATATATTGAAAATCATTACTCTTTTTGTATTATATAATAAAGAGCTTTGATGTGAAACATATATGTACACATATACATATATTCATGAAAATGACAAGTTAGTCCTAGATTCAATGTTTTATAAACATTAAATAGTCAATGAAAAATAATTTCATTTTAACTCTAATGTAATATTATATTAATTCTTACATAGTGTACTATAACATCATGTCAAATCTTTATATATAGCTTTTAGAATTAATGAAAATGACACATAACAATTTAAAATTAAAAACAATTTTTTAAAATTCTATTTATTGGTTCTTAAGTCACTCACATCACTGTTGTGTTTGTAATTATGTGACAATATTTCAAAAAAATGAGAAAAAATAAAAATAAAATAAAATTGGACATATGACAAAATCACGTGACTGAATCTAACGGGTTTTATTTATTGGTTTTAACTAATAACATAAAGTGAATGTGACTTATCAGTTGAACAAGTTAAAAATTCGAACATGTGAATAAAGCCCATCACAGATTCTTTTTCGACACATGTTGGGTATTGATTCGGGTTTTAATCGGCCCAATTGAGTTTTTTGGCCCAATTTTATAATCATTTCAATTGCACGTGACGTTTGTCTGTTTTGTTTGTATAATTTTATTTTAATAATTTGCCCCGAAAATATGAAGTGAAAGAAAAAAAATTGGAATTTATTTTGTAATTTTCAACCAGATGGAAATGTAAATTAATTCACATTTAGACGAGATTTAAATATATATATATATATTTAAAATGTTAAAATTATTTACACTAGTAATAATAGTTCCTATCCTTATAATATGTGGTAAGAAATTACGCAAATTTGATTATGATAATTTGATAAATATATCAATTTATTTAATAATTTAATTTATTTAACAATTTTATTGTTATATTATTTAGTTAGAATTGAAAATTTAGATTAATTTAAAATTTATTTTGAATTAAAATTAAAATAAATTTATAATGAATTTAAATTTACCAGTTAAAATTTATTGTATTTATATATATATATATGCATATATAGATATTATATAGTAAAGTTAAGTTATGACACTAAAATGCAAATAGAAAGAGCTGAATACAAATTGAATTTGTGAAGAAAATGTCTCATTCATGTCAGGTGTAAATGGCACAGTATTTTACATGCTGCACAACCCATGTTACGTTATTAAAACACAAAAGATTTTCGGACAAGACAAAACCCCCCACGTGAGTGATGTTAACAGTTTTAACTTGAATGTGACTATTCATAACTCAAAGATTGCAAACATCTACTTCATCGATTTTTTCGGTTACACAGTGAACAGACTAGATTTTAGTTTGTAGAATTTTTGTTGGGCCGGATTTAAAGCCCGTTTTATTAGGCCTGGACCAAAGCCCATTTTGAGTGGATAAGTTTTTAAAACTAAAAGTTTGGTTTTAGAAATTTGGAATTATTTCAATTTTAAATTAAGCTGAAATAAAATTGTTAAGTTTGTTATTATTATTTGTTATTTTGTTATTTTTGAGTAAAATTGAAATAGAAAAGATGGTATATGAAATATTTTTATATTTCAATTTGGTTGCATCTATTTTTATTTTTTTTATTTTATTGATATATTAAAAAATAATTTAGTATTGGATGGACGAAATTAGTTATAAAAACCAATAATTTGGGTTTTATAATTTTTTTTATTTTTTATTTTTGACTTATGTTTTAAATATAAATTTATTTTGAAAAATAATTAGTTTTATTCTAAATTTATAACAATAAATATTATCCAATTTTATTTTTTAAAAAAATATTATTCAAGTCACAATTAGGTGAAACCTGATCCTAAACATCAAAAATAAAATTTGTAAAATCTATTTCTGCAACATTTTCAATATATTATATATATATATATATTTAAATGTTAATTCAAATAATTTGTCAGTAGTTTCACACAAATACCAGTTGTTCTAAACATTACAATCAAGAACTAAACATTCAATTGCTTGCATAGGAAAAATCACCTGAACATCATTAGTTCATCAAGAACAACAAATGCAACAACAATATTGAAAGATGAAGCTTCATTTTATATATGATCCTGTACACAAACCAGCTTTATACATGCACATATACACATGTATGTATATATAAATAGAAGACAGAAACACCAATATATATCATCATCATCATCTTATCAATGTCAAGCCAATAGCTGTAACTAAAAGAGTAGAAGGGACACCAAATTTCAAGTGTCTCCAGAAAGATAGAGTGTACCCCAACTGTGGAGCGCGGCGAGCCTGTTCGCATACTATTAAGTTAGCAGCTGATCCTAGTAGAGAGAGGTTTCCAGCCACAGTGCTAACCCATGCTAAAATCAACCAGGCCTTCTTTTCGTCGGCTTTCGATATCATTGCTGCTGATGCTGCTACTCGGGCTCCTAGCAAAAGGACTAACACATTGTGCACAATGCAATGTGTAAGGCATATAAGCATATAGTATGATGAAGTGAATATGAAGTTTAGAAGTATGATCATATCTGTAGTGAAATTTTAGGCGAAAAGAAAGACCATCTTGGCTATTATACGTCATTTACCAAAATAGATTCACTCTTCATGTATATATAATATGTGCCGGTTGATGTGGTAAGTGTCACTCTATACTATGAAACTGTTTGGGATAATTTGTGTTTTTGACTTCTGACAGAAGAAGAAAAGTAAAAACTTATAAGCATTTCTGGATTTCTATCCAAACAGCACTAGAAAGTGTTTTTGGATCCAAAAAGCTGTAAATATGCTTATATAAGCCATACCAAACAGACTCTATATGTTTCATTATAGGTTCGATATGCATATTTCCGTATCCTATCATCTATATATAATATAGTAAACCATTATGACATCTGTAGATGATGAAAATGTAAACCTATCACATTGCTGATAGCATGTAACATACTAATGTAAGTTATAAGCATGTCATTGTTTGATTAACCAAAATTGAATGAGTCTTTTCACTTTGTGATTCTAATCAATAAAAGAGGAACATGAACATACCAGTTGGAACATTAGAAGCCAAATTCGACAAGAAAAGTATGACAACAGCAAGAACTGCTATCCCACTGATGTGATCAATCTTTGCATAAGGCTCCATGAAATCCCAAAGAGTGCTAGGAATGCCAGTTCTGTTAAAGCCATTGACAGTAATAAACATCCCACAGAAGAATATCAGCAGCGAATACGACACCTGCTCAAATGAAAAGAAAAAGTTAAATAAGCTTTGAAATGTATGAATTAGTCTATCTATGCAGCTGCAGCTGATACTACTACCTTTTCCAGATTCGGCCGAGCATCCTTGAAATCAAGAACTGCAAGAGCTAGTGCAGCAGTGATTGCAGTCCATGACATGTTGAGTCCTACAAGTAAAGAGACTAACATACCAATGGTAACAAGATATACACATGTTTTCCATACCGTTCGTTTCCATCGCTCTTTTCCTTCAAAGGTGTCGTCTGAATGTATGTCTTTCGAACTGTCAACAGATGGAATCTCCTTTTGAAAAGTTCCGTCATTCAATACTTCTTTCGATACATTAGACATCCTGTTCGAGTCTGATGCATCAGTTGACGCCCTATGAATTTCATTATCAAGAGAATTAGGCCGGTTTCTAAGGCTGTCAACAAGACCTCTCTGTCCATTCACAGGATTGATATTTAAACTTATAGTTTCCATTTTAGAGTTCCACTCCTGCGAATTCGCAGAAGAGTAATGTGACATTGTGGCAGGCGAAAACCGATGAGAATTCACATCCTCTTCAGCAACAATTTCAGGAGTTGCATCCTCTTCATCCTTTTGAGAGGACAACAACTTCCAATACATAGTAATAAGAATCAAAGCATTCACAACCACACCAACAACCATAGCTGGGAGGATACCAATCAGAAATTCCCCAAACGGAATATTACTCTGAACAGCTATAACCAAATTCTGAGGATTACCAATAGGTGTCGCAGAGGATCCGATATTAGCACTTGATGCAAGAGCAAGTAGAAAAGGATGCGGCGGCAAGTTATGCTGCCTAGCTATTTTCAGCACAAACTCAGTCAAGACAACACAAGATGTGTCATTAGTAAAAAGTGCACTAGAAACAGCTGAAACCAAACATATTCGACATATTAAGTCTTTCGGTCCTCTACTCTTCCATGATAGCAACTTCCCTAAGTACTTGAACATATCAGCACGCTCAAGATACACACTAACAACCATTGTCCCAAACAAAAGACCAAGTATTGGAAGATCAATCGCCTCATAGGCTTGATCAGGAGTTATGACTCGGAAAATGACCATAAGCATCGCGCCTAATAAGGATCCTGCTGTCCTTCCTATAGGTAAAAACGGCACAGCAGGGAAAACAGCCAATATCCAAAAGATCACAAACGCAATTGAGCCTAAAACCACCTTTACAGTCGGAGCCATCGCCATTTTTTTCACCTTCTAAAACCAAACCTCACTCAAGCTTAAAACATCAAGAATTCAAACACCAATACCCTTGCACTTACAACCACCAATTCTTCACAAAACAAAAGGAAAACAATCAGGAACTAACATTAGATGATGTTTTTATACAACAATAGCAATGACAAAACTAAGAAGAACAAAATTGAAAGCTTAAGTTGACCAATACACAAACAGATAGAGTGCAAGAAGTAATCACAATCACATATTGATTGGCAATGAAAAAGTTCAATCTTTTAACCAGTTGACTAACATGAATCAATATAAAGAAACAAACCCAGATTCAGATTTCTCATAATAAACTGACAATAAACAAGATAAGCTCCAACAAGTAATCAAAATTTGACCTTTTCAAGTCATACACGAACAAAACAGAACAAACCCAGATGAGAAAACAGTTCAATAACTAGACATGACATAACACAATACATCACTATCTCATTCTCACCTGGATAAGAGATTGATATTGAAGAGAACTAAGTGATGTTCAAGTGATGAAACTCCACAAAACACATTTAAACTTGGTTGATGTTGTCCAGTTGGTTAGTTTCTTATCTACATGTAAAGTTTTTAACGGTTTATTCAATTTTTTAATGACAAAACTAGATAGAAGCTAAGACTTCTGTCATGTGAGAAAGGAGAACAACTTTTTCATCACATGACACATCATGTTCTGGTAGACATGTTGGATTTATGTGTAGTTTTTTTTTGTCCACAATCTTGGAAAATTAGTTTGGTTCATGTTGAGATTTAAAATGATTACCTTTTTACCATTTTGGATTTAACACAATGTTAGGATTTGATTTTTCTTTGCTTTCAAAATCTCAAGTTGATGATATAATGGATTTAAATTTTCATTTTCAATTACATGAACAATGGAATCTATGAAGACCAATTATTGAGTGTGAGCTGTGATGATAGTAATTTAGAGTTGTAGTGACCACAAAATGAACACTTAAATAATCTTGTGAATGTGTCAATTGTCAGAAAATTGTAGATCTTTGACTTAGATGGGCAATTCATTAATCAACATGTCAATTTTGAGTTTAGTTTAGTCTTTACTGTTACATTCACATATTATATCAGTTAACATTTTGTTTGTTATTTAAAATATTGAAAAGCCAAAACTGGACAATAATTGCTTGGTTGTACTACATAAACAACATTCATATACAAACCTACTCATAATTTATAGTATATACCTTATCATTGTCATACATTTTTAAAGTCAACAATACATCTGTCACAAATCTTATACATATCATATACAGATCAAATGAAGAAAATATGCATATACCTGTTGTTTTCCCAGTTATATACCTCAAACAAACAAAAATCAATATGATTCCTATATTAATATCTTCAAGATTTTCACAATCCAAAGTAAATCAATATCATTCATATTCATTCTACATTGACTACTTGATTGGATAGACTGACTCCGACTTCTGTCTATTTGTATTGTGTTAGAAATATCAGGTAGAAGCTACTAATACCAGCTTTTCGAAAATGACTTTTAATTCATTTCTTCTATAAATAGAAGACAGAAGTCAAAAGCAGAAACAATCACAAACGATACAAAAACAATGAAGCACAGTTCTGGGCAAATCAAGGAACTGATGAACAACAGGAACATGATCTGTACAAATAGTTTCATGATCTTCAAGCCATTGGAGCTAAATGAGCATAATCCGTAGGCAAGTTTTCGAACAGCTGTTTCTTCTTTTTTGTCTGCTATTTCGAAGTCGATAAGGAGGCAAGACAAAGACATGAGGGGTAGGATGCTATCTTACTACCATAACTCTACTGCTAACTCATCCCAGCAGAACAATTGCTGGCGTCAAAACATTAATGGCATACTAAAACGTTAAGATCAACTACCCTACTTTGTGTTTTTTGATCTATGTCCTACATATATCTGTCTAGTAAAGTGACACCAAACTCATACAAACATCAGCAGAACATAGTCTCGAAATGATTCGAATCCTAGAAGCATATATAGATGTAAATTTTTTCATATTATTACACATAAGAGAAGCAATGCATAACACAATAGCTATATATTCATGCAAATTTTTCGTATAACATCAAAAGAATGCCTATAAGTAACCACACTATTTATCCCCCTACAAACTACCATCTCTCTGCAATAGACATAACATCAAAAGGGATAAAATATAGTCCTCTCACCTCTGCGCCGCAATGCACAAATTGTGTGACTTTCGAATTTGCAGCTATAGGCGTAGCTGCAGAATTTGAATGTCATCGAACCTCAGACTGAAGCATAGGGAAGAAGGTCCAGTTGCTTGAAGATTTGGCTTCTTTTCCGGCAACTTTTTCATTACTCCACCATTCAGAGCTGCTGGTAGAGGGCTTATCAGAGGCTTCTCCTTCTGCATTGTCGAAATTGAACTCTTTATACGACCCGAGAGTGATCGAACGTTGCTTTCTATAACATTGCTCTTCTTCTTCTCCTTCTCCTGAACTTTTCTCACATATTTCATTACAAGTTTGGTTTTCCCCATTCATTACTTTCCCATCAAAAGGCTCATTGTCTTTCGATATAAATCTAGGCGAAGTTGCATACTTATTAGTAAGACATCTCGCAACTTCTTCACCACTAAGCTCAAACGAAACTCTATGGTGATCAATAACATGACCATCATTTCTAACCTGATTCTCAGAACTCTCAGCTACAACCTCAGAAACCATCATCTGATACTCCAATTGCAAACCATCAGGCGTCAAACAACCCGAACCACCCATCCCCAAACCATCAGGAGTCAAAGACCCCGAACCCAACCTAGAACCACCAATCCCCAAAACCTTCACACCACCCTTCTCCACAAAAGGAGAACAATTCCCCGAATTCGAATAACAAAACTTAACACCACTATTCCTCCTAGCTCTCTCCAAAGAAGATGTCAAAAGCTGCGCGAAAGGAACCTCAGGGGAGGAAGGACTAGTAGTAGCAAAGGTAACAGATTCAGGTGGAGGAGTACAAAGAGCAGTTGAAGGCTCAGTAGTAAAAGCAGAAAACACAGGCGGTGTCACCAGCTGTGTCTCATGTGCATACGGGCCTATAGCGAAAATCGCAGGACATCTAGGGGAATAAGTATTTATAGAAAGTGACAACAATCCGGCTGGGGATTGTGTCACTGATGGTGGCTCGAATGATGCCGGTGATGAAGGTGGAGCTATAAAAGGCAAAACTATAGTACTAGACTGAGCTAATAGACTTTCAGAACCGGAACCGGAACCGGAACCGATCAGTTGTTGTTGTTGGTGTTCGGGTACAAAGACAGCATGTGTTATTCTTTTACTTGTTTTATTATGAGATCCGAAACACCAATACAAGCTCCAACATCCACCCCATCTTCTCTTCTATATAAACAATAATATATCAAATCAAAACTTGATCCGAAAACAGAATTGAAAGTAATTACAGAATTTGTTTACCTGAACGGAGGAAGGCTGGATACGGGAGTCCGCGGAGATGATGGCGGTGGCGGCGGCGGTGACGGTGTCTACACTAGTTGGTGGTGTTGTGTTAGTCATCATTGTGTTGTGGTATACATGTATGTTGATGATTGATGAAGCAGATGTTGATTTTGAGTTGATTGAGTTGTGGTTTTGTTTATTCAATAATTGGGTGGTGATGGAGAAGAAGAAGTGGAGGAAGAGAAGCAAAGGTGTTGTGTTTTTTGGGTTCGGTTTGTCATGGAGTCGTTATCTTACAGTTTTATCATTCATTTTGCACTCTAATAATTGTTCTTTCTATTTTTATCTCCACTTCTAGTTTAACTGGTTTCAACTGTTTGTGTTAACTGGTTTTTGCATTTGACGAGGTAATAGAATATGAGCTCAATTACTCACTAGGCTAATTTGGGCGGTTAAAATAGAGCTGAAAATAGTGATTATCGGTCCGGGATTGCTTCTGCTTTTAGTATTAGGATGTTGAAAAAAAAAAAGTTGAAGTTATTTTCAGGAAATTAAAGGTCTGTTTGGATAGATTTATTTTTGACTTTTGTAAGTTGTTGCAGATGGTGTTTGAGTAATTGACAGAAGTGTTTTCGGCCTCTTAAAAATTCTTCCGGATAAAGTAAAAAATAGTAGCTTTCTAAAAATGGCTTATGCTTCTCTTTTTTCACAGACAGAAATTAAAAGTAAAAGCAATCTCAAACAGACACTAATACGATTGTTTCTATTTTTAACTTCTGACTATAGAAAAAGAAAAACAGAAACCATTGTTAGGAAGTTAATATTTTTTATTTTATCTGGAAGAGCTTCTGGAAGGTCAGAAGCACTTCTGTCAATTACCCAAACACCATCTAAAATAGTTTTCAAAAGCCAAAAACCAGTCTATCAAAATACATCATACTTCTGATTTCATCTAAAAGAGTTTTTGAGATGTCAGAAATATTTCTATCACTTATCCAAACACCAACTGAAATAATAATTTTCAAAATTAAAAAATCATAAATTAAAAGTCAAAAGTCAAAATTTAAAAATAAGCTTATCCAAACAGTCCTTAATCTATAGAAACATTAATCAATTTTATAACTATGTATTTTGATGGTGTCGAAAGTTTTAATCAATTCTATAACCATATAAATACATGTAACTTCCGAAAAAGTAACTTTTCCAAAACACACAATGATAATGACAAAGAATCTCCAATCCAAATAACTTTCACAACATGGCAACTTAATTACCATTTTGACCTTTCAACATTCTCACTATCTCCTCGTGATTTGGTAATTATATCTTTCACACAAAGTCAATCACTAACTAAACAAAAACATAATCACCCCATAATTAACAAAAGATTCACCTATCTTTCTAACGGACGAAATTGCCCTTAGAAGTTGATTGAATTTACGAAAAATGCCATGCATTTATTACAAAAGAAGAAATCAAGGAGGAGTTGTGTTGTGTAGTGGTTGTCTCCTTGTTTTGCGGTGTGCGCGTGAGACTCGTGATGGTTCTGATCATCTACATTAACTTTCTTATGGTCCTACATTATCTACCGTTTGATTAGTCCAATCTTGATGTTCACTTCTCTCTAACTTCTTCTTCGTCTCTTATTCACATTTTCGTACACCTCCCCTCCTCTCCCACTTATTACAATATCAGACCATCAAATAATATAAATATAAATATATATTTATAATATCAATAAAATTTTATTTAATTAAATAAAATTTATCTATATAATACTAAAATTTATAATTAAAATATATCGCATAATATTTTTTAATTTATTTTTATTTAAAAATTATGATATTATATTTATAAAGAAATTTACATATTTTTAATTTATATTTAAACAATTTTTTTTAGTTAAATGACTGTTAGTATTTTGAAATTTGTATAAGTTTATAATTTAAATATATATTTTTAAAATTTAATTTTATAAAAAAATCTTCTAAATATTTAAGAAACAAATTATTTAAATATTATATATATATATATATATAATATTTCGTTATTTAAGGGTGTGTATGGAATTTTTCTTTAAAAATACATAAAACTTTTGCTAAAAAGAGAAAAAAACATTGAAGTGTGGATACATCAAGTGGTGCACGTGTGGTCTAATGCATTGGATTATTAATTTTAGTTTATAAATTTTAATTATCAATTAACATTTTTTTTAATCAATTAACATTTGATTAATAACAAGTAGTAATGTAAATACTCTATTATGTTGTAAACCAGCTATTGCAGAGGTAGATTCCACCATGAGTACACCCCCCATGCATGCTCGTTTTTAAATCTTGTTTGACACATGGCACATAGATTTTGCATATATATATTACATGATCATATCAATAGAAAGGTGTGTGGTTTTGCTTGGTTTTCATTTCTCTTCTTCATTATCCTTCTTCTGATATTTTATTCTCGTTCTCTGCACTTCATTGTTACATTTTCATAATATTCAAGATCCAAGATCCAAATTCATCAGATCCAAGATCCAAATTTATCAGGTTACTTTCTGATTCCAGTTTATTTTTCAGTTGATATTAAACTGTTTTATTCTACCCTAATTCTATTTTATTTTCACAACACGTTATCAGCACGAGTATGCTCTCTGGTTGCCGCTTTGCCGGATCTTCCAGATCAGAAAGTGTCTGGTGATGATGTTTTCTTTCTTCTACGTGTTCTGGGAAATTTTGGAAATTTTTGAAAAAATACCATTATTCACCTGAGTTGAATAAATGGTGGATCTGGAAAGTTTGAAATGATAATATTATTCACCCGAGCTGAATAATTGAATTTTTGGAAATTGAATTCTGGATATCTGGAAATTTAAAGAAAGTGTTCTTGTTTTGCAGAAAATGAACCAATACAAATTCGAGCCATTGTTGGTTTCTGGAGCAAATTATATGAGATGGTTGAGTGATTGTGGGATAAGGTTGAAATCCAAAAACCTGTACGGGACTCTGGATAAAAATAATGAAACAACCGAGCAGCAAAAGAATAAAGCTTTGATTGTAATCCGAACCCATCTGAATGATGATTTACAAAAGCAGTATATGACTGTCACTGATCCTGCAGATCTGTGGCAAGCATTGATTTCTAGATACAATCGCCAAAATGAAATCATGTTGCCTGAAGCACGTGATGAGTGGGCCAATTTAAGGTTCCAAGATTTTAAAAGCGTGAGCGAATACAACTCAGCCATGTATTTGATTGTGAATAAGCTGAAAATATGTGGGAAACAAAATCTGACCATGAAATGTTAAATAAGACATTTACCACATTCCATCCTTCCCAAACAATTTTACAACAGCAGTATCGGGAAATGAAATTCCAAAAATATGATGATTTGATTAGACATTTAGATATTGCTGAAAAACACAACCAGTTGTTGTTGAAAAACAGTGAAAGGCGCCCTGTTGGCACCCAAGCATTCCCAGAAGTGAATGCACATTATAATGAAAATCCAGGCCGTGGTCGTGGTCGTGGCCGTGGTCGTGGCCGTAATTCTGAACGTTGGAATGATTTTGGAAATGGACGTGGTAATAGCCGAGGTGGTCGAAGTTCTGGAAATGGTCAGGGACGTGGTCGTAATAGGGATTATGGATATCCATATCATAATCCAAATGCTCCCCAGAAGTGGAATAATAATAATGCTAGTTCCAGCAAAGGAAAAGAAGTTATGGAACCACCGAAGTTTAATCGTGGTCCATGTTATAGATGTGGTTCCCCCACTTGTTATTCGAGAACTTGTCGCGCTCCCAAACATGTAGTTGAAGCTTATCAGAAGCTGAGGCGTGAACAAGAAAAAGAAAGGAATAACGAAACAAATATGGCTGATGTTTTTGGCGATGGTGATACTGGTCCTGTTGACATATCAAATCTGGAAACCGCTGATTTCTTTGAAGATCCTGATGGGAAGATAGATCACCTGATTGGTGATGGAACTGTTAATTACAAGTGAATGTATTTCCTTGTTTTTGAAATGTAAATAGAATGGAATGTAATTTTAGTTTTGATTGTAAATATTTGTAAATAGTTATGAATATTACATTTCCATTCAATTAATGTTATGTTTCATTTTATTAAAGGTCATGGGTTCGAATCAAGATTTAGTTATACCTGGAGATATATGTTTAGCCGATAGCGCTACAACCCATACGATTTTGAGAGATACAAAATATTTTCTGGAATTGATTCCAATTCAAGTTAAAGTGAATACCATATCAGGTCCAGTAGATCTGATCGAAGGCTCCGGAAGAGCTTCAATTGTATTACCAAATAGCACTGAATTGGAAATCAAAAATGCGTTATACTCTCACAAATCCAGAAGAAATTTGCTCAGTTTCAAAGATATAAGAATGAATGGATATCATATCGAAACAGTTGATGAAAAGGGTGTTGAATATTTGTGTCTTATTTCGAACAAATCAGGCCAGAAGCTTGTAATTGAAAAATTACCCATTTCATCATCTGGATTATATTATACAACCATCAAGCATACTGAAACCCATGCTATTGAGAACCAGAAGTTCTCTGATCCAAGAATATTCCAGCTTTGGCATGATAGATTTGGGCATCCGGGATCCACAATGATGCGAAGAATAATAGCGAATTCAGAAGGGCATCCACTGAGAAATCATAAAATCCTACTGAATGATAGGGACCTGTGTATCCCATGTTCCCAAGGAAAATTGATAACGAAACCATCGTTTACGAAAGTAGGTTTTGAATCTCTATCGTTTTTACAGAGAATTCAAGGAGATATATGTGGACCGATTCATCCACCTAGTGGACCCTTTCGCTACTTTATGGTATTGATAGACGCATCTGCAAGATGGTCCCATGTATGCTTGTTATCCACTCGTAATGTTGCTTTTGCAAAGTTGCTAGCACAGATTACTCGATTACGAGCTCATTTTCCAGATTACCCTATTAAGAGTATAAGACTTGATAATGCTGGAGAATTTACGTCGAAAGCATTTGATGAATACTGTCAAGTATCTGGGATTGATATTGAACATCCAGTTCCGCATGTTCATACCCAAAATGGATTAGCTGAATCATTAATTAAGCGCCTTCAATTAATTGCGCGAACATTGTTAATGCGCTCGAAATTACCAGTAACTGTTTGGGGACATGCTATATTGCATGCTGCAGTTTTGATTCGTATCCGTCCAACTGCTTATAACCAATATTCCCCATTACAATTGGTATCTGGGAATCCTCCTAACATCTCACATTTGAGAACATTTGGGTGTGCTGTATATGTACCCATTACCCCAACTAAAAGAACGAAAATGGGGCCCCAAAGACGTTTAGGAATTTATGTGGGTTTTGATTCCCCATCAATTATCAGATATTTGGAACCAATGACAGGAGATTTATTTACAGCTAGATTCGCTGACTGTCATTTTGATGAAAGTAATTTTCCATTGCTTGGAAAAGGAAATAATTCTCCAGAAGAGAAATCTGAATTAACCTAGAAGGTTCCAAATTTGGCGCATATGGATCCACGTACCCCACAATGTGAACTCGAAGTTCAAAGGATCCTACATTTACAAATGATAGCTAATCGAATGCCTGATGCATTCAATGATACTTCAAAAATAACCAAGTCTTATATTGAAGCTGCTAATGTACCAGCAAGGGTAATTGTCCCAGAAGGACAATCTCAAAAGACAATAGCAAATGAAACTCCTATCCCTCGCCAGAAGCGTGGTAGACCCTCTGGTTCAAAAGATACAGTTCCAAGGAAAAGGAATAAAAATGATCTGGATCCTAAAACCACATCTGATGAAATCCCAAAAGTTGATGAGATTCCTGAAAATAACCTCCCAGAAGGAGAAAATAATACGGAAATACCAGAATCAAAAAATGAAGAAATTTCCATATACTTCATCCAAGAGACTTGGAATCGAAATGAAACAATTGTTGATGATTTGTTTTCATATTCAGTGGCAGTTAGTATTTCATATGATGATTATGAGCCACATGATATCCAAGAATGTAAAAATAGGCATGACTGGGAAAAATGGGAAGAAGCAATCCAGGCAGAATTAAATTCGTTGAATGAGCGGAAAGTTTTTGGACCCATAGTTCAAACACCTGAAGATGTTCAACCAGTTGGTTACAAATGGGTATTCGTTCGGAAACGAAATGAAAAAAATGAAATTGTGAGATACAAAGCACGTTTGGTTGCACAAGGATTCTCACAAAGACCTGGAATTGATTACGATGAAACGTATTCCCCAGTCATGGATACAATTACATTTCGATTTCTGTTAAGTCTTACAGTTGCTGAAAAATTGGAAATGTGTTTAATGGATGTAGTTACTGCGTATCTGTATGGATCACTTGATTCTGATATTTACATGAAGCTCCCAGAAGGACTGAAATTACCTGAATCTCATCAATCAAAATCTTGAAATTTGTATTCCATAAAGTTACAAAAATCTCTGTATGGATTGAAACAATCTGGGAGAATGTGGTATAACTGCCTGAGTGAGTATTTGGTTAAGGAATGATACCAGAATAATACAATATGCCCGTGTATCTTCATTAAGAAATCAGGGTCTGGGTTTGCAATTATAGCAGTTTATGTGGATGATATGAATATCATTGGAACTCCAGAAGAGATCCAACAAACTGCTGAATATCTGAAAAAGGAGTTTGAAATGAAAGATTTGGGAAAAATGAAATATTGTCTTGGTCTGGAAATTGAACATAAACCAAATGGGATATTGGTTTATCAATCAGCATACATTGAAAAAGCCCTAAAAAGGTTTAATATGGATAATGCCCATCCATTGAGTACACCCATGGTTGTAAGAACACTTGATCCCAAAAAGGATCCATTCCGACCGAAGGATGATGACGAACAATTACTTGGTCCTGAAGTACCATATCTGAGTGCAATCGGTGTGCTGTTATATTTGGCTCAATGTACGAGACCAGATATCTCGTTTGCTGTAAATTTATTAGCGAGATATAGTTCTGCACCAACCCGTCGTCATTGGAATGGAATCAAATATTTTACGTTACCTGAAAGGTACGAAAGATTTGGGATTATTTTATACGAATTCTGATAAATTTCTGGGTTTGACTGGTTATGCCGATGCTGGATACCTTTCGGATCCGCATAAAGGACGTTCTCAAACTGGCTATATTTTTACGTATAATGGTACTGCGATCTCCTGGAGATCTACAAAACAAACTTTAGTAGCCACGTCCTCGAATCATGCTGAAATTTTGGCATTACACGAAACCAGTCGAGAGTGTATTTGGTTGAGATCAATGATCCAACATATCCAGAATTCATGTGGTATCTCCGAAACTACGAATGGGCCAACTGTCATTTTTGAAGATAATGCTGCATGCATCGCCCAAGTTCGGGGAGGTTACATCAAAGGAGATCGAACCAAGCACATTTCCCCAAAATTCTTCTACACCCACGAGCTTCAAAATACGGATCAGATCGATGTGAAGCAAATCAGATCCTGCAATAATCTAGCCGATCTATTAACGAAATCGTTACCGACATCAACTTTTGAAAAGCTCATTTACGAGATCGGAATGCGAAAGCTCTCCAAATTAGTAGATTAGATTATGGGTGTAATTAATAGGGGGAGTTTTTGTAATTGGATTCCACAACTGTACTCTTTTTCCTTCGTCCAGTTTTTATCCCACTGGGTTTTTCTGGCAAGGTTTTAACGAGGCAGTCAATAGGTGGAATCCAAGGGGGAGTGTTGTAAACCAGCTATTGCAGAGGTAGATTCCACCATGAGTACACGTGCCCCCATGCATGCTCGTTTTTAAATCTTGTTTGACACATGGCACATAGATTTTGCATATATATATTACATGATCATATCAATAGAAAGGTGTGTGGTTTTGCTTGGTTTTCATTTCTCTTCTTCATTATCCTTCTTCTGATATTTTATTCTCGTTCTCTGCACTTCATTGTTACATTTTCATAATATTCAAGATCCAAGATCCAAATTCATCAGATCCAAGATCCAAATTTATCAGGTTACTTTCTGATTCCAGTTTATTTTTCAGTTGATATTAAACTGTTTTATTCTACCCCAATTCTATTTTATTTTCACAACATATTCTTATTTTTCCGTGCACTCTTTAGGTTTCTATCCTTTTCATTATTATCTTTTTAATTATTTATTTGGATAAATTTTATAATTTTTTTTTATAATTTATATAATATTTTGATAATGAAATCACAACCTCTTTTGTATTGGACCATCTAAAGAGCCTTTTCACTTAGACTTATTTTTCAACAAATCAATGTCACACTTTTATATTTCTTTTTATTTATTTTTTTCCCTTTGAGGAAGAAAAGTTCAATGTACTGATTATTTATTTATTTATTAAAATCTTATAAACAATAATGCATCATCATAACTTAAAATTAATTTTAAAAAAAATATTTATAAAATATGGATCTTATGGTTGAATTTTTAAATCAAACTAATAATTTTTCATTTTTTAAAAAATAAATAACTTATTCTTATTTTATCTATTTTTTATTGAAAATTAAATAAATTTTTTATATATAATTTTACAATAAAAGAACACATATTACATTGCAATATGATAATTTTTTTAAAATAATGATTTTATTAATTTTTTAATTTATATATAAAGACAACAATGATTAATCTTTTCAAATCCACCCGTGTGAGATGGTTAGGTTAACTTTTAGTGGCTTTATGGAGAAAATAGAAAATAAGAAGATAATTATTATTTGAAAAAAATAATAATAGTTTATGAAATTGGGGTCCAAAAAGATATTATAAAATTGAAAAAAGAAATAGATATGGAGGGTGGTTTAGTGTAGTTTTGGCCCTACACACATAAAGCTAAACCCAACACACCACATGTTTGTATGTATCAAGTAGGTGAGACTTGATATTTTATCTTCATTATTTCTTTTGTTTATATTTGTCCATCTTTTGCTTCTCTTTTTGCATATATAATATGTTTATGTTTATATGTGTACATTCATGTACATTAGTTATGGTAGATGGGGAAGTGTTTGAATATTAATACTATCAAACTTTTCATGTTCTAAGTTTGGAGTGTATAATATAACAAATATATTTGTAGAGTTTATGTATTTAAATAGAAAATATTTTTAAGACTGATAAAGATTAGAAGGTAATTTAATAGACAGATTAGTCGAATTGACGATTTTATTAGTTAAGATAATTTGATGAATTCTTACCCTGCTATATAAGTGAAAATGATAAATTGATTTGATATTATGGGTCTATTTGGATAGACTGACTTTTGGTTTCTGATTTCTGAAAGCTGTTTCAGATGGTATTTAAATAAATGTTAGAAGTGCTTCTCACCTCTTAGAAGTTTTTCTATATGAAGTAAAAAATATTAACTTTCTGAAAATGGCTTCTACTTTTCTTCTTTTATAGACAGAAGTTAAAAGTGGAAGCGATTCCAAACAGACCCTATATAGTTGAGAGACTAAATTGAAATATTATATAATTAGAGGGTAAAATTAAAAATGTTAGTCAAATTTAGGGGTTTGAAGATGATTGTGCAAATAAGAGAAGCAAAATTAGAGCATGAATGAGTAAATGCCCAATTTTGAGGCCAAGCCAACATATCATGGGCTTTTGTAAGCCCAAATCCAATACAAAGATAGATTCTGTTTGCACAAAACTGGTAATACTGATAACACAACACTTTGCTCACTATGAAGTCTCAAGTCCTCCTTTCCTCATCTTCCTCAATCAAGATAATTACTTTTGGACACTATCATCCATAAATCAAAACAACACATGTTGGGTTTTCAAAAGATCTAATCTTTTTTCCTCATTTTAAAACACCATAAATCAACCATGATCATGGCCTCACCATGTTTATGTTCAACACTCTCTCTATCTTCCTCAATCTCACTCTCCCACCACAGAGGCTCAAGCTTTTGTCTACCCACATGGATTCCTCAACTGGGGTTGTCTCCTTTCTCTTCATGGAATGGTTTGAAGCAATTGGGCGTCTCAATCACTCCAAAGTCTATATCTTTAGGTTGGGTTTCTTAGTTTTTTTTTTTCTTCCTCAATTGTTGGAATTTGTTAATGTGAGTTTTGTGAAATGATTGTGTTTTACAGGGAAGAGAAGGAAGTTTAATAAGCTGGTGATTTATGCTTCTTTGTTTGGTGTTGGTGCACCTGAGGCTCTTGTTATTGGAGTTGTGGCTTTGTTGGTTTTTGGTCCCAAAGGTCTAGCTGAGGTGATTGTTACTTCTAGTGCAATATATTTAACTGTTTGTTGTTTGGTCATCATATGTAATGATAAATGATGTTTTGAAATTCTGAAATGATGTTAAGGTATTGAGAATTATGTATATGGAATTCTGTAATGGATATAAGGTTCTTTCTGTGGTTGATTAGGGAATTGAATATTTTGATGTGATAGTAAGTGGTTAACATTAGTTAAATTCTGTGTTTGTGGTATGGCCTTGATGTTCACTACTTCTGTATGCAATATTTGAAATCGTAACTAAACCTTCCGATTTCGAAACCTGAAGTACTAATGTTAGCATGCAAGGAGAACACAACTATGTTGTACTAATCAAGACAAGTAGCCATTGTAGAATGCGAAATCATGATTCGGAAGGGTCGCCCCTTCGAATGTGTATTTGCAAGAGTTTGGTGTGGAGGGTCAATATTAAGTAATGTTGTTCTTGTGAAATGGTTGATATACCTTTGCAGAATATATGTTATTCAAGTCGATATCTGATTCTGTGTTCTATTCTTTCATGACAAAGCAGAAAACATTAGAGCCATTAGTTGATGACTTGAGTTTAGAGGATTTGGTTATTAGGTTCAGAAGTCTGCTTAGTGTTTTTACAACTATTTTATTTTTCTAATATAGTTTGATTATGAAATGAAGGTTGCGCGGAATTTGGGAAAAACTCTGCGTGCATTTCAACCAACCATTAGAGAAATACAGGTAGGTTCAACTTCATATTTTCCATTCTGATCATATTTGTGAAAGGATGATATAAAAACTGCTGCTCTCCTCATTCATTTTCAGGATGTTTCTAGGGAATTCAAGAGTACCCTTGAACGTGAAATTGGTCTTGACGATATGCAAAATACATACAACCCTTATAGAAACAACTACTCAACTCCACCAGTGGCCAACCCAAACGATTCCACAGATGTAGCTGACCCCAGTGAGTCCATTTTCTTGCTATTATTGTCAATCAATCAACATTTATTGGTTCTATTTGCTATTCTTCTAATTAGAGACTGTCTAGTAGGCAAGAACATATCAAGATGATTCAGTGCATAACAATACTATTGTGATGGTATTGTGATTTGCTTAACTCAGCCATGTTGCCTGAGAAAATTTTCTGATAATAGACTAATAGGCCTAGTTGTGCTATATTACTATAGATTCATATTATCATTGCTCTTTGTATTAGTTCATGCTTGCATAGCCAAATTGAGCTGCCTTTCACTCATGATGTTGATAAAACTTCCTGCAAAATCGTTTTCATTTGTCTAAATCAGCAGATGGTTCTCCGTCCTCAAACAGAGCGTACACCTCTGAAGAGTACTTAAAGATCACAGAAGATCAGCTCAAAGCATCTGCAACTCAACAGCAGGCACAATCACAATCACAACCACCACCTCCCCAAGAAGAAAGTCAGCCTGAAAATCAAACTCAGTCTCAAGGTAGTATATTCATCAACTACTTGTCTTGCCATGTTATACTTTCACTAACATGTTCTTGGTAGCAGCAGCTGTTACAGAAACAACCAGTGCCTCATCACCGGCGCCCCAGAAGCCTGAGAATCAAGCATGAAGTTTTGCAGCAACCGGTGAATGCAACTAATGAGTTTCCATCTTTTGTGAATCTCACTTTGAAGTTGATGTAAGTAGAGCTTAGAAGTTTTGTAGTGAAGCAACCATGAGAAGTTCATCAAATTCTTGAATACTTGTAGAATATGATTTGGGTTTGATTCAATTGCAAAAAGGGTGGTTCCATTTCATTAACTAACAAACAATGATCATTCTTTGCTTTTCTGTTGGTGATGAATCAAGGAGCAAAGACACAGGATAAAATTTTCTTTGCAAAATTATAAGGAAGCCGCAAATTATAATGTTAACACATATAACAGTTTCAAAGATCAAAATTCTGCTACAACAAATTCATTTGTCTTTGAGATTCAAAATCTGGGTAGTCACCATTAGCCTGCCCTCCATAACCATACATATCGAAAAACTTGTCATCTGATGGCATATTATTTACCATATCTCGTCCTCTATAAGCTGCCTCCCATGTAGCTGGAGTAGAAGGGTTTGAGATTGAAGCCTCTTGATTTACGACAAAGGGATTTGGATTCTGAGGCGAATTCGCAGTAGCTCTCCTACCTGAGGAGTTCATTTGTGTTACAGATATAGATGCGGATGATTGTTGTTGCTGGTTCTTCATTGGTGATTTTGGTCGAAGAGACTCTATTTCAGGCGTAGTAATGACAAGATGAGGTGCTTCTGGAGGTGGATTCCGTCCGCCCCCTCCTTGCCAAACCTTTCCATCCTTGTCAGAGAAGTTTCGGATGTAGGACTGAAAGATTAAAAAGACACTGATCAGAATTTCTTCCAAGAAACAGTTCGTAAAAGTAAAATTACTATTGAGATCAACAAGTGTAAGCAATTAGAGGAATTCTGGTTTCTGCTCCAGTTTCACAGTCAAAACAAAAATATGATTATGATGCTAATCCAAGTCGAATGGATATCACCTCCCACATGTAAGAAATAAAGCCTACATCTCAAGACACAAAATTCAGCTTTCAATTAAATCCCATACGTACCTCCTTATTGAAATTTGATGAGGACAGTCCATTGCCAACAGTCAACCAACCAGATCGGATATTGTGATCTTCACCGAAAAGCTCAAGCCTTCTGCGGCCTAGAGCAAAGTGCTCAATTATCCTATACATATCTTCAGGCTTTCTAGTTGAACCTGCAATTTCATTACCATAAAACTCTTAAATTCACATGTACAAATCACCGTAAAACAAATTTGAAGAGGTAACCGCAATACAAATCTAAAACTATTAACATAAAAACCAATATAGCTTTGTAAAAACAGCAAAATTACATATAGCTTTTATTCTACAGACTCCATTTTAAGAAACAAGTTCAAGTTCAATGAGAATATGCTACAGCAATCAACAATATAAAAAGGTTAAGTACTATTACTAACCATAAGGAGGTTCCTCAGCAATTATGACATCAGTGTCAATGTTTGCATGGATTATATGGCCATCAGTACTCCGGCGGACAGTTCCTTTTATACCCATGAGGCAGTGTTCCTTCATTGAGATGTAAAGATAATGAGGGAGAAGCAGTAAATTTATCATCAAAATTTCATATGCAGTAGGCTTATAAAGTGTAAGATCATGCCACAAAGACCTGGAATGCAGAAAAAACATCCACCAACCTTTGAATGCTGAAATAGCGTGTGAGAATCATGGCGCAAGCCTGGAGTTGCATTATTTTTGTTTGTCTTCACCCAACAGATGTCTTCACATCTCCGAAATCCCCACTGCCAATTTCAGGAAAATGGTTGAATCATCCAATGAATCCAAAAATCTTACAACATACCAGATTATTCATGTCCTATTTACATAAAAGTCATAATCACATACCTTCTTCAGACATTGCCGACCCTGTTCAAGACCAACCCCATCCCCCACCCAAAGGAAGATGAATGACGGAGTATCTGCAATTGCCTGAGAGCACAGCAAAATTTGAATATAATTATCACATTGATATCTATAATAATAGCAATACTTTATGTTCAATAATCATCAAAGCAGGATATAAATGTCATCAGCCGGCTAGCATACTGTTGCATGAACAATATACCTTTGTAATTCAAAAAGACTGACAAGTAAAACATTAATAAATAAATAAATAAATTACCTCAAGCTTGAGGTTCATAATTTCTTCAAATGTCCAGTATTCCATGTTGTCTGCAACACCAGGAGCACGATGCACATATTCTTCCCAAGGTGGATCCACAAGAATAACATCAAACTTTGTCCCAAAGAATTCAGGGGTCAGCTCAAATTCACGGAGGTCACATTTAAAGTACATGGGAGAAGTTGCAGATTTGGACACAATCTCATCTTTTTTCTGTATAAGCTCCCTAAGCTTGGGGTAGTCTTCTACAACATTGGTCAGCTCTAACTCCCTAATGAAATTCTGTGGCCGCATACCAGTGTCAACAAAATTTTGAGAGTAATCATTCTGCTCTCCTCGGGAAGGAGCTTTACCAGGACCTCCACTGTTTCTAGGACCCCAACCACCAGAGGGTTTATCAGGTGGTGTCCCTCGTCCCATTGGTCCAGAAGCATTATAGCCCTGTCCAGACATGTTAGGAGGACCTCCTCTTCCAGGACCTGTTTGGTTGAAGTACATACCAGGATTTGGTGCATTCCCAATGTTGGGAGGAAATCGTGGCCCTGAAGGTCCAGGAGGTACAGGAGAAAGCCCAGGTGGAACACCAAGCATATTCATATCTACTCCACGAGGCCCAGGCCAAACCACTGGGGGACTAAAGGGTGGAATGAAGACACCAGGATTAATCGGAGGACCAGGAGCCGGTGACATATTAGGTGTAAGAGGCTGCATTGGTCCAGGTGGAGGCATTCCAAGAGGCCCAAATGGCGACCCCATAATGCCCAATGGCACAACCTGTTGGTTATCCCTCCCGGAAGGCCTGCCCCTCCCTCCTCTCCCAGGTCTGCTCCCTTTCATACCCTGTGAAGGACCTCTGCCAAATGATCCTGGTTCTTGATTCCCATACGGAGGCTGTGAACCCCCAGAACCTTGAGAACCAGCACCACGACCAGACACAGAACCTTTCTGGCCTCTTCCTTTTCCTCCTTGATAATCATTTTCATCCCTCCATGAATTGGGGTCTCGCATAGAAGTACCATCATCCATAAATCTATCCCTAGAATCTTCAGCAGATCCATACATGTCAGGCCTTTTGGTCCTTTCATCTCTCATATACGCCCACTCTTGCTCATTTGGAGCCAATTGAGCATCAGACTGATGACCACCTTCATTTCTCCTCGGAAAATTGGATCCAGGCTCTGCTCTTCCATAGTCAAGAGGTTTGGTTTGTATTTCTATCACATCATAATTCTCATTCGAAATGCCAAAATTTGAAGATGTTTTAACTGCTTCACCCCTAATCCCATCCTTCCTATTACCTGTTCGTCCATGGGGCCTTTCGTGGTCATTTCTCTCACGAGCATGCCTTGGTAGCTCCCACTCTCTGCTGCGATCATAATAGACATCCCCATCTTTTGACTCCTTCTCATTGCTAGTTGGTCTTCTTTTCCAATTTTCTTTTGAACCTTCACGATCCCTGTTTCGGTCACTCCAGCCATCATCCCTAGCTTTTGATCTGTCCTCCCTATGACCATCTTTTTCCAATTCCTTACGCTTGGGGTCAATACTTCTTTCATATTCTAACTCAGTGTATTCTGATTCTTGATGCCGCTTCCCACTCCTCTCAGGAGTCCTTGACCGGTTGGAGCGCCCTGATTCCCTAGCACTTTTGTCTCTTGTCCAAGTATTCCCATCTTCATCTTTGTTGGAAGATCTTTCTCGGACTTCAACAGTATCCCTACCAATTGAAGATCTCTGCTGTCTTTGCTTGTCAATTTTATCCCTACTCGATCTATCTTCATAATTAACTGGACTACTCCTATTTTCTTCTTCTAGAGCATCTACCTTTCCTTTGCTTTTACTCTTCTCAGAATCAACTCTTCTGTCTTCCCTATTGTTCGATTTAACGCCCTTCTCATTGCTCAAGTCTAAATTCCTGCTTTTACTCTCACTGAGCTCATGTCTACCAGAGGAACTTCTCTCCTTAGAATCGGAAGCTTTTCCACTACCTGGATCAGTTCTTTCAAATTGACTATCTTCGGCTTTCCTGATGCTATCGGAATCATCCCATCTTCTCCTCGAGCTTCTCCCTTGCTCAGAAGAATCATGACCCTTTTCTCGGCCACTTTCCCTTCTTTCTGAGTATCTGGAATCTCGATCTCTATCCAGTGTTTTCTCAAGCTCAACATCATGTGATCTTTCTTCCTTATTTTTGCTTCCACTCCGGGAACTCTCATGCTCGGAGAATTTTGAACTTGCTTTCCTTCTCTCAGTTTCATCAGTTCGACTGTGCCCTCTACTCCCTGACTTGTCTCCACCTTCTTTCCTGATCTCTGCTTCCCCATCCTGGTACCAACTACTCAACTTTTCCAAGGAACTCTCCTCCTGCTTTCTCTTCAACAGCTTAGATCGTTCTTTCCTAATATCATAATCATCATCATCACTATCTGCTCTGCTTGAGCCACCTAACCTCTTACGATTCTCACTTCTATCACTAGAGCTTCGCCTTCTTCCACTTCCATCTAACCCATCAGCTTCTTCTACATTACTAGGCTTTCTGGATTTGCCTGACCTATGTTTCCTCTTATCACCACCTTCCCAATCTTCATCATCCCTAGTCCTTTCAGTTTTCACATCAATGTCATCCTCTATGTCTCGTTTACCATAGCTTCGACTATGTTCAGGTGAATCCATCAATACTTCCTTAAATAGCTCTTCCTCTACACTCTTTATAACGATTTCCTTGCCCCAACAATATTTTAATCTTGTAACCAATAACTAAAAACTGAAAAGAAAAAAAAAATGAAGAATGGAGTTAGACTATCACTCAACCATACATTATACACAAGTAATTCCCCAACAAATTTCACAGCCCAAACATTATATCACTTCACTTCACTTCACTTCAAACAATTTCACACAAACCAAAGTAGAAAAAATCCAAATCCCTAAAGAACTCTAAATCCTAATCACAGAACAACACTCATCTCTTCAACTAAAAACCAACAACATATCCTCTACAAACCTCACAAACAACAACACAATATAATTAAACAATACACATAACCAAATCTACAATCGAATATCAAGCAAGCAACACAATCACCTACTAAACTCATCTCAATAAACCAAACGAATCAGACTCACAAATTGAACAAACCACCAAAATGACCAAATCTACAACACAACAGCACAAAAACAAAACCCATAAAAAAACCCTAAAAGTAAACCATACGTGACAAATAAGAATTGTTTTGAAGTTAAAGATGAAGCAGCAGGAAACGGTACCTTACATTTTCGAAACCTCAGCGATTGGGGGTTTTGAGAGAAGCTGGAAATAGAATAAAAGACAAGTAAAACCCCTGATTGTTGCTTTGATTTGGATTTGGTGGAGACAACAGTAGCCTCTCTCTCTTCTCTCTGTATCGGCAGAGTTGAGAATTTGGATCCGACCCGGTTTTTTACTTGGGTCAAAAGGGTTTCATGTTATGGGTTTATTGTGTTCTGCTTGTAGTTTTTTATTTGATTTTTTTTTTAATGAAAAATATCCTAGTAGTTGGCGGTACGGTAATAGTAAGATCCTGTAATCATTATGAAATAGAGACAGTGGATTGAATAATATTATGAAAAAATATATATATTTTAAATAATAGTATTTATTATATAATTAATTAGAATATTAATACAATTAAAAAAAAGTCGAAATTTTATTTTTATAAATTGTTAATATTAAAGATAATTAATTTACTAATCTTAATTTTTGACTAATGATTGAAGTAGCAATTGCAGATAAAAATTGGATAACTATAATGTATATGATATACTTATTTCAATATAAAAATATATTGCCATAATTTTTTTTAAAATATCACCATAATCTAAAACTAAAAAAATATAGTATAATAGATTAAAGAATGTATTGAAGTTTCTTTTTACATAATCTACCAAACCTAAATATTATTAGTATTATTTAAATATATATATATATAGTATACAAATTTGAATTGATTTATTTTAATTTATAGGAAATAAAAATTATGTAAGGTTTATTGGTTTTAATGTTAATTATTACATCTTTAAAAAAAATCAAAATAAATAAAGAAATGTGTGTGTTTTTTAAAGAAAATAACTATAACATACTAGTTGGGCCGACCATTGTGGGGCTCATTTGGGCCGGATCTCGATTCTTGTAAATTTTTATTTAACCGTCAACTATTTAATAATTATGTTATGCCCAAAACATTTTCTTATTACTGTATTTATTTAATTTCTCCATAGATTATTAACTTGTTATTTTATTTGTGATTTGATTTATTTAAAGTTGGAATTAATATAACATTAACAAATTTAATTAAGATAAATTATTTTAGATTCAAAATTATAAAACCCAAAACACCAATAATAAATAATAATAATAATAATAATAATAATAATAATAATAATAATAATAATTAAATCCAAAAGACAATTAGCATTCACACAAACAAAAACCCACCTAAAGAACACACACAAACATCATCATCATCAACTAATCAAAAACAAATTAAATCACCAAAACAATCACATTAAATTCATAAACCATCATAATTAAAACCCTAATTTTCCTCCATTAAAAACTCCTTATCCTTCTCCAACCTCTCCATAGCTCCCTCTTCCAAGCTAATCTCCACGTCAATACTCCTCCCGCCAATCTTCCCCGGGTACAAATACACCATCCCATCAAACCGGTTATTCAACCCGCTCCGAACACTCTCGGGCGACCCGAACCCGAAATCCACATCATACACTTTAAACCTCGGCGAGCTCCCGACGGCGACACAGTTGACACCGGCGTCCTTCCACTGGAATATCTTCGGCGCCGCCTCCCACTCCTTGTTCCGTCCCTCAATAGCCTTCGCGTCGTGAGCTTCTATCGCTTTTTGAATCAGACCCGCTCCGAACTCTGGCGGGTTACCCGCCAGGAGTCCGAAAGCAGTGCCTGTGAATATCGCTTGGATCAAGTTTCCGAAATAGCTTTCGGGCATGGGCGGGTCGACCCGTTTACGACAGTCCGCGAAGATTGTGAATACCGTTATGTCTTCGGGTTTTAAGTTACGTGCCATGCTGATGTGGCGCCACACGTGTACGGAGAGAGATTGGAAGGTTGAGAATGGCTTTTTTGAGCCGTCGGATGAGAGTGAAGCGTTGACTTTTGACTTGATTTTGTCGACTGCTGATTCGGAGAATTTGAACACTCTCTCTCTTAGCTGTTGTTTCTTCTCACCGTTGGATTGTTCTTGATTTGTGTTATTCTTCGTTTCGCCGTTGGATGTCGCGTGTGGGTCCAGTGGGAGAGAGAAGTTGAGCTTCACGCGCGTGTCGCGTGCTTTTGTTCTTTCTAAGAAAGGTGGGGCCGAGATGGATTGGGACCCACTGCTTATTTGGGCCCACGAGCTCATGAAATGCCACGTGGATGTTCCATCTAGGATCGCGTGATTGAACGCGCATCCCATTGCGAGTCCGTCTTTCAACTTTGTTATCTAAAAAAAAAACACAATTTAAATTAAAATTTTATTTTAAAATATTTTGATAAAATAAGTTTTAGTGAACAGGGGTAAAAAGGTAAATTCCTCACCTGAACAGCAAGCAAAGGCTTGTGAAGACCTTCCAAGTTCAAAACCCCATTGTAAGGCAACAAGTCTTTGAAACTACTTGTCCCATCATCAACCGTCAGATCTTCGACACGCAAGTGATCAGCCAAAGCCTCAACGAATTCCACACCGTCGATTTCGCAATCATCAAACACAACCTTAAACACACCATCATCATCTTTTCCCAATTTGCCACTCAACTGATAAAACTCTTCCAAAACTACCCCCAAGCTCTCCCTAAGCTTCTCCACAACTCCCTTAAACTTCTCATCACTCCCATCTTCCAACTTGTAAAAAAGCAGCTTTTGGTTGTAGTAAAATGCAAGGTAAGGAAGATCAAAAGTGACCAATTGGCACTCTTGTTTCCCAATGGTTTTGCATGGTTTGACATGGGTTGTGTTCAAAATCTTCACTTTCATGGCCTCCATTTGGGAAATGTGATGTTTTTTTGGTTGGAGATGGTGGTGAAATGGGGGGTTTTGGAGAGTGTAGTTATAGGTGGAGGATTGAGAGGTTGATAATGAAGATGTGGTTGAGATTGCATTAATGGAGTTCATGAAAGTAGTTGGTCATCAATTAATGTTTGTGTGTATACAAGCTTTATGTTATGGTGAATTTTGCCTCTTGAAATGTAACCCATTAGTCTTATCAAGTAGAGTGATGAATGTAGTTTGGTAAAACCGTGTATTGAAGTGAGTGGGAATTAATTGCTTTTTATTGCATGAAAGGTGGTGAAATTGTAGATAATGCAAATTACGGGGTTAAATTGTAAATATAAAATTTAATGAACAAATATAAATAAATATATATACATATATAATTATAAGGTAATTATGCTTACATCGTAACCAAAATATTTTGATATAATATACACTTGTGTTTCTTACCTAATAATAAAATTTGGTTCAATTAATAAATTTATTAATATAACAATAAATTTTACATTTTTTAATATATTTATATAATATAATATTCATTTAAAATTAAATTATAACAATTTTTTTAAAGAGACTTTTTAATTTTCCAAGTACAAATTTAGAAAATTATAGAAAAACAATACAAATTTTTAAATTTTTGATTACGGATTTTTCCAAAGGGTTATTTCCAAAAACACTCCATTTTTTTAAACGTTTTACTTTGAGCACCCGGTTTTAAAAGTTTGGTAAAACCACCCCCAAAATCAAAACCACTAGTGGTTTTTGATATTTTTGTGTGTGGTTTTGGTGTTGTATGAGTGGTTTTGAAATTCTATATGTTTAATTTAGAGATTTGGAAATTTTCTAAGATCAAAATTACTCATACAACACCAAAACCACTCACAAAATTACCATAAACCACGAGTGGTTTTGATTTTGGGGGTGGTTTTCCAAAACTTTCAAAACCGGATGCTCAAAGTGAAACGTTTGAAAATATGGGGTGTTTTTTGAAATAACCCTTTTTTCCAAAATACCCTTAAATTTTTACGCTCACAATTTATGAAGGACTTATAAAGTGAAGATCAAATTTTAATTTTGTAAACTTTTCAAAATCGATTTATAATTATATAGTAAACTTTTTATGGTCTATAATTTTTTTCCCAAATTAATTTTATTTTATATTTTTACTATTTTTTATGAATAGAAGGAGTCTAACTGTATATTAATACCAAAATATTCATATATGTATAATTTGTCATCGTTTGAAAGGTGTGTGTAATTAACACTAAAATTAGCGGTGGATTCAAATCTAAATTCGGTTGAGTCCTGAATTAACATACAACTCGGGTTCAACTAGAAAATTATATTTATTTAAATATTTTAAATAAAATATTAATTAAATATAATTATTATTAATATATATACAGTAGAACCTCGATAAATGAATACCTTTGGGACCACAAAAAAATATTCGTTTAGCGAGATTATTTATTTATCAATTAATGAATAAAATATTTATTTATCGAAAAATGAATAATAATTCATTTATACCACAAGTGTCCTCAAGAGAAGCTTTTCAAGCTATTGTCACTATACAAAATTACTTGGTGCAACATGATCAAAATATTCCAGAAGTGGTGCATGCTTTACACAAAATCAAGGATAAGATACAATTTGGGGGAGGAAAAAAAAATCAACTTTGGATGCATTTTTCAAAAAAATATGACTTATTAATGTGCTTGAAAATTATTCAATTGATGAAATGTACACATGATATATTATATAAATAAAAATATATTGTTTGAAATATAGTAATTATTCATTTATATTTACATAGGGACTATATATACTTCATTTATATTTATTCGTTAATGCATTAAGTGAGGTTATTCGTTAAGCTCATTAGCCCAAGTCGGGACTGAAGAAATTTATTTATTAGATGAGATTATTCATTTACCGAACGTTTATTTATCGAGATTCTACTGTATTACTACCTCCGTCCCAAATTACTTGTAACATTAGCTTTTTGTACATTATTCATCTACTCATCTTATTTTACATATTGTGACTTGTGTAGGGAAAAAATATAGTAAAGTGATATCTTATTTTATTCGTTTAAATGTCTATTTTTTAAAAATAAAATTATTATAATTTTTAATCGTGTATAATTAAAAATATTTACCGTTGAAATTATTGAGGTGAAAAACCAAATGTTGCAATGTTAGTGGAAGAGAGGGAGTAGTAAACTTGTAAAAGGTGGTTTTAACTAATAAACATTAGCGAATGGATTTCAGTTATTTTTAGCGCTAGGCCATATCATGTTAGAATCCGCAGAACAATATTTGCGAGAGTGATTAATGAGAAGTATTAAAACCGACTAGTTAAGCAAATAGTGGGGGTTGGTGTTTGATAGATTAATTATTTGAGGAGGCATATTTAGTCAATCAATCAGAAAAACCAAACACACATTATTTGGACAACAAAACAAAGCTATATGTGCATGCATTAAATGAGCCATATTAGGGTTATAATGTTACCTTAGGTTATAAAATTTGTTGGCCTCAACAATAGTAATAGCTAATTTGGTTTGTCTTTTGTTGAAATGAAGATAGATTAGCATCATATTACCAACATTTTGATGTGTCTAGTTATTGTGATGAATTAAAAGAGGTGAAAATGTGTAGGTGGTAGATGAGATGACAATAAATTTGGTTAAGGGAGAGGTAGAGAGAGCAGTTGTTGTTGGTGAGTATCTTTAAATTGAAAGGTAAAATAAAGGCATGCATTATGCTTCTATTGTGGGCTCCATTCCTTCTATCTAGATTTTGACTTTTATTTCAACTTTCTTTTGACTTACATTTCAATTTCAATTCATTTCAATTTTGTTTAGGTTTGGTAGGACCCACATCACCATTTTAAAATAAATTGAAAAATGACTCACATCACATTCTTTTATCCATTTTGGATAGGTTTAGCCATGTTTGGCAAATATAGGAGGTTAACATGTTTAAAATCTAACCTAAATAATGAGAATTTTATTTTGATAGAATGGGTATGATGAGTTTCAGAGGATTGGTATAATTATTTTTAGGTACAACGATCTCACGTTCAACTTAAAAATGATTAATTTAGTCATTTAAAATAAAGTTAATTTTTTAAAAAATACCGTAAATTTATTAAATTTTCTAAAAAAAAAAAAAAAAACACACTAATTTGAATTTTATCCATTTTACCATTTTTATATTAATTTTGGTGGGGTTACTATTAATCTATTTATGAAGAAAAGTGGTAAAATTGAGAAAACTCAAATTGATGTGCTGTTTTAGAGAATTCAATAAATTCGCGGTGGTTTTCTAAAATTAACCCTTTAAAATATAATTATAGTTGTAGGTGGATATGTCAAAATGCAAAATTTATTAGTTTTTTTAATAATTGAATAATTATGAAAATTTGAATTATTTATCTAAAATTCGGTTATTTGAATATTTTGTACAGTTACATATACTAGTGATACCAATACCAATTATTTACAACTAAAAAAATTATAAATTTAATTTCGATATAATTTAATCGGTATCAAATTCGTATTAAGTTATTCTACGTTAATTTTTAAATTTTAACTTAATTAAAACAGTTTTAATATATTGCGGGTTTAATTGATATTTCGAAATTAATATTTTTATTTTAGTAATGATACTTTGTAGGGGAAGAATCATAATTACACAAAATACATAGAAACTAAACAAACATTTAACCCCAACTATATAAACCAAACATTCAAACATCGGGTCGGGTTTTACATTGACCCGGATCCAAAACCTCTTTGACGACAAGATTCCTCGCTCGATTCACAGTCATGAAACACAAATACAAATGCTCTTCAAGCTCATCAAGCCGTTCAACAAACCCTGAATCATCATCCCCACCATCACCATCACCATCTCTCATCCCCGTCATCATCCGTCGCGTCACTTCACACCTCCCATCACTTCTCTCACCCCAAAACCTAACCATCGACATCATATGCTCGATCTCATCACTCAGCCGCGCCACAAGCCGACTCATCGTCTCCAGATCTCTAACCAGTATATAAATCCCCTTCGCAGCTAAATCAAGCTGATCCGACACTCTCGCTAGCCGATTAGCCGAAGTCAACGACGCCGATATCAAACCTGGCGTCGCTACAAGCAATGCGACAGCGTGTGACGCGAGGATCACCGTTAGAGACGCCGTTACGACTACGAGAACGATCGCGGAGCCGTGTTCTGTTACCGTTAGTATTCTCAGCTTCGTTCTGGTCTTCTTACGTTTTGATTCGATTTGGTTGAGGAGTTTCGAGCATCTGGATTGGATTAGCTGGAGTCGGGATGTGGACGGAGATGAGAACGCGAATGGATTCGACAAATCGGAGATTTGAGGTAGAGAAGAGTGGGGATTGTGTTCGAGTGATCTGATTAGGGATTTGAACGATCTGTAACGGCTGCGAACGTGATCGGTTTCTTTTAACAGACGAGTGAAGAGGAAAGAAGCGTTGGCGGTTTCGGAGAAGTAGTCGAAGAGGAGTCGGTGAGTTTTGGTTAGCGAGAGGATCCGAATTACGGTGGGTTGATCCGGTTCGAGGAGTTGTTCGGAGAAGAGACGGTAGGAGGAGAGACGAGCGGCGGTTGTGGAAGATTCTAGAGAAACGGAGTTGGTAGTTGTGGTGGTTGAGTCTTTGTTTGATAAAGCGAGGACACGTGTCCAGAATTCGTTGTATGATTCGGTTCTGAATGCGTGTGCATATTCTTCTCGTACGTCCACGTCGGATTGTTGTTGGTTGTGTGTGTTGGCATTTGATGCTGCATTTATAAACAGCACCAGATTAGTTAAAATGATTGATTTTGATTTATTTTATTTTATTTTTTTTAAAATTGATTTTGCATTGTTATACGCCTGTTTGCTTCCAAAACTGTTATCAATAGTACTATCACTATAAGTGTTTGGGTAATCTTGAAATAAGCTTGGGACCATAAAAGCTATTCTAGAAAAATTTAAAAATACTAATATAATGAAAATAGCTTTTGATTATCTTGTATTGAAGTGAGAAATAATCCCAAACAAGTCCTAAATAACAGATAGATGAAATAGGGATAGTGGAATTCTCTAGTTTTGGGGGATCATACTACTACAAAAACCGACTAAAATCCTGCCCAGCTTTTACATGGGAACATCGAATTGCATGCAACTATAGTTAAGAACTGGACCAGACCTGATATCTCGCACATGCCTGATTTAATAGAAACTTGACAGCCTATATTTATTCATGCACATGAATATGTATCTATATTCATCAAAAATCTTATTGAATCGAATTCATTGCAACTTTATAGTTCAATTCAATTTCACCTAATTTTCTGCAAACAATAAAACAACAATTTCATTATACCTGTACGCGAAAAGAACTTTCGGATCCTTGAAGGTAACCTTTTCTTCATTTTGAAAATCTAAGAGAAATCCAGATACTAGAACTGCAAAAGGGTATTAATCAAATAATTGAAAGAACAAAGAAACTTACTAACCTGATTTTTCCAGTGGAGGAGAAGGGGAAGGAATAAGGATTGAGACTTGAGTCTTATATAGTTGCCAAAGAAGAAGTGTTATAGGTTCTCTCTAAGTTGTAGTAGTAGTACTACCAGTCTTGATGTGGAAGTGAAGCTTGGTGCAAAATTTGAAACTTACAAGAAAACTATGATATTTTCTTCAATTGTAGACAAGAAGAGATCATCTTGGGTGCACAAATTGCAACTTTAAAGTTAAGGGTGAGTAGTAACATAAATCCACAAGAAATCGGCTCGAAAAAGGAAGAATATAAATAAAAATCTTATTGATGAGAAGATTTAAAATCAACATCAAAGTCTTCTTTCTATAATCTCCAAAGTTTTTCTAAAAGCTATTATAAGCTATAATCATCACTAAGCTGAGATTCAAGAATTGAAGTCTTGCATAGCACAAACAATGACAAAACTCAGACTGAACAAAAAGTGGGGAGAGCAACCTCTTAAAGTGAATAGGAAGGTACCAAATGTTGTTAACTCGTCTGCAGGTTCTGCATTTTATAGATTACAAGTTGGATGTTGAGAGAATTTGGAGTTGCACAAGAGGTCACCGTCAAAAAGGAGGTGAGGTGAAACCACTGTTTATCGCTTAACCCATTGAAAGCTCTTTCTTGCTTTTGCCTTGCCAGGTTTCTTCCTTTCCACAACACGCGAATCCCTTGTCAAGAACCCAACTGGTACGCCATGAAATATTCAGTATTAGTCATAACAGAAATCATAGATGATATGCAAAGTACAAGGACCAGACAAAAGAGGTATCGGCAACCCAATATTACATATTCAAGTTGAAAACAAGTTTTTCACTATCTAAAATAGCTTAATACATGAGAAGGTTATGCATTTGAAGACTATACCGGATCTGAGAGCAGGCCGTAATTCTGGTTCCCAGTTCTGTAGAGCCCTGCTGATCCCCAATCGAATCGCTCCAACTTGACCTATCACCAAAATACAATCAGATCAGTATACATTCACCTCTTGGATGCATAAAAGACCAACATCCAATCTATTCACCAAAGATAGTTTACAGAGGCTAAGAAAAGATATCAATAAACAGTGTGATATACCAAAACTGCAAGGAGAGATGTTCATTTCCTTGAATTTAACTTTAAACATGCTTGACTCCCCCACTTGCAATTCAAGTATAGCTGGGCTTTAACAACGTAATCAGAACCACTCAAATCATGCCAGCATAATCATTCTTTACTTCTTAAGCTACAAGACCACAAGACTGAAAATGACTAACACAGAAATGGGCAGGAAACTAGACTGTCCAGAAGTACTACTCCAACTTAAATCTAATGTAGGTCCCAATGAACGCCTTTAAAATCATTAGCCTTATCACAAAAGAAGCTTTTTCTTGAACACAGAATCTTGCAAGTGTATTACAGAAAGAAAGGAATGCTGTGTCTGATGTAATTGATAAGAACCCTGTCACTTTACCCCATTAAATTATTAACCTTATCACCTTCCTTCTCACAACACACATCTCAAGCATAAATAACTTTCCATACAAATGGATACCTTTTTACCTTCCCTGGACAAGTAACTAGTAATTCTAAGTTCTAATGACCCCCACAGAGACAACAACAACAGAGCTGACTAAGCTTGATGTTTGTAGAATTTATACACTAAGCTGAACCAACCAAGGTCAAAATTGCAACAAAAGTTATACAGCACCTTATACATGCATTGGCAAATACAATACTCAGATTCTATTAGTCATATAGATGATCTAACATCTTGAGCAACAAGAATAAGGCTCACCTGTATTGCCACCACCTTTAACAGTACATCTAACATCCCAACGACCTAAGGTCTTGGTCTCAGTGAAAGGCCGGAGAATAGCAGCACGATGTTCAAGCATTGGGAAGTAGACATCAAATTCTTTCTCATTAATTTCAAACTTCCCATCACCAGGTTGAATCCAAACCCGAGCAATACTGCACTTTCTTCTTCCTGTTCCATAAGCCCTCCCCTTTTCGTCCACCTGTCTCACCCTCGCTTTGGCAATTTCTTCCTGTTTCTGGCGTTCTATTTCAGATCTTATAGACCTTCTAGTACTATTTTCATACCGCAAATCCTCTATTTCACTCAAAGGAGGCAAACCTTCAATACCTTCAAAGTCCCTCAACGCCATCAAACTGTCTAACATTGCATCCGTGATACCAGATGCTGCCATAAGATCTCCAAATGCACGATTTGGACCTGCCACAAAATATACCAAATCAGAACCAAATGCAATGACCAATCACAAAGAATTCCTAGCCTACGTGATCCCAACGATCAGACAAGACAAAACACTAGAAAAATAAAAGGCAATTAGATAATTCAATTCTATTCACATCAATATCACATTATGTTATCCTATCAATCTCAAACACCAGAAAAGCAAACACAATTGGATAATAACAGAAACCAATCAAACTCAAATAATCAAAGTGAAATTAATTAATCAATTCATATTACCTTTCAATACAACAGAGAGCTCCTTTTCCTCCTCTTCAAGCTTCTTTATATCCTCTTCGGTCAGAACCTTCTCCTCATCACCTTGCATCCCCATCCCTTGTTCCTCAGCAGCAACAACCTTCGTAACCTCTTCGAAAAAGTCTTCTTTCCCACCATCCATCAAATTCCACGCCTCAGATTCCTGCGCAGGAGATGGCGCATCGTCAAAGCCGCCGCCGCCGCCGACTTTCGCCTCCGCTTCGATAAAAATCTGGCCCGACTTGCCATCAGTCTCCGGCGAAAGATTCCATAAGGAATCGGACCGAGATTGATCTCCACCACCACCGTCGCCGCCAACTTTCCCCTCCTCCATTTTGTTAAAAAACGGTTCGAACTTGTCATCACTCTTCTCTGAAAGATTCCACGCGCTGGACTCAGACTGGGAGTGACCTCCGCCGCGGACTTTCGCCTCCGTTTCGCTCAAACACGGGTCCAACTTGCCATCCGTATCCCGCGTAAGATTCCAGATAATGGAATCGGACCGGGAGTGATCACCACCACCGCCATCGCCGTCGCCTCGACCAGTAGAGAGAAACCTAGTGAGATTGAGTAATGGAGATGAAGAAGCAACATGTATGGGATGACATGGTTGCGATTTAGATGTTACATATTTCACTAAACGAAGATTAGAAGGCTTTAGAAAAAGACGAGAGAGCATCCTCTCTACTCTGTTGTATGTGTCAATAGAGGTTTTAGGTTTTCGGTTTCTTTGCAGTTTTTTAGGGTTTTACAGTCAACCCGAACCGGTTTCGAACCCGGTTTCAATCCGGGTCAGGCCATCAATCCATGATTTGTTTTTGCATGACACCATCCAAATAAAACTATTCATTAATCGTAACATGAAACAATTATTTATTATATATATATAATTTAAAAAATATATATATATATATATATAAAAATATATAAAATAAAAATAAATAAAAAAAAAAAAACTTTAAGAAGAAACATGAAACTCAAGTCTGGATTTAAGGTAGTTCCACCGGAGACAAATCTCGTCGTTTTTCTTCAATCTCCTCCTCCTAACGAATTCCTCAGTCCACTGTCCTGTCAAAACAAAAGCTTGAGAAGAACTCCACTTCTTAAACTTGACTCGATGTTCCGAATCTGTATCATCGTCCCAAACATTAACACTCACATTCTCACTATTTTCGATTTTCAATATATCACCAAAAGACAAGAACGGAAGAATGTGTTCCATTACTAAACTCGAAGGAATCAGCAATCTGCTTGATCCATTTACATCACTTTCCGTCAACTTCTTCCTGATCTTCCAAGGATCGGAAAACAATACTAAATCAGTTGAAACCGGAACTACACGTTGGAAGGAAATAGGTTGTAGTATGGTGTTGTCCCATCCCGTTAAGTAATCTCTAGTAATCAAATCTTCATCTTCGTTGATCGAAGAAAGCAATGGTTGCATAGGTTGTAGCTTGTTATTATCCCATCCTGTTAAGTAATCTCTAGTAATCGAATCTTCATCTTCTAACCATGATTGCTGCTTATAATTCTCATACTCGATTTCCGAATTTAGGTATGCCAAAGCATACATTAATATCAGTAGTTTCGAAATTAACGAAAATAGTACTTTTTTTGTATTTATAATGGAAAAATAATTTAGTTTTGGAGTAGGAAATCCTAATATCTATAGGAAAGAGTTTCCTAAACTTAAAATTTTTAATTATGGGATTTACACTTTTGCTTCTGGGCCAAGAAATTGTTCAAATGCCATCTCATTTATTCTATATCAGCAATATGTGACCGCAACACACTTCAAAATCTAGAAAAGGAAGAACACAATCTAGAGAATAGGAGTAAATATCAACAGAAACTATTCTGATATGAATACTAAAATTTCTGCAGATAACAGGATTACTACTATTTCTACTACTACAGCTGTACACTGTCATAATGGAGCGAAAAAGTTCTAGATCTGAAATCAACCAACACCTTATGGAAGTTTATCAGACAATTACTAATATTAATACTGCTACTACAATTGAACTGTCATTAGAAAGATAGACTGGTTTTCAAGCACTAATATCAACACCAAAGAGCAATTTGTTGCATATTCTATGCGCTGCACACTACTACTATATATCCTAATAATGGTGTGGTGATAAAGGAGAATATTTCAACTTAAAGTCGGGGGATGGGATATTACGCCAGAATGGAGAGTCGTCATCTTCGATATGCAGGAATGGAGAGTTGATGACATCTTGGTTACCCCAGGATGGATTCAGTGATTTTGGATAGCGAGGTGGTGAATCGAGATCACTGAGTGAAGATGGATATTCTAGAGAAGTATCAGGCGTCTCTTCAAGTTCCATGAGGTTAGGACTAGCAGGCTGAAAAAACACAGAAGATATCTGATTGTTACATAATTTACAAACCTAAATTGAAACAAAACATGTTTTAAATGGGTGATGAAATGAGACAGACCTTAAATTTGGCTGGAGATGTGGCCAGGATGTTGGAAAAGCCTACATGAAAAGATCAATAAATGAATAAACTGTCAGTCTAAGATGATTCATGGTTAATGATTTTATTTTAAATTTAGGTGACTTTCTACCATCGTTATTTAGACCAACAAACAGGCGAAATTCATCTATGTCCAGGGCTTTTGTTCTGGCCTTGATACACTCTTCGTGGTTATGAAGAAACCCTTCCTCATCAATTGAGTCGAGATAACCCTGCTCCGCTGCAACACTCCCTTTAGTTTGATCTATCACTTTCTTTCGTACCTCCTGCACCTGTTTCTTTCCTGTGTTTGATATATCAGCAAGTGCTTTCCTACCAGTAGTCTTCGGTTTTTCAGTTCCCTTATTCTTGCTTCCACCTCCTAATGTGAGTTTCGAAGCATTATTGCTAGAATTCTGCTTCTTCAATGACTGATTTGGTGTTGGTTGAACTGAATTCGATAAGTCACCAAGCGGCTTCCTTCTAGTAACAGCTCCTTTCCTCAGTGCTTTTGAAATGGTAGTGTTACCTGTTTAGGAGAGAGAATTATCAAACCAAATCACTTTACTCAAATCATAATGAACAGACAGATGACAATAGTCATACCATTGAAGTTCTGATCATGAATCAAGTTACCAAGTTGGGCCATTGTAGATGTATAAGCGTAATTTCAATCCAATGTTCTGCAAAGCAGGAAATGAGTGAAAAATTGCTTCTACATTAAACTGTAAATTTAAAAAAACAAACAACACATATTCTCACCACATACAAATCACGTTTTTATAATATTTACAAACAATTCACAGAACCATTCAAACAAATGCTTATTGACACAGTCAACCACTCAGAGAACCATATTTTGCAATACTCTGGTATCTGTACAAATTAAAATCAAGGAAAAAAGAATATCAGAGGAAACAAACACTTGAACTCAGCCGTCTCAAGAAAATATAAACTAAAAATAAAAAATAAAAAAAATTAAACAATCAAGAATCTACTAGACCTTACAGTCTTATCTTCCAACTTTGATTTCAATTCCATAAGCCCTAAAACCTACAGAATCTAGACTGAATCGACATCCTAATATTCTAAAACAATATCAATACAACTTGACTCACTGTCCTTATCTTCTCATCTCATTCTTCTTCATAATCCATAAACTCAGAAACCTGAATCACTCATTCTTCATTTCCATCTTGTAAAACCCTGAAATCTCTTCGAATAAAAACTCAATCCACATCCTATCACATCATTCTATTCAACCTGACTCTCACTGTCCACACAATCTTCTCATCTTGAATTCTTCATAATCCCTGAATTCGAAACCACAATCACTCATTCTCCATTTCCATCTCATAAAACCCTAAAATCTTCAAATCAATCCTCAATCAACAACATTCTATATCCTATCATTCCATTGAACTATCTCATCCAACACTAGAGAGCAGCGAAAAGAAAACCATCACAATCAAGTCTCAAACTGAGAATAACAAGAATAAGAAACTCACAAACGATTCCTTTGTTTGTCTCTTCGCTTCGAAGCTTTGAATTCGATTCCGTGAAAAATGCTCTGTTGTGTTCTTCTTCTGCAAATGAGAATTTATAAGAAGAGCCAATACAAAGAGGCTCTTTAGCTTCTAACGGTTGAATTTATTGTGTCATTTACGATTTTGCCCTTTAATGGTGGGCCGATGTGAAGAGCGTTTTTGGGCCGAAGAGTGTAGGGCCCAAACGTAAGCCCATGTCCACTCACTATGAGCCTATTAAATATTTATTTCAATATTATTTTTTTTATTTATACATATTTAATTCAAAGTTTCTATATGGGTTTAAATCAATCAACAAATAAATGAAAAATATTTTCAATCAAATTGACAATTGAATTTCCTCCATTCCATTAATCAACATCAACAAAATACCTCTTGTTATAAGAGTCAAATTAATTCAAAAACTATTCCAATTCCACATCACATCAACCCATTAAAAACTCACAAAAATAATATATACATATATCATAGTACTATTTATTAATCCAAAATTTAATAACAAGAATAAACATAGAAAACAAAACAATCAAATATTCAAATATATAAAAAAAATTATATATGGTAGGTCCAATTGAGCTTCCAATCATGATGAGTTTAGAGAATATTCACCCAATTGACATTTTTATTTTTGATAGAAGTAGTGGGTGTCTTTTTGAACCTTTATATATATTTTTTTTAATTATTAAATCATAAAGTTTATAACAATTGAAAGCACATATATCACACCATGTATTTTTTTATCACTATTTTGGAAAGAAAAATAAATTAAATTTGTGACAAAGATTGTGAATATAGGTTTTGGATATGTGTGTGAACTTGTGTCTAGTTATCATATGTGAATCTTATCTTAACTATATTATAAAAATAAATAGACAATTTTAAAAGTTTTATAAAAATTGAGAAAATTATATATATATATATATATATATATATATATATATATATATATACGAATACTTATTTCTTGACATGAAATATTTATATTATTCTTTAAGTATATTTTGAATTTTTTTTTATTTTATTATCAATGAAAGAGTAAATTCTAATAAAATAGATAATTACAATTGGTTGAATTAAATTATTATAGTCCTAGTTTTGCAATAGTAGTATTTTGATCCAATATTAAATTTTCCAACCATACCATGAAATAGTAAGTACATGACTAGCTAGCAATGAACAATTTACAGAAATATAATAAATTCGATAATAAATAAAATCCAGAAGAAATACTTGCTCAAACAATGAAGAGATTTCTGGAAAAATTATATTAAATGAGGAGTTAGAACATTTAATGTTATAATCTAAAATCACACAAAATATTTTTCTGTTTACACTATTTATTTTGCATTTATTTCTTCATTGTCAACCGTTCATATTCATTCTCATTTATGTTTTTAGTTGTCAAAATATGCATTTGTTTTAAATCTCATGGAAATGAAGATTATGGAGGTAAGGGTGGCAAATGGATTGGAGTAGTGGTAGTAATTTAGGTTGTGTTTGATATAATTAGGGTTAAAATATTGGTTTGAATAATTGTAACGATGGATGGTTTAAAAAAAGTGGTTAAAATAATTACTGAAATAATGACTGGTTAGATATAAAATGTCGTAACGATTTCTAAAGTCCTGAATTTGATAACACTTTTAACTTAAGTCATTCTTAAGTCATTCAATAATACGTCCAGGCCCGGCACTGAGGGTGGCCGGAGGGGCGACCGCCGAGGGCTCCGCAGAGCCGGAGATAATTTAAAATTTTTAAATAAGAAAAATTAGTTTGGTATTATTTATGTTTACCTTACTTATGGTTATATTATTATATAACTCAAAAATATTAAATACATTTAAATACATAAAAATAAATTACAAAAAATATTTATTAAAAACTATAAAATAAATATTAATTATGTATAAAAATATATAATAATGATAAAATACAGTTAAATACTACCATTCAGCTTATAAAATATACATTTTTAAATCAACACATTTAGTAACATCATTTTTATCCTAATCTAGACCCAAAATGATTACTTACCAAATCAACTAACCATAATTAACCCTCCCATATTATAACTTAATAATTTTTACACATTAAGGTAAATAAAGAAATGGTAATAAATTTCTTTGTTAGTAGGTGAGCATTAACATGAGAAAATGATATATAGATGATGAAAGCAAAGTTTGTACCAATCTAAGAATTCTTTTAGTTATAGCAAAAGAACCCAACCAAACCAAACCAAGCATCTTATCTACCAAAAGTCTCCATTTATTTATTTATTCACACATTTATAACTTTCTCCTATTTGTACCTACATTAAAATTTCCAATATGTCCTTTTGGTAATGTACCATTCCTCTTTTACTACCTAAAAACTACCAACAAATTATGATTTTACTTTGCTTTTGCTTAAAGATGTTTTTTAAACCCCATAACAAAACATAAATTTGTGTTTTTTAAACCCTATTACAAAACAGAAAATTGTGTTTAATTTTTTTTTTGTCTTCTTTTCTTATAAAATTGTCTGTCTATTCAAATACAATAAATAAATTCAATTTTTCTCATAATTGCTATTATCAAAATTTTATTTTGTGTTTATTAAAAAAATTCAATTAATATTTAGATTTTAAATTAAATTAAATTAAAATACGTATTGGTAATACCAATTAAAACTGATTAGTGTTTAAAATAGTGATTTCAATTCAAACACTAAATATTCGATTTATTTATACAATTATATTTTTAATTTTATTTATATATTTATAAATATTTAATAATTTTATATTTATCACCTAATTTAAAAAGTAAAATTAATATTAAATATATAATTTATCAATTAATTAATAAATTATTATTTAAAATACTAATATAACGATTAATTGAAAATATATTACGAGATATGCTGTTAGTGTCAATTACACTTCACTTCTAAACTATATCGAGATAAATTCTTTTAATAAATATATATATTGAAATGTCAATTTAATATAAAAATTTGATAATATAAAAAGAAAAATTTACCATAAAATATTTATAAAACTTATATGTACAGCTGAGTGCAAAATTGCACTATTATTTAAGATGGAATTCAAAAATATTAGAAGTGGGGTTTTTATTTCACATTTTAAAAACAACTTATATGCAAGGCTACAATAATGAGAATTTGTGTACGTGAAAACAATTATACATACATGGTGTGATGGGTTCACCAAATTGTGACATGTTTGGTGAACAAATTTAAAACTTAAAATCAAAAAATAAAAATTAAAAATCATAGAAAAACAAGTACACGTGAATTCTCTTAACCTATTATCATATATCATCACCACCAAATTCATATTTCTACATACAAAAATGCGGCGTTGTCCCACCTCCACCAATCACATACCGCCACCTGTCCATCCAATAAGTTTAATATAAACAACACATAATATAATAATGATAATTCCATATAGAGAGAACAAACATTTGCATTCTTCATAAAAATTCAAAATAAAAAATAAAATAAAAATCTACATTAATAAAATTTCCTCAATCCAAACACGCCTTTATTACTTAAGGTTGGGTGGATTTTTTTAATTTTTTTTCCTTTTTAATAACATTGAAAATATAACAATTAATATAATATTAAATTAGAGAGAAAGTTAACGCCAAGCAGATGCGACGGTGAGGATCCGACCCATCCACCCGAAAGAAACGCCACCATTTTCTTCTTTAACGGTGAAACCCGGGTTGACCCGATTACCCGAACTGAGTCTGGCCCGCATCGACTCAGCGATTGTCTGACTCATTGGTTTTAACTGGAAACCAGCCATGCTCATGCGGGCCCTCCACTTTCCAAACACCTCGCATCTCTCGACTCGGTCACGACCTTCACACGCGACTGAGTTACTGAGTTTACGACCGAGTCCTTCCTCGACTTTGACTCTGTCCTGATGGTCTCTCGACGCCGATTCGATTGAGTCAAGCAACGCACCGTAGTAAGACATGGTTTCGTTAACCCGGTGTAAAAACGGCGCCGTGTTGGTGTTTAATTCTTGCTCGATTAAAGTTACCACGCGCGGTGAGAGAGCTTTCACGCGCCGGAGGAGATCGTCACGTGGATTCTCCGTTGATACGCTCTCGTCTGGCATTTGGAAGAGTTTGAAAGCGAAATTGACAGCGAGTGGCTCGTTAGGTTCGCATCCGAGTGATTCCCGGCTGAGATCGCTGAGTTTCGATAGTCTGATTGTTTTGAAGATTAATCGGACTCCGACTCGTTCGGCGACTTGTTTCAACATCTCGCCGACGGTTGCTAGCGTTTCTTCTCCGTTGACATTGTCGCCGACGGCAGTGATTGTGACGACGAAGTTTTTTCCGTTTTGCTTCACCGCCAGCGCGTGGAGGAGATTCATATACTGACCGCCTTGTCCGATGTCGAAATCCACGACGTGAAACTCGTTGCACTCATTTACAGCTTCTAGAATCGCCAAATTTGCCGCCATGAAACCTAGCTTGAAACAAGGAGATAAATCGTATAAACACTGAGTCGACTCGGTGTGTTGCTGAGTAAAAAACTCGGAGACAGGAGCCGGATTTTCAACCGTATTCAACCTCGATTTCAACGCTGAAGTCATATACTCCATCAACCTCTGTTCAGAATTTCCTTTACTCGAAACCTGAACCTGACTCAGCCGATTCAAGATCTCCGCCGCGACGTCGGTTCTCGAGTCAGAAATCGCCGTCGCCGCTTCAATCACGGTCTGTTTCGTACAAATCGTAGCCGGAGAAGCCACGGAGGAAGACGACGAAGATGAAGACGTCGTCGGAGAAGGCGAAATCGGCGAGACCGGCTTGTTGATCGTCGGACTCATGAGATTCTGTATCGTCTCAGACCACTCGCTGTTCATATTCGTTATAACCGAAACCGCATCACCTCCGTCTTCTTCATCGTTATCATCCAAAAGCTGTTTCTCCAACTCCTTCAGCATCTGCATCTTCTTCTCTTCTTTCTCCTGAACCACCGCCACATCAACAGCTTGTTTATTGTTGCTATTCAAATACGGGTTAAAATTACCGGAGCCAAACCCGACCCGATTCTGATTCATCTCCACCTGAGGCTGTATCTGCTGCTGTTGTAGTTGAAGAAGCGGGTTTGGTAACCGATACCGATACAAATCCTCATAAGGTCCGAGACTCTGTGTAACTCTCGGCTTCACTGACCGGAGATAAAGATTATTAAGAGCCTGATTCTGCTGAAACTGTTGTTGAAACTGAGGTTGAATTTGAACCTGCTGTTGCGGCGGTGGAGCGTGAAAATCAGTATAACTCCTCTTCCCGATCAAATTCGACCCGACCCGGTTCGTGATCTGCGAAACCTGAGTCGCCGAAGAAGAATCAATAAAAATCCCCGGCTGCATCCTCGCCGGAATTTGATTATGCAAATGATGATAACCCGGCTGCGAAACACCACCGCCGTTCCCGTTATTCACGACAACATTCATGGATCTACCGGCGTAGAAATCCGGACCTCCGCCCGTAAACCCGGATGACATTCTCTCTCGGGTTTGGTTTTTTTTTTATTTTCTCTTTTTCTCTCTTGTTGTGGTTTATAAGACGAGACTCATGAATTTAAGGGAGAGAGAGAGTGAGATAAAAAAAATTTAAAAAGAGAGAGAAAGAGCAAATTACAAGTAAACGAGTTACAAGTTGTCTTTTAGTTTATCGAGTGGTTTTTATATAACGGAGGTGTAGGTATGTGGTGAATCAAGACCGTTGATTTCAGCTTTGATTTCGAGATTGGAGTTGATCAACGGTGTGATTGTTGATGGAATGTGAAGCAGTACTTGTTTTTTTATATACCTTATCTGTGTCGGGTAGTGTTTGCGTCCACGCGTTGTTTAAGCGCTTAGATTTCACAAAGTTCTCATGGATTTCTTCCGTCTGTCTTGAAGCTGTACACGAGTATAATATTGAGTATATATATTTTTTTAATTTAAATAATACGAGGGAAAAAAAAAACTTCGATTAGATTTTATATTTTGAATCGTTTTGATCACAATATTTGAAAGGAAATATTTTTGAATTATTGATTTAGAAATTTATTCATTTTAATGAAATTAATTATATGATTTTTTTTTTAAAATATAAACTTTCTTAATTCAACTAGATTTGAATATAGTTTATAGAAAAGAATAATTTTAAATTTTGACTATTTTGAATTTAAAAAATTATTTCATTTATTTTTAAATTTTTGAAACTTAATAAATGTGTATATAAAAGTTTTAAAATTAAATTCAAATGGTTAAGTAATATTTTATAACTATATTATTTAAAAAATTTATGAAATCTTAATAAAATAAAATAATATATATTTATTTGAAATTTTTCATATTTAAATATATAATAAAAGTATATATTTTAATATAATGCTGAAATTATATATTGAATTTATTTATAAAAACATTTCGTGCGTATTATTAAAAATATAAATAAATATAAAAATTTTTTTAATAATATTACTATCAAAATTTAAATAAATAAATTAATTAAAATTGAATTGACTATATTTAATTAGTAATTTTTTTAAAAAAAATAATTTATAGTTTTTTACAATTAAACAATAATTAAAAACTTTAACTGTATTATTATTATTCTCACTATTCTCACTGTATATATAATTATTTTTGAATTTAACATTTTTAAAAAATACTAAACATACCCCTTGAAGTGGCCACACACTTTTTTATTAACATTTACACCCGAAATTACAAAATCCAAATATTTAAAGGTAATTCTAAAAAAAATAACAATCAAAATACTATTATAATTATAAAAAACCCTAACTATTATATATATATGTAATAAAAGATACTAAAAATCTCTCAACCACGTGTACAAATGTCATCAAATTTAATGAGAACTCATTGCACATATCCACACCCAACATTAAACATTCATATTAATGAAAAAATAAATAAATAAAACGAATTCATAAATAATCAATAAATTCTCGAATTTTAAATACACGTATAGAATCCGTATAATAATAAATAAACGAACACCAACAATAGAATAATACGATGTAGTATAACAAACAACCCACACCACACGCGCTTTTCATTGGCGCGTGAGCAGAGAAATAGATTTGATTACAGCAGTGATCATCTGACAGGACAGTTACGAACTGTTGTAGTAGAAAAAGCTAACGACAAGCACCCAAGAAACACATTCAAACACGTGTCAAGTGTACAGTTGTCTGTTAGAAAATACATCGTCACATACGCGTGAGGTTAGGGAAACCTATATCAACTGGTTCGATGATTCGAAATGCCAGTAGTACCTGGGGCTTCGGTTGTCATAGTAGATTTTGTGTGGATTAACCGGTTTGAGTGACTGACACGTGGCGGTTTATGTTAGCTTTACGTGTGTGTGCAGAGAATTTGAAAATTAGAAAAAGTAGAGATGAGGGTTGGATGCGCCCCAACCAAATAAATATCATTTTCTCTCCGACATACCAAACTAGTATTTATTAATTACTAATACTTTTAACATATAAATTAATACAAATAATAAAAAAATATTTAAAATTTTTATTAATATTTTTAAACTAAAATTAAAATTTCTATAAAATTAAATTTTTTATAAAAAATTTGATAAAAAATAGACTAAATGACTATAATATCCTTGTGGTGCCAAATAAACCACAACCAAATATTAGGCTAAGATTGCTTGAGAAAATAGCTAAAAAGCTTATCGAGATAATCTCACAGAGTTTAGCTCCAATGAATGAAAAATCAAATCCTTTACAATCATCCCTACCCCTTATTTATAGGAGGTATTTGGGTTCTATTTCTATTTGGATTGGGACTCCCTATCTTTCTTGAATTCGGTCTCCTTTTCAGACTTGGTCTTGACTCCCTTTTTGGGCTTGGTATTCTTCTAGGGTTTGATCTCCTTTTAGTGTTTGGATTTTCATTGGGTTTGACTCCCTTTTTGGACTTGGTCTCCTTCTAGGGTTTGGATTCCTTCTTGGATTTGGTAGTGCCATCCGAGTGCATCGAGTTCTTCGGCCGCAGAGGTGTGTCCGGCCGCGGGTTCAATAAGCCCATTTTGGCCGAAGAGGCATTGGTCTTCTTCGGCCGAAGGCTTTGGCTGTGACGTTTATTTTTCTATTTATTGAAGGTCCGCAACTTTCTGATACCGTAAGTTATTTTCTCACCACAATCCTCACTCCCCTATTTGAATTTGCTTTTCGGACAAATCAGATCAAGAAGCAAAAAAAATATAACTGCTTTCCGGTATTCTATTTCTCGGACCAAATAACTGTTATATTTTTCATGTTTCTTGATTTGATGCTTTTCGGTCCACTCATTTTTGTAAAATTTTTGTTTTTAAAAGATCTAAAAATATAATTAAAAAAATCGGTCTGAAATATAAAAAATATACTCCCTCCTTCCCGTATTAATTGCTACATTAGGATTTTGTACACTGTTCATCAACTAATATTGTGTTCCCATTTTGTGACTTATGTATAAGAAAAAATATACTCGAGTAAAATTTTGTTTTATTCGTTTTAGTTTTAATGTATATTTTTTAAATATAAAATTACTATAATTTTTCATCGTCGTTAATATATTTTCCGTTGAAATTATGTACTGGCAAATGTGAAAAAATAATAATAATAATAATAATGTGGCAGCATTTTTGGGACGGAGGTAGTATATAAAGTCTAATTTACTCTATTTCCACTTTATTTAATTGTTATTTAAAAATTTATTAAATATAAAAAGTGATGAAAATGTATTAAATTTTTAATTATATTACATTATCTAATTTTTTTTATTTAATATGGGAATCTTGATATTTATTCTATATTAAATCAAGATCAATTAAAAACGATGTGTAGTTTATTTTCATAATATAACTTGGCTACTAATGTCTTTGTTGCTTTGAATCGAAGTGATTATTTTATGATGTGAAATGACGGTTTTGCCACTGGTGTATGAGAAGTGTGAATGCACTTAGACCAAGCTAGTAGAATCATCAACTTGGATTTGGTACATGGATTTGGGTCACCCACTTGTGAGATTCATAGTTTTGAGACACTTATTATTTTAACATAGATTATTTGTATTTCTTTAATAGTTTATAACTATATTATATTTTTTTTATTCATTTACAACTTATAATATAATAACATTATCCACATATAGAATATTCGAAATATTTATTTTATAAATAATATTTACCAAATTTAGTTTACTAGATTGTATTATTAAGTTAGAAGTAATATCGTTAACATTTGGTATAATATGATTTTAAAAATAAAAAATATAATTTATCTAAATAATTTAAATTTTATTATTCTATTTCTTTAAGATAAGTTGAAATTAACACTTTATTCATATTAAATATTTATTCCAAACAATAAAAATAAATAAATATTTAGTCATATTAATCTCATAGGATAAAAACACATTTAGTTCAATTAAGTGGATGTATGATTTTTAAATTAAAAAAATAGATACTATGCTCTATTAAAAATGTGATATGAAAAAAATGATTTTTTTTAATAAAAATAAATATATTATAGACTTTTTAAAAATTATTTTTATTTAAAAAGCTTATATTTTTTTAATATTTTTTTTTTTAAAAAAAATAGTAGAAAAAAGTCAAATAATAATAAGAATCATACATATTTTGATTCTCACCTATCTACTTTATTTATCCTCTCCTCAATAGAATATGGTATTATAAAATTGAATTTCTATGGTTTAATGTTTGAATAAGTACTTGAAATATAAAATTTTAATGCAAATAGCATAAAATGAATATGAGCCACAATAAAACTAAAATGGGGTCAATATGAATAAGACATGACAAATCATTGGAAAAACAATAATAAGCCAACTAGGGTTTTGTTAGATTGAATATAATAGGGTCTAATAGTATATAATTGTAGTTAGTTAATAGTGTTTATTTAACTATGTGTTGATAGATACATACATGTGGTTTCAAGTTCCCTTGACAATAGGTGATGAAAAAAGTTTTCAATTTGGGTCCCATTTGTTGACAAGATTTTGAAAGCTTTGGATTCCACTTGTATGTCAAATTGAATGGTGGAAGTAAGGTTAAATATCTTGAATAAATTTTATAAATAATAAAAATATCCATTTGAATATTGTAATATTGAATTAATAGTATATGTTCATAATAATTTTATATAAGTATTTTTTAATTTTTTAAAAATTTTAAAATGTTTCCATATGATATTTGAATAAAATTTAAAAAATATATTTAAATTAAAAAATATTTTAATAGAATCAAATTAAGTTTGTATTTCTGATAATATTTCATTTTCAAAGTTAAAAGTTAATATATGTAATATAATAATTTATTAGATAATTATTTTAGTTAATTTTTTAATATAATTAAATATTTATTAATAAACTTATTTAAAAAATATCATTCTAAATCATCAAAATAATAATATTTTTAAACTTAACCTATCAAAATATTATTATTATTATTAGTATAATTAGATAATTGGAGTCGTGAACCCAATAAATAAATATAATATATGTTAAAAAAATAAACATTAAATTAATTATACTCTTAAATATATTTCTATATTTAAAAATAAATTTTAAAAGTTAACAAATAGTTGAGTGGAGCCAAAATAATTGGATAACAAATAAAAATGATTATTATTATTATTTTATTTATTTAAACCACTTAGGATAATCACTAGCCTAGTATTATTACCAATTCTATACTTCTTCTCCACTAAACACATCATAGCTTCTACAACAATACAAACATAAATTACATTACTTCCTTATTTTTAATATATTTAATATTTTTCTAACCCATCACTTCCTCATTTTTAATGGCTTAATTCTCAAGCCAAAAATATAAACCACTTTGAAGCATATTTCCCAAACAAACAGCAACAATTTCACAAGAATCTTATTTATTTTAAAATTTAAATTATTTTCCAATTATATTATATCACAATTGTCATCCAAATATTCCCATTATGTCTTCTATTTGAAGCATTTGACTATCTATATATCCAAACAATTTTTTGAATATTCTTCTTATATAAAAGAGTTAAAAGGTGGGTCAACCTAACTTTTAATTTCTACATTAAAATATATACATTTAAAGTTCATATTTATTGGAATGTTGAAATTTTATAATAGTAAATCCAATTTTGTGTAATATTGGAGTTTAATTGATTTTTTTTAATCAAAATATTGTTTTCTAGAACAAAAGATGTGAAAAAAAGATTGTCACAAATTGACATTTCATTGAAGGTTGCGTGTAGGCAAAATTAATTATGTGGGAAATTGGTTAGCAACCACTTTTTTACTTTTATTTGTTTTTTAATTTTTAATTTGAATACAATATGTAAGCAAAAATCTCATGTACCACTTGTTACTTGCCTAACTTAATTACTTGTTAATTGGATCACCATTTACACATTTTCTTATTTATTATGGTGAATCAATTTTATGGTCCCTAAATTTGTAAGCATGTGTTATTTAATTTTTTAATTTTAAATATTCATATAAGTCTTGAATGTTTTTTAATATTATTTATAAATTTTAATGAGTTATAAATTTAATTTAATGAGTTATATGATTTCAAACTAAAATTTTAAAAATAAATGATATTTATAAATTTAATAGTTAACAATCTATTTTATTAGTTAAAATCAAATGTAAAATTTGAAAATCATAAATAATAATAATAATAATAATAATAATAATAAAGAACGTAAATATATTTAAAATATGTAAATATAAATTGATTTTTTTAAACTAGTGTCAAAAGAGAATAATGGACTTTTAAATAGATTAAATACATTGCATGCCTCGAAATTCCCACCAAAAGTCCAAATACGGTTCATGTATTTAATAATATGCATGTGATATGAGTCAAATTTTCATAAATTAATATGATATTTGAATTCTTAATGAATATTATATTACCAATAGTGAAATTATCTGGTAAGAGAAATTTATCTTAGCGTAAAAAGTTGATATTTCAATTTATACTTCTTGAATAAGTCGTTTCATTTTACATGATACGTCGATTAAATATATTTTATTATAGAAAATATTAATTTGTAATTGTTTCACAAATAATTAAAAATATATTTAATGTTTTGAATAAATTAAATAAATATAATTAAGAGTTATGCTAATTAAAATAATAAATTACTAAGGGCCTGTTTGGATAGACTAACTTTTGACTTTTGGTTTTTTAAAGCTGTTTTATATAGTGTTTGGATAATTGGCAGAAGTGCTTCTACCTTCCCAGAAACTCTTCCAGACGAAATAAAAAATATTAACTTTCTGAAAATGGTTTTCACTTCTTTTCTTCTACAGATAGAAATCAAAAGCATAAACAATTCCAAATAAACCCTAAACTATTGATATTTTAGATTTTAGTGGGTATCAAAGTAAATGGTGTATCAAACTTGCAGTAACCATTTTAATAGTATTAACATGATTATTTAAACTTTTAGTCGAATATAACTTTAAACTCTAACACTAAATAGTAATTTTAATAATTATTTTAAATTATTATTATTATTAAAAATATTATTTCAACCATTAATTTTTAACAATAACACTAAAGAAATAAGTATAAAATGTAATAAATATGATTTGGCAAGCAAAACAATCACCAAACCAACGCCCAATTACTCCAAACACCAAAGGGGCATTTTCGTCCAAAAAAATAATTTGCATTAAAATACTCAAATCTGTTCGTTTGAGTGAAAGAGTTGGTGGAGACTGCCTAACAGAAAACGAATCAATCCTAAATCACCGAACAACAACAGATTATATCCAAGGGTATTTCCGTCATTTTGAAAAACATTTTAGTGGGTCCCACACTAATAATAATCATAATAATAAACCGGGAATAGCCGGTTACGCGCCAATAGAAAAATCTCATTTAACGCCGACTGGAATGGAACTGAAGTGAAGTGATTTCACCTAACGCGCTTCTTAGACGCGTGTAGACATACGCGATGTTTTGTCCATTAACTACCACACGAAATCCACACTCTCCCATCAAAGCTGTCCATACATGTAACATCCTTTATATTTTTTAAATTTTAATTATTTATTTTAAACTAAATTATTTAATCATAATTAGTTTGTTTATCCATTATTATTATTATTATTATTATTATTATTATTATTATTATTATTATTTTACAATATACTACACATTTAATCAATTTTAAAAAATAGTTGTTACAATATACACGTTATTTTTAAATGTAAATATCATTCACATTATTTTTAAATAATATTAATATTTTATTTGATCAATAATATTGAAATTTAATTTATTTGATAATTTAAATTTTAATATATATAATTCGTTATTTTTCTATTTTAATAAATTTAACATTTAAATTTTATAGTTAATGTATTTAATTTTATATTTTAAAATAAGATTTAACAATTTTTTATAATTTATAATTTGATAATATAAAATTTGTTAATGTGAGATCCACCTAATAGGTATAAATGCGATTCAATTATATTTTTTTAAGTTAAAACAGTTTTTAAAACAAATATTTGTGAAAGATTGGTGAATTTTTTTTTTTCAAGTTATTATAATTAAAAGAATATATTTTTTTAACAAAATAGTAAAATAGTGTAAAATATAAATGAATATATCTATTTATTTTTAAAATTAATTTAAAAATAAATAATTCCAAAATAAACAAAAATACATGTATTCAAAGTAAACAAAATAGTCATTGGATTAATGGTAAAAGTAATTTTTATTATTCAAGTTTGAAATTCGTTGAAAAGTAAAAATAAAAATAAATTTAGCAAAGAGTCGACTCAGTGATAATTTTGAAGTTTTCATTATTTTAAAAATAAATTGCCTACAATGACTTCTTCTTGAGGAAGAAGAAGAATAGACTAAAAGGTCATCTTTTTGCCTTTTTGATTATTAAATTAAAGATGGGTCATTAAACAAGTGTTTAACACAGCTAATCCTAATTAATTATTCAATTAAAACCTCAGTGGTCCATATCATTTTATTATATTTGATTTGATTATTATTTTATGTTTTTGTGATTTGTATAACATCATCTAATCTTATGAGTCTCTGTAAATTTCAAATTAATTAATTTTATATTTAATAGTACAATATTTTGTCCGTATAAAAGTATATACCATATATTTAGGGTATCGGTAAATACCGCACCATACCGCACTCTATTACTTCATAATTTATTATTTTATCTTTATTAATTTTTTTAATTTAAAAATATATAATTTAAAAATAATTTTAAAAAATTATCATTTTGAAAATTTAAAAATAAGAGGATAAAAACCCTAAAAAAGCTGTATTATATTCGACTCTATTTATATGTAAATAACTTAAGAATTTTATTTCAAAACAAACTTTCTTATTAAACTACATTAACACGTAAACATTACAACAGCTCGAATTGAACTTCAAAATTAAGTATTAAGAATTCATATAAAGTCTTTTTAAATCAAATCACTGACTCGATAAATATAAATTGAATTAAGATATTCTAAATTAAAATATTAATTAATTAAAAATATATTAATTAATTAAAATAATGATAAAATTGGAAAAAATACGGTATTTACTAAATTAAGGTGTGGTATTTACCGAATTTGTATATTTATGGGTAAGATTGTTTTATTTGTGGATTTATAAAATTTAATTTATAAAATTAATTAATATTAAATTCAAAATTAAAAATATAATTTTATCAATTTTAGATTTTAAAAACATGCTAATCACATTATTTTGAACATTTACTTTTATTAATTTTTTTAAAATTTTATTATTATTTTTTTAATTTTGTGAATCAAATTTTATAATATTCACGCCCTACATATATAAGTTAAGAAGTTTATAGATCCGTAAAATATTTTTGATTAAAAAATAACTAAAAATATTAATACTGAGGCAATTTAATATCTTTTCGAAATATCTAAAACGTTAAATACATAATTACGATATTACATTGTATTAGTAAATCACACGCCATAAAATTTATGAAATTAACTTTTATTATAAACAAATAACTTAAATTATTATTGTTTTTATCAATTTATTATGAAAATCAAATATTTGATTGGTATAAATTCATCGTATTAAATTCAAGTTCATGCTTATATATGAAAATATATTAAATAATTCAAACAGAATATGAGTATGAATGAATTTATTATCAAAATATTATATATATATATATATATATATAAATAAAATTTATATTTTTCAAACAAGTTATGGTTTAAAAAAAATACTTAAATGACAATCGAATCAATATGAGATTTTCATTTACCCAGCTCATCTTATCATTAAAATTAAGATCTTATTATTTATGTTAGCATATAATTGAATAAAATTTGTTATATTGTAATTAGATAATAACTAGTAAAACCGGCTCGCGCTTTGCACGATATATATTATTATTACTTTTTAGTTTAGTATAATTATATATTAAATATATATTATTTTTATTAAGTTTTTAAATATTATAATATTATATTTAATTTTAAAGTAAAATATTTAATATATGTAACTTATTTTACAAACAAAAATTATAACTTTTTTATAAACTTTGAATTTAACATAATATATATTTTTAAATATAAATTAATAGTATTTTGTTATATTGGAATTTAAACATTAAAAAGAATATAATAATGTACGGTTATAGACTATTTAAAAAAAATAGAAAAAATTGAACTTTAGTATGGGTAGATTTGTGAACTTGGTTTGATCATTATTACTAAATAAGTTAAAATTAAAATTAAATTAAATTTATAAAAAATTTAAACGGTGACGTAATATATATATATATATTATTGGACAAACAAAAAATTAGTTTTTTTATTTTCATATTTAAATCACTACTTTTCTGAATAAATTGGAAAGGAAACACATGACTTAGAAATATAAATTTATTAATTGAATTATTTTATTAATATATTACAATAATTACATGTTTAAAGAAATGACGAATTGAATTTTTGAAATATGCATATTTAAAATTTCTATTGTTGACTTTGAATCGAGAGAATATAATTAAATTTTGAGAAATTATTTAAAATATATAATTTTAATATATATATATAACAATTTTCACCAAATGAAATAATTATATTGTATATATAAATAATAATAACTATTAAAAACTTTATGTATAAATAAAGTTAAACTTCTTTATTTTACAAAAATTATATTAAATATAGTAAATGATATACAAAATTTATATTAAATGTGGTAAATGATAGGAGAAGATTCTCGCTTATTTTATTTTATTTTTATTTTTACATCAAAAGTTGTTGGTATCGTCTTTTTTTTTTTTTTTTAATATAAATCGTGACGTGGCATCCTGAAAAAGAAAAAAAAATGTGTTAAATTATTAAATAATTTTTTTTTATAAATTATATTTTAATACGGTAGTTAAGAAATAAGATGAATAATTATGGAATTAAAAAAAAAACATTACTTTCAATTTAATAATTATGAGTTAATATAATTTTATTTTTGACTTTTTTGTAATACATAATATGATTAAAAAAATCGGTTAAAAATGGTAATAAATGCATGGACCCAGGAAATGAAACGAAATATACTTAAATTGAAAAATGGAAAGATTTTTGTAAATTAAAATGTATATAAAAATAGTATATAATAAAATAAGTAAATATTCATTGTAAATTATATTAATTATTAAAAATAAATAAAAAAATAAAATAAGTAAAAAATGTATATTTGTGAATAATGGTTATGAAATGTAATAACACAATAACACTTATACATAAAAATAAATATAAAAAAGATAAGAATGAACAATGACCCCTAGAAACCAACAATTCCAAAAACCAATAATAATATTTATCATAAAAAAAAATATTAAATTCATATTATTAGTACCTCTCTTTATATATTTTGTTGAGTTTATTTCCATCAATTTTGCCTCTATCAAACAAATTTCTCTTGAAAATTACATACAACATACTGAATAATTCTAATTAGAAAACACAACCACGTGAATCGCCAACAAATAAATTAAGATCAAATTTGGTGTACCAAATCCTACATTGAAAACAAAATCTCTTAAAAAAAATCAAAAATCAAAATCTAAAAAACAATAATTAATCAAAGTTACAAACCATCCTTAAATAAGAGTAAGACGTTAACATTTATGGTTAAAATAACATTAACCCGCGTAAGTATCGAAAATTATTTTTTTGTTAGGAATTGTAAGGGCATCATTTGTTGATTTCAATTCATCTCCATATCATGATTCCACCACTAAATCCATTTGATTCAAACCATTCACTGTATAAAAGGAAAAAATATATATATACCAAGTCACAGAACCTAAAAAATCATATTATTTCTAGAGAAGATAAGGAACGTATCGTACTTGTCCAACCATCATGTAGCAATGATGATGAGATAGATCTATTGGAGAAGTTCTATAATTTGAGAACAAAGAGTGTCCTACCTAAATCGTGACCTAACACCAAGCAAATCTAAAAATTGCCGCAAAATCAGTCATAAAAAAGAGGAAAAAAGCTAAATATACCTTGAATGTACTTACTTTAATCTACATTTTACGAAGAGCAACGACTTTATCCTCCATCTTCTTCGATAGGTCAAAGAACATTTGCCACGAAAAAATGAAAAATCAATCCTGAAAAAGAAAAATAGAATTAAGATCTTAAAATTAAGATATGAGAAAGAATGAAAAAGAAAAATATGGAGACTACAATCGAATTCTTCTATGTATTCAAAACGAAAAAAACATATATAATATTAAAAAAAAAAAAAGACAAATGAGAAGAGGAAATGAAAAAATATGTAATTTATTTAGGAATTTATTACAAAATATTTAAAATATCTTTTTCTTATCTATTCTTGAAAAGTGAACGGCTTCTTCCCCATAATACAAAAAATAAAGAAAATTTAATACATGATAAACATTAAATGAGAAATTGTAAAGTTGTTACTTTTTATTTTAAATTTTATTTTATTTTTTAATATATATATATATAACTGCCACATGTTGATTTCAGATTGGCAAAATGTGAAAAGTAGCCATTTTGGCTCATTTTCAACTAAAGACTCGATTCCCAGCGTGTTCACGTCAATTTTGTGGGACCTCCTAAAACTTCTCCTTTATATAATATATAAATTAGTATGATTTTGCATCATGGATGATGTTAAATAAAAAAGGTGCATAAACTTTGAAGTGTGACCTTTTATGGTCCCAATTGAGTCCCCACTGTACCCAATTTGATTATATATCTACTTCAACTTGATTTTTTGGGCTCACAATTAGATATCAATCAAATGTTATAATATTTTCTCTAATTAGACTAATCCAACGTTACAATACACACACATATACATATACTTTAAATACCAATTTTGTAATTCAGTTTTATTTTTTAATTCAGACGTGACCATTTATAATTAGATAATAAATATAAAATATTAATATATAATAAATATAATTTATAATTCATTATTATATATAAAAATAAATACATAATAAATATAATTTAAAATTATTTTATTATATGACTATAAAATTAAGAGCTAACATTGCCCTACTTCAAATATTTATATGATTATATATTTAGTAACAGTGATTTCAATAATTTGACAATTTGAATTATGATTTGAATAATATTTTATAAAAGTGAAAATAGATATTCGAACATTTTGAAATAATATTTATTTTAATAAAATATTTTTATTTTTTAAAATAATAAATATAAATTAAATAATTATATATTCTTTTAATTTTATATTTAAAACCATCTAAATAGTTATAGCTTACGCAGATAAATATTATAATATTAAATATTATAACCACTAATAACTACCCCTATTTAGAATGTTATTTTAATCAATAATTTTAATTGCATAATATATTCTTAATAATATGAGTTTTCACCCATCACTATCTTCGAATAATCATTCACACTAATGGTACACCAATCATCATTTATCTCCACAAAATTTTCACTATTGATTACTGATTTAAATTGATTAATTATATTTTGTAAAATCAAAATTAAATAGTAAATCGACTATTAAAAGAGTAAAATGACAAATGGGAAGTCGCTAGTGGACAAATTGTTGACATACACGTTTTTTCTTTATATAGTTGAGAATAATTGGACCTAGAGTAATTAATTTCACAATTAAATGTGATTAACCTATCAATACAATAAGTGCTTATATCTAAAATCAACAAAATATTTGTTAATTAGACATGTTGTCAATTCTTCACAATTTTTTGTGATGCTTTTGTTTTGCTTTCTAGAAGCAATATTATATACATGACGTTGATTTTGATAAGCGACTTGGAATTTGTATAGAAAATGATCGGTGTAATCGTTTACGCTTCTTAGTTAAGGTAACATTTGTAAGATTTTAGGATTTAAATTTTATTATATATATATTAATATAATAGAAAGTTTTTAAAATATAAGGTTAATTAAAAAAAATAACGCAACTTTGTCAAATTTTTTTTAAAAAAGTTTAAATTTCTCCAATTTTTCTACAAATCGATTAATAGTAATCGAAGATATTTTTAGAATTTTTTTTTAAATTATAAAATATTAAAAACAAAATAAAATAAAATAAAGTAAATTTGAAATTTTTTTTAAAATTTTTAATTATTTTTCAAATTTTTAAAAATAAAAATTTAAGTTTTAAAAATACTCTGACTACTGTTAATTCGTAACTGGATAAATAGTTTTACTGAAAAAAAATTATAAAATTAAAAAAACTTAAATTGATGTAATTTTTTTTTAAAATTTAATAAATTTACGGATTTTTTTTTAGAATTAATCCTATACTATATAATAATTAGTATAAATTAACTACATTGCAAGGCTATAATCCAATAAATCTCTTATATATATATATATATATATATATATATATATATATATATATATGAATTAGATAATGATTATTGCACATAAAGCTTCTTTTTGCATGGTATTAATGTATTTCAAACACGTGGATACTACAGCTGTCGTGATAATGTCAAAAGAAACGTTTTTTTCTTTTTGTTTCCGTTTGAAGAAATGAAAGCGAGTAATAAGAAACGTTTTGATTACCTCTTACTTCCTTCAATACTTAACGTAAAAAACCATTTTTTTAATAAAAAATTTCCTAGTGCAATAATCCAAATATCGGTAACAACTTTTAATTCGCAATTAATGTGAGAATGAGAGATGTAATGATGTTAATAAATACTATTTGACGTGATTATTACATTAAATAAATAAAATTAAATATTCTTAAAAGAAACGCGTTTCGTTAGTTGAAGAGAAAAAAAAAACGGGAGGTCAAATCAGGTAATAAATATTGCGGCCAAGCGAAATACGCCATGACACGACACCAACAAACAAACTAAACGACAGTCGTTTTCCTCCGTGCGCCGAACTTAGCTGTTCCATCAATCTGCGCCGTTGGATTATTTTTCGATTTTGTTCTGTCCACGTGGCGTGTTACGGTTAGTTAATCCCGTACAAACATCATTTAATTCGTCAGTGCTGCTGACCACTCGATCTTTTTCCTTTTGTTTTTAAATTTATTTACCAGAATCTGATTCATCACTATTATTAGCTTGCTTTATTTATTTATAAATATATATAAAATATATATTTATTTACGGTTTTGAAAATATTCATTGATGCTTTAAATCTAAGGTGGGCCTGTAAAGCCCATATGTCTGATACACAGATAAATTCAGCCCATTTTCCCTCGGTTTATTTTTATTTTTATTTTTAATTTTATTACACTATTTTTCTCTTAATACAAGGTCCATAACCATAATAATAATAATAATTATTACTATTATTATTTTATTTAAGTATTGCTCCGAACACTTTTTAAATCAGCTTTTACATAACTTAAAAGCAAAATTTATTCAAACTTATATTTTTATGAATTTTTTGAATTTGAAAAATAATCACTCTATTTTCATAATTTTATAAAAATATTTATAAATATTAAAAAAAAAATTGAAATTACTTTTACTTTTAACTAAAAAAAGAGTAGAATTATTTTTAAAAAAAGGGTATTTTAAATATGTTGAGATTATTTTTACTTTTAATTTCTAATGGTATAATAAGAGAAGTAGAAATTATTTTCAGGAATTTAATATTTTTGACTTCATCTTAAAATGCTTTTGGGAGGCCAAAAGCACTTCTGTGAATTATTCAATTATCATTTGAAACAGTTTTCAGAAGTTAAAAGTAAAAATCAGCCTATCTAAACAAACATTCAAAATTACTCTGAAAGTACTTTTAAAATGTTAAAAACTCTTATACCAATTATCCAAATGCCGTCTAAAACTATTTTAAAACCCGTAAGCCAAAAGTTTATTATTGATGATGATTTCTCAATGAAGAACTATTCTTTTAAGTTCTCTAACACCATGTGAAGTTGCTAAGCTAATGATTTAGAAACCTCGTATAATCATGAAGAAAATAAGAGTAAGAACCAAATAAAATCAAATCTTAAATGAAACTAATAAATTGGAATAGATTTTGTCATGTATAATTACATTATATGTATCCGTGAATGATTAATCGAATAAAAAGAGTCACGTGAAGAACAAAAAAGTGGTCAATAGAAGAAGATCATGAAACATAACATGTTCACTTTCTATTTGACGCCGATTTGTGGGTCATGTTTGATTTTCACAAACATTATAACATCATGAATCAACCACATAATACCAAACACCGTCCATCAATATTATTATAAAATCGATTATATATATATATATTTAGATATTTGAACACAAATTCTTATAAAATGATATAATTAAAAAAATAAATAACCTATTATTAAAAATTAGAGTTAAAAATTAGAGTTAAGTATAATTATGTCGTGCTAAACTTTTTAACATGTTTAATAATGATGTCGTTGGTATAACCGAGTCACGGGTCGACCCGTTTTTGATATTTCATTTATTATTTTTTAATTAAATAAATTTAATTATTTTAAATAAATTCGTATCAACCTGTTTAATAATCGGGTTAACATGTTGGATTGGATAATAATCCATTTATCAACTGTGTCGTCGTGTCGTGTCTGTGTTCGTGTGAACTCATTTCTAATCGTGTCGTGTTCGTGTTGGAAGTTCACAGCCCGTTTAGTAATCATGTCGTGTCAAATTAAACGGATTCGCGTTCGTATCAGGGTCAACACGATTTACGAACCCGTTTTGCCAGCTCTACTCACACAGCACTGAGTTTCAGCAGTTAGTCACACATCATCAAGAGCTTTTAACACCCCTTTTGATGATCACTCTAAATATTAACCTTTAATGATCATCATTTCCTGAAAATTTACAAAATAAACATAATAATCAGAACCGAAATAATTTGTTATATTAATATAACAACAAACGTGTACCGATAAGTTTAAATTGAGTACTATATTTTAATTATACAAATTTACTTATATAGCCATTAAGTATAGTAAGGAATCATGTCCATCTGTCCTCGTGTTTCAACTCCACAAATTCAATCTAAAATAGGTTATAAATGTTGATTTCTATACATAATTTTTCTCTATATATAATATCTCTATCTATATATATTAACAACTTTTTCTGATTAAGACGGCTGTATTGGGAAAATTAACTGAAATGTTATGCATATGCGGCGATTTTAATTCTAGTCCTTTTAGTTGGGTTAAAATTGAATTATATTCACTAAATTTCTAAAATTTATCATTGATTTTCTTTTTTATACCTATAAATATCGACAAAGTCAGGAATCTGGTAAAATTAAGGACGAGACGATTAATGAAGCTGGAGTTAATCCGGCTTCCATCATGAATCCTCAAACCATTAATTTACAATTATATATATTATTAGTTTAGAGTTAAAAAGCTTAGTTAGCATACTAATTTATTAATGAATTTTTAAATTTATTATACATATGAGTGCATATAACAATATGCGTCTAGTTACAAATATTATACATTGAGGAATTGGGAAGTACAGTTTCGGTGAACCGTGGTTCACTTGGTACCCGGTTCATTTTTCTACCATTGATTATATTTTCTATATAGGTTAATATATAATGTTTGATTCAGAAAATTTACTTGGATATCAATAAAAGTTACTATATGTTCACTTGGTATCCGGTTCATTTTTCTACTATTGATTATATTTTCTATATAGGTTAATATATAATGTTTGATTCAGAAAATTTACTTGGATATCAATTAAAGTTACTGTATGCATATAATGTTTGTTCGGAAATATGTACGTTGGCATTTTGAATGGTATGAAATTTTATTGTTCTGAAGTTACTGGAACCTTTACAGAAAAAAGATGATGGAATGCTAAGTGGTCTTCCATCTACTAGACATTTATTCGATCACATGGTTTTGATGACAGAATTTGGATTTCATGAAAGTTAATATTTAGAATTAATTTTTTAATTATAGCCATTTCTATGATATGTTTGGTCTTTTATGAGGATATGCCCTCCAATTTTTTTTCATAGAGCATTGATGACCGATTTAAATAATATGCGCTAAAAGTGTCATGCTAACATTTAAAAAAAAAACTGTACAACTTGCCAAACACAATAACATATATTTTTCTCCTTCCATTAATTCTTTATTTTATATTTTAATATTGAAAACACTCTCTAGCAACCAGGTCGATGGTAGAAATACAAAGTGGACAAAGTTATACAAATGCTCTGTTGCTTTTTCAATTTAGCATATTGAATTACAACATTAAAGCTCCCTTCTAGTTAGAACACCATCGTAAGATGTTGGAGAATTAGAATTATATCAAAAAATAAAATAAAAATCTGCCTAAGCACAAAGTTAAACATGCGGGCAGCATTTGACCATACAAATTGAGTAATTTGATGGGATAATTCGGATATTATAGATCTTCCAGAAGTATATATTATGTACTTTTTCTATATGTATTTATGTTTATATTTGATATAATATATATATATATATATATATAATTTATTAACTTATTTATGTTTATATTTAATTTGAAAGGTTGATGATCAAGTCACAAGTATACTTCATGGAAAATGATATTATGGTAAATATTTTCAAAAAATGGAAATAATAAGATGGACGACTGTGTAGTATATTACAGAAGTTCAATATTCAAAGAAGAGGAGACAATTGAGGTAAATGTTTATTGTTATATATTAGATTTTTTTAGTACTTTATTTTAATATAATTGGTTAATTATAGATTAGCTATAAGGATGTAGTAAAGAAAAATGATTTGAGTGGAGAGGTTGTCTTACGTATTTTAAAATAAAATTTTAGTTTATTTATATTTTAAAATTATTATTTATTTATATTTTTGTTAATTTCATTTATTTAAGTTTATATAGAATTATATTGCAATTCTTATGCTCGCAAATTTTGTAAAAATTTTGTATAGTAAGTATATTAATATATTTTATAATATAATTTTTAATTTTAAATAATAATTTAACTATTTATTTTTTAAGGTTAGTTCACATCTACAGAGAGATAATTTTTTTTTTGAACTTTTTGTTAATTTTTTAAATAAACGTTTAAATTATAGAATACTTTGAAATTAACGTTTAGATTTTAAGATAATTTTGAAAAAAGCGTTCGAAAATAATATTTTAATTAAATGTTTGATGAATATTATTTTAAGATAACCAATGTCCTCTAAAAATATTTCTTAATTTTTTTTAAAAATTTTATATTTTAACTTTAATAGTGTTAATAGAAATCAAATTCAATCTAAAATAGTTGATTGACGAATTCTTGCCTAATGTCATAATAGTTGATTGACAAATTCTTACCTAATGCCATAATTGAATATAAATATTAGATTATAAATAAAAATGCTCTCTCTATTATAATATATATATATATATATATAAACAATTTTTTCTTATAAAGTGGTTGTATTGGAAAATTTAGTTGAAAATTATTCTGTGCATCCAATCGTTATATGCGGCGATTTTAAGGATTAATTAAAAAAAAATCCATTTTTTCAAACATTTTGCATTAGAGCATTGATTTCAAACGTTTTTCAAAAAAAAAAATTCAGGTTAAGTAAACTTTTTGTATTAATAAACAGGTTTTAGACATTTTTCTTGTTAAAAAATACTGTTCCAAAACCAAAAATGATGTTATTTTTTTTTTATTTTTTTATTTTTTTATTTTAAATAACGTTTGGAACCAGTGGACTAATGCAAAAAATTTGAAAAAGTGGGGATTTTTGTAATTTACCCGCGATTTTAATTCTAATCTTTTTAAATTAGTTCGGTTAAAATTGAATTATATTCACTATATTTTTAGAATTTTATCACGGAAATTTTATTTTATAGTCATAACTATTAATATATGCGTGATCTACAATCTATTAATTTAGAGTTAAAAGCTTAGTTAGCATAATCATTTATTAATGAATTTTTAAATTTATTATACAAATGAATATAACAATATGCTTTGAGCTATAGATTTCATACATAGAGAAATAGTGAACTACAATACCCATATTCATTTATTAGAAAACTAGCATTTTTGGTTTTTACTACATCCAGTTATCAGAAAACTAGCATACCATACAAATTTGTACAACCAGATATCAATTGCAATAGAGCACGTCAACTGATACATCATATTTAAAAAATATAGAAAATCATCAGTTCCTTCAAAATTGTAATGGTCTAACAACCAATCACAATGACAATTTAAGAGTGATGTTAAAACTAAACATTTATATTAAATTTTCAGTGATAATACATGAATTTTTATGTTACACGCCGTTCTGTGATTGTTATGGTCCTTTTAAACTGTCAAAATCGTTTTATGAAGGTATTTTTCTGCTCCTCAAAGCAGGGTGTTAGGAAAATCGGGCTCGTCGCAGCGGAATTCGTCTCGATCAATAAGTAAACAAAATAAAAGACAAGAAACAAAATATTAACGCACCAAGATTACGTGGAAACCCAAAACGGAAAAAAACCACGGACGTCAGGACGGACAGAGATTTTCACTATGTAGCAAAAGATATTACAGCCACAACCAGAAAACACTCTCTAACTCAATTACAAGTCTCATCCAAGCTCACAAGAAAGAAACTCACAAGACACTCAGGATCTCTCAATTTGTGTCTCTACAATTGAAGACTACAACATCATATTTATAGTGAACAATGATTTACTTACCAAGTAAATCATAATAAACTAGGAAACCTATTATTACTAGAATTCCTAAAAAAAAAAGGAAAATGATTCTTTCCTAATTGCAATTCTAATAAGACATAAATACAATTCCTAGTCAAATATAATACTTCCAAAACAGTCTTCAAATCTTTCACTTCCAAAAGAGTCTTTAAATCTTTCTCAGCTTCCAAATAAAGACTAGTATATTGAATACCAATTTTTGTCAAACCCTAACAAACCACCCCTTGACAAAAATTCCCTAAACTTGCGTCCCTTAAACGACGACCATGACTCTACATCGAGCCATCATATCCCACCATGAAGATATACACACTTAGGAACCATCAAACGATCCATCCTAAGATTTATTCCGGCACATGTCGATACAACCCTTGCTGATTAAATCATGGTGCAACTTCCTTAACTGGCTTTCAAGAAAGTTCATCAGCCATCGACATCTTATCCACCACACAACCGCATTAACGCCAGTCCAATGCCCATGTGCAAAACTTGTGGCCGCTAGAAGTACTACATCCTCTTTCATGGCACCATGGTGGTTAGCGACCTGCCATGAGGATGTACCCATTCCTCCTTAGAGGAAGTCACCTTCATCAGCTTCTAGCAAGGAGACACATGGAGTATCTCCATCAACGGAGTCCTTTGCCGAACTTGCTCCTTTACAATCCCTCCTCAGATGTCCCTTTTGTCCACACTTCCAACACAGGATGTTCTTCTTGGAGTACCCATTCTTCCCATTCTTTTCTCGAGCCATTAGAATTGACTGATTATCAGAGTTATTATTTTCACTCTTCAGTCTTTTCTCTTCAGAGATCAACTTATTCGCAACCTCTGAAAAACTTACCGTCGAGTTTCCATGCATCAGGATCGGTTTCATGTACTTGTACGATTCAGGAAGAGACCAGATTAATTTCAACGCCTTATCCTCGTCATCAATCTTCACTCCAATAGACTCCAACTCAGAGATTATCCCATTGAGTTCTGCAAGATGATTAGAAACCTTCATACCTTCATCCATCTTCAACAGATGAAATTATTCCTTCAGGTAAAATCGATTGCAGACGCTTTTTGCTTGGTACAACTCTTCAAGTCTTCCCCAAAGTTCTCTTGCAGAAGTTGTTCCTTGAATATTCGCAAGAACATTCTTGGCCAGACACAGTCGTATCAAACTTGCAGCTCTCTCATCGAGTTCCTCCCATTCATCGTCACTCATCAGGGATTTTTCGGACTTTTCAGACTTCTCTTTACCAGTTTCTTTTTCACCAGAGCTTTCAGAGACTATCGCAATTGTTCTCCCCTTCAACGCCTTTTGTAATCCATGTTGGATCAGGATATCTTTGACTTGTACTTGCCACAAACCAAAATTGATTTTTCCATCAAATTTCTCCACATCGAATCTTCCGGTGTACATCTTGCTTGTAGACATGTTTACTTCAACAATCAAAACTCACACGAACCTCGGCTCTGATACCACTTGTTAGGAAAATCGGGCTCGTCGCAGCGGAATTCGTCTCGATCAATAAGTAAACAAAATAAAAGACAAGAAACAAAATATTAACGCACCAAGATTACGTGGAAACCCAAAACGGGAAAAAACCACGGACGTCAGGACGGACAGAGATTTTCACTATGTAGCAAAAGATATTACAGCCACAACCAGAAAACACTCTCTAACTCAATTACAAGTCTCATCCAAGCTCACAAGAAAGAAACTCACAAGACACTCAGGATCTCTCAATTTGTGTCTCTACAATTGAAGACTACAGCATCATATTTATAGTGAACAATGATTTACTTACCAAGTAAATCATAATAAACTAGGAAACCTATTATTACTAGAATTCCTAAAAAAAAAAAGGAAAAGGATTCTTTCCTAATTGCAATTCTAATAAGACATAAATACAATTCCTAGTCAAATATAATACTTTCAAAACAGTCTTCAAATCTTTCACTTCCAAAAGAGTCTTCAAATCTTTCTCAGCTTCCAAATAAAGACTAGTATATTGAATACCAATTTTTATCAAACCCTAACACAGGGGTGGTACCAGAAACCAACAATATAGTTGGCAAATGTTGTATTAATGCGAGTTGCTTCACTAGTATCTTACAAACAACAAAATAATAATATGTGATAAACCTACTCTAAGCTAGCAATGTAATATTATAAGAGTGATTGATTCAAAGACCTTAGTCTTAAACAACCACAATTACTAGTACATATTTCCGAAAGGATTCAACACACAAATATGTTAAACCAATTCAAATCCATAAGTTGAAGTAAAGTAATCCAAAAGCAACCTCATCACAATTCAAATCCACTAGTTTGAGCACCCTAGGCTGCCAAAAAGCATTCATTATTAAAGGGATGATGTTTATTTAGACTCTTGATATAACTTTTCACGTCAACCCTTAAACTTTTCGAAATTTTAATTGAACCTTCAGACTTGTTGAAAGTATTTCAGTTAAACTCTTAAACTTTTCGAAGTTTCGACTGGACCTTCTAACTTGTCAAAACTATTTCAGTTAGATACTTATTAAAGTTTTACGAGATTAAATTTTATTAAAATTTAAAAAATTGAAAAGTCCAGTCAAAATTTCGAAAAATTTAATTAACTGACATATTTTTGACTTCCAAGAGTCAGTTGAAATTTCAAAAAAATTTAAGAATTCACATAAAAGTTTATTCCAACAAATAAACAATATTATGCTATTATATTATACTAGTTTAAACCTACAATACATATGTAAAGGTACTGCCTTCTCTCTAAACACAAATCTCTGCATTTTTTTTAAAAACATTCAAAAATTCCTTTTTGAACCCACTTCTCGGCATGGTCTCTCATTTTTAACTTGTGGCTGGTTTCTCCCTTTTAATTTATGCTTCTCTGCTCTACTTTTGATTTCCAATCTTGTTTATTTTCGTCGGTTTGAAAGTATCTGTTCTTCCTTCATGAAATTTTTTAGTTTTTAATTTTCTATTTAAATTCAGATGGAAAATCATGTATTTTTTCTATTTAGATTCAGATGGAAAATCATGTATTTTCTCTTCATCTCCATTACCTACTTGGAGATTGGGTCAGATGGTTCTTCAATTAGTATCTGTTCTTCCTTCATGAAATTTTTTAGTTTTCATTTTCTATTTGGATTCAGATGGAAAATCAGGTATTTTCTCTTTATCTGTATTTTCTCTTTATCTCCATCACCTACTTGGAGATTGGGGTCATCAGATGGTTCTTCAATTTGAAATGGGGATCTTGAGATATTGCATGAGCGGCAACACAAATCAGCTTCAAATCCCTGCAGAGCACTCCAGATCTTGTATGGCTAGAAGTAATTTGCCCTTCTTTTCAACCTTTGTACATGACCATCTTAAATTGGATTCGAATTCTATTTCCGTTAAATAGAAGTAATTGTCTATTTACGATGTGTTGTTTCCATAGTGTTAGGTTGTGTTGTACTATGTTATACGGTTAATATTACACTTTGTTGACTGTGTTGCGGAGATGGCTACGCTGGTGTAACTTTTTATTTAAATTTACGGAACCCCTAGTTTCAAAAAAAAAAAAAATAAAAATTGAAAACTACATTTCTCTAAATCATGAAAAGTATGCTTTGAAGCCCGAGTCATACCAGCATTCACCTCCCAACTGCAACTGTGTGAGCAGTGTAGACGCAGATGAGATGGTTGCAGAATCAGAACTTGGGATATCAACAGCACTAGTGCCAGCATCACAACTTTGGATACCATCACTGTCATTTGTACCACTCTCATATTTATCATCCCTTGCATCAGCCGCAATACCATGATCAGACTGCACACGTTTAAGCTGCAAGAACCAAGAATGCACAGTTAGGGGTGGTATGGTATGTTTACAACTTACAATCAGTTCTAGTGTTTCGAAGCGGACATGTAGCATTTAATCGATTGTCAAGAATTTTTTTGACTTGAGCAATACACCACGTTTGCTAGTGTCTATTGAGGTTTCAGATACTTTTTCCGAATACCTCCAGGATTAGGAGAGAACCAGTAGACGCAAAGTGGATATAGCCTCCTTCAAATGTCGAAATCCATCGGCAAGTTGACAATCGGATCCAAATTCAATGAAATGGTTGGCCATAAGCATATGTCTAGAATTAAGTTTCACAATCAGCAATATAGATAAATTAAATAAGCAGAGGAGATAAGGAAAGGATTTATACTGGTTAGCTATGATCTCACTGTCAGATTCAACAACGGACATGTGCAATGCTTCATTGTGGTGATTAATTACAGAGTCCGCCTCGTCTCATTTCAACACTAGCGAGTAGGCTTAATATCTGCGCTGTGTTATCTACCGCAATTTGCCTAACCGCATCTATCACATCCCAAGCCAAGCCAAGGCTTTCAAGTGCAGCAGCATCCTCCACCTCATCATCTGTATCTGAGTCCTCCTCATCAACTGCATCTATGTTTTGGGTTAATAATACTCAAGAGTGAAATTATAATGAAAAAATTAATAAACGAATCCTACCTTTACCCTTATCTAACATAATTGATTGGTTGTACTTTTATAACACAATTGAAATAGCAAGCGCAACCAACTAGATAGTAAGAGTCGAGATCGTCGTGAAACACTCGAGGATAGAGACTATTCCTAATATTAAACCAGCGAATGAACAAAATTAGGGTTTATTGGTTAAAATTGCAATTTCAAAAGAAACAAGAATAAAGAAACCTAACGAACTAACCTGATTTGAATAGCGTCGCGAAAACAAATAAAGGCGTTCTTGTAGTCAAAATTTTTCCAAGCGTTACTGCCTTTCTTCATCAAATCGTCGAACAGCTTCTGTTTGTCAGATTCCTTCAAATCTTCCGCCGTTGCTTCCATCACTTTGTTGTCCTGATTCTGCTTCAGCTTCTTCTCCGGGACTTCTTCCTCCGCCGTTGTTCTCTTACAAGCCTTTTCCATCTGTTGATCTCTAATTTATAGTATGTACTTTTTGAAAGAAAAAAAAAAAAAAAAACGTTTGTCTAAATGAAACGCGAAACCGTTTTGAATTCATGGCTTAATATCATTTCCAAATTGGGCTATATTTGGGCCCTACTTCTTTCCATTCATAATCTAATCTAATTATGCGAATGAGATTTGTTACCATTTCTTTTTATTTGTTTAACATTAGCCAAATTTTTTAATTGGAAATTTTTTATTTTTATTAACTGTTAAAATAATTACTAAAATAATTATATATCAATAGAATCGATTTATTAATTTATTAAATATAAAATTTAAAAATTATATATTATTATTAAAATTAAAAGTATTTTGAAAATTTTTTAAGAACGGTTTCCATTTAAAATTTTAAAATAAAATTTTAACAAAAGTAATTTAAAATAAATTAAAACTCAAAATTTAGATATTACCGTCCAATACATTTTTCATAAAAATATTATTTTTAATTTTATAAAAATTATTTTACCGATAGAGAAAAATTTTTAAAAAAAAATTAAAATTATTATAAAAATAAAATCTAAAATAAAAATTTTAATACAAATATGGAATATTCCAAATATGACGGATGATTACATTTAAAAATTTATTTATATTTTATAATATTATTTAATTTAAAAGCAAAATTCGTCTTATTAATTTCAAGTAAAACATAAATTTATTTTTTTATTTATTCATATTTTATATAATCATAACTCATTTTATACGAATTCCACGCATGTCCATCCACCACTTTATCCAACTGTCAACTCATAGTACATAAATAAAGAATTTTTACATAAATAAATAAAAAACTATTAACATTAAATAGTGATTAAATATGAATATTTAGATGTAAAAAAAAAAAAAAAAAGCTGGATTATAAAAATCGTATTTGAAAAATTAAAAATTAAGATTAAAATTAAAATATTATAAAAGATTAGCCAATTGAATTTAATAAATAATATATATATATATATAAATTCACTAAATAAAAATAATTATATTTATATATTTTTGAAAATTGTAAAATATACATATTTTTAAAAATAGTAAAATCATAATTCGTAAATGAAATATATTTTTTATTGAACCTGATAATTATTTATATTTTAGAAATATATATATATATATATATATATATATAGTCAATGTTAAATAACTATATGATCATTTTTAAATAATAAATAAAATAACAATTTTTATACAATGCACAATTTCCAAAAAAGACAATCTGCCTAAAAGAAAATATCATTTAATTCAATATTATTAAAATATTAAATATATTTTGTTATATTTTGATTTTTTTCATTTTTATGTATATGTAATATATTTTTTATTTTCGAAAAATCAAATCATAATTTATCTATAAGATTTATAAATGAACAAAATTAATTTTAATAACTATTTTTATTAATAATATGGATATATATATATATTAATTTCATTAATTTATTTTAAAATTATCAATTATATAGTAAATAATATATATATATATATATATATATATTGGAAATGAATGATATTATTTTTGAAAATATGAGGATAGATTCAATTCTATATTATAGGTACAACTACCAGTAAAAGCATTATTGTCACACATTTATTGAAAAAGAAAAAACAAAAACAACTTCATTCAATGTGATTTGAAATAAACATGGACTCAAATATATACATATATTGAACATTTTTTCTTAAAATTATGAATTTAATAAAAGAAAATAAAATGTTATTATATATATATATGTATATATATATGAAAAATTTAAATTAAAAAATAAATTATATTTTTAAATTATTTTACTTCACCACTTATTTATAAATGATTAGTTATATTATGAAACATTATTTGAGCTAATTTACGAATAGAAAATGATCAATAGGCTATGGTGGATAAATTTTGATCTACCAACAACAATTACTATGTTTGTCAACAATAATTGGCATGTAGAAAAAGTAGAACAATAAATTTTGCATATTTAAAATTACTAGTAAAAGAAAACATAATATAATGGTCCATGTGATTGTAACTATTCATCATAAATGAATTAATATATAATTTATAAATCTAAAACCTTTTGATTCCAAAAAAGAGAAGCCAAAATTAAGTTAAAAGTTGACTCAACTAATCCAAACCAAACCATATGAACACATATACATATATATATATATATATATATATATATATATATATATAAAAGTGTTCTATCACGTATAACTCTACACATCACATCTATAAGTGACATGTATATATATATATATATATATATATATATATATATATAAGTGTTCTATCACGTATAACTCTACACATCACATCTATAAGTGTCATGTCATTTTATTATCATGTTGATGCACACGAGATATTTACATTTGCGATTATAAAACCCAAACTAACATTCCCACAAACCCGGGAAGAGTTTTGACACCACCGTGACGTGGCACCGGAGAGAGAGATACATACCATGGAGGAGCCACTACTGGTGCAGAGCGGTGGTCATCCATCAACGCCACCACCGCCACCAGTTATTGAAGACTACCCTCCTGTAAAAAGCTTCTCCGAAGCTAAATCTATATTCTGGACAGAGTCAGTGAAGATATGGAGGATTGGAGCTCCAATTATAGTGTCTACTCTGTGTCTTTATGGAACTGGGTCTTTTACTAGCATTTTTGTTGGACATCTTGGTGATGTTCAGCTCTCTGCTGTTTCTATCGCCACTTCTGTCATCGGCATTTTCTCTTTCGGATTGATGGTATATATATATTCTCTCTTTTATGTTGATCTGGGTTTTTGTGGTTAAAGTTTTGATTTTGACAATAAAGGTTGGAGCTTTTTTTCATAATTTGGTTGTGATTTGAATGATTGTAGTTGTGAAAGTGAAAGGGTATTTGGTTGTGGTTGGTGTATTGGTGGATTTGGAGGTTAGTGTAGGAATGATCTAATTATAATTATAAAGTCTCTTTCTTTGTTCATGGATTACTAAGAAAGGTTCTCCTTTTGAAAAGTTTGAAGTTTCTTCTATTGTGGGGTAGTGGGGGAGAGGTGTTTTATGAAGTTTTTCAAGTTATTTGATTATGGGGCAATTATGTGAGTGGAATTTGGACGTAGGTTAGCTCAATTAGTTAAAATGTAATATGTCATTGGTTACAGTCAAATGAATTTTTTAAATTTAAGAGGAAGAGTTAGGAAAGACTTACTTTAGGAACCTGTTTAAGTCTATTTGGTCATGGATTTGAAGTTAGCCCAATTGATTAGAATGCAATTATACAGTCGAACTCACCTGAGAATATGAGTCAAATTTTAAATTTTGGCTCGAAAAGTTAGGAGAAAATAGATTTATGAAGTTGTGTAAATCTATGTGGTCATGAATTCAAAGTTGATTACCTCGATTGGGTAGAATGCAAGTATATAGTCCAACTAATTGTAGAGCAAGAATAAAGTTTTTAGAGTTTGGATGAAAAGTTTAGAAAAAGTTATTTTATGAAGTTGTGTAAGTTCATTTGGTCATGGATTCTAAGGTGGTGAGAAAGTATAGCTATGTCAGAATAGTTTGTCGGAATTCGATTCACCATAAGGTAAAAAGGTGTTAGAAGTTGTAATTTAGTCCATCAGCCATGTTATCCTTGATATAGAAGTAAATGGTGACTTTATTGGGTTTCCTATTGTGGGCAAGTGTTTATAAGTAGAATGGACGCATAAAGTAGTGTTTCAAAGCTTGTTTTGTTATGTTATGTTTTGTGTGTTGAACCTTTGAAATTCTACTGTTAATGGTTTCTGTACTGAACATAGATTTGGTTTCTGTTGTGTTTGTTTTGCAAATGAATGATGTTATGCATAGCTTGGAATGGGAAGTGCATTGGAAACACTATGTGGTCAAGCTTATGGTGCAGGTCAAGTTGACTTGCTTGGTTTATATATGCAAAGATCATGGGTGATTTTAATCGTCACTTGTGTGTTCATAACGCCTATCTACTGCTTTGCTACTCCAATTCTGAAACTTTTAGGGGAAGAAGACGAAATAGCTGTCCCTGCTGGGAAATTCGTTAAACTTATAATCCCTCAACTGTTCTCATACGCTATCAATTTCCCAACACAAAAGTTCATCCAAGCTCAAAGCAAAGTCAATGTGTTAGCTTGGATGAACTTCTTGATACTACTACTGCATGTTTTGATGCTTTATCTTTTCATTTTTGTATTTGGTTGGGGTACAAATGGAGCTGCTCTTGCTATGGACTTGTCAGCTTGGTTTATTGCCTTTGGTCAAGTCACATACGCCATTCGTTGGTGTGAGGGCTGGAATGGACTTTCCTGGGCGGCATTTGCTGATATTTGGCCCTTTGTTAGACTTTCTTGTGCTTCTGCTATTATGCTTTGCTTGGAAGTTTGGTATATGATGAGCATTATCATCCTCACCGGACACCTTGACAACGCTGTCATTGCTGTTGGTTCTCTTTCAATATGGTTAGTATTACTATTCATTCACTTCATACTCACATACTAACCACTTTTTGAAAAACCAAGTAGTTCTGATGCTTTGTTTGATATCATGTCACAGCATGAACATTAATGGATGGGAAGGCATTTTGTTCATCGGCGTAAACGCTGCAGTAAGGTAAACCTTTTGACAAATCAAAATGGGGAAAAGGAATTGTATCTAAACACAATCATAACACACATTTCGCCTGTTATCCTCCAGTGTTCGTGTCTCTAATGAGCTGGGATTAGGCCGTCCAAGAACAGCAAAGTACTCAGTATACACAATAGTATTCCAGTCTCTTTGCATTGGCCTTTTCTTCATGGTGGTTATCCTACTAACCAAGGACTATTTCGCGGTACTTTTCACTAGTAGCAAGAACTTACAAGTTGCTGTGGCTAAGTTAGCATACCTTCTAGGAGTCACCATGGTTGTCAACAGTGTCCAGCCTGTAATATCAGGTACTAATTCACATTCAAAACCTGAAAATTTAACTACCATTCCATTCACTGATTGCCCTTTTCGCGCAGGTGTTGCTATTGGTGGTGGATGGCAAGCATTGGTTGCATACATCAACATAGGCTCCTACTACATTTTCGGTCTTCCTTTCGGTTACCTCCTTGGTTACACAGCTAAACTAGGAGTCATGGTACATATTTCTCTTCTCTAAGTTCCTTCTGCTGTTACTTTCCGCTAATTATCCGAAAATGGACCTGTGCAGGGACTCTGGGGTGGAATGATATGTGGAACTATCTTGCAGACTCTGATTCTTCTGGTCATACTCTATAGAACCAACTGGACAAAAGAGGTATATGTAGCACTCGGAACTTGATCTTTGTTCATGAAAAACATGTTTAGATGGCCATGGTTCTTATTGATTCTCCATGGTATGAACCTAAATCTGGTTTTACAGGTAGAAGATACAATAGATCGGATGCGCAAATGGGGAGGGCAAGAGATCAGCACTGACAAAGTTGCTGCTAGTATATGATACTAAACTAGTTGTTGATACTTTGATGATTTTTAAGTAGCTCTCAAATTTAAAGTTTTGGCAATACAATCAAATGGAGGGTCTTATTTTGTATTTATCAGGAACAGTTTCTATGTATTGTAATGAATGAGTTTTCATTTTTCAATTTTCAATTTCATTTTTTTGTCGGCAGATTGGATTAAAACTGATTTTTTTTTTTTTAATTACAATAAACTTTATTTTCATTTATTCAACACAATTTTACCAACCTAATTTAAAAAAATCATCACAATTCACTCCTAAAATTTTTAGCAAGTATATTATTTTATAATTTTTTTAATTTATTCTAATATCTCAAAATATTTATTTAGTGAAAAAAAATAAAATTTTAAAATAGAAGATTATAAAGTTTTATTCTATATAGGATAATCGTACATAATTAATGTCATCAATTTACATGTGATTGGAATGATTATTTTTTAGGCATTTTACATAGGCGATTTTTTAATATTAATAAAATAAATAAATAAAAATTAAAAATATTTTCTAATTCATTTGGGTTCATTTACTTAGGTTTGTGGGTTAAATTTTCTGAAAATTTCCTAAATTTTTTATAAAAATTCTCAGTTTTCTTTTTTTCTTTTTTTTTTTTTTTTTGGCAAATATTTGTTGAGTGAAAAAAATCATGAAATGGAAAATAAGTTTTCAGATTTCCCTACAAAAATAATCATGTCTAGGATCACAAACATCAGCACAAATAGAACAAAAAGACAACCTGAGATTCAATCACTATGTAAGAGCAGAGTAATAATCATCAGAAGTTTGAGCAACAATGGTCTTGCCTTCAGACATTCTATTTTTTCAATACTATCATTCATAAATGTGTATCATAGTACTATCATTCTGCAAATTCAAATGAAGAGAACTTAAAATGGTGCTAAGGAGTCTAAAACAAAACAGCAACATTGTCTAACTTTGAGGTCTTCACATGGTTTTAAGAAGAATTGTAATTGAAGAAACTGCAAGTTTATCCTGATATCCTTACCTCAAACACACCATGTTCTCATGACCTTTTATCGCGCGCCTCTGCCACGGCCTCTCCCTCTACCTCGGCCTCTGCCACGACCTCTCCCTCTACCTCTACCTCGGCCTCTGCCTCTGGCAGCTGGGGCTGATGCCTCACGAGCATTTACATTGACAGGAGCAAATGGAGCTGGGTTCCTAAGTCTACCAAAACCAAAGGGGTTGCTGAGCATTGATCCTCGCGCCTCTCCTGATGAGTTGCCAGTGTCTGGTTGAGGTGGTATACGGAATTCAGGTGCTTGAGGATTGGTTGAGACTGGTAGAGATGGGATACGGGATTCGGATGCTTGAGGATTGGTAGACACTAGTAGAGTTGGGATACGGATTTCGGATGCTTGAGGATTGGTAGACATTGGTAGAGTTGGGATACCGAATTCCGGTGCTTCAGGATTGGTATCTGATAGAGTTGGGACACGGAATATTGGTGCTCGCGGATCAGTAAATGGTAGAGATGGAACACGGAATTCTGGAGCTCGAGGATTGGTATATTGTAGAGGTGGCACACGAATATCTGGTACTGAAGGATCGCCACACACTCCTTTTCCGGACAAGAAGGGGATTTCGAATGATGATCCTGCAATCTCTGGAAATGGATTATTAACTTCTTCTCCAGGAGGGCTACATGCTTCAAGAGCTTCCTTAAAGTTCAATATGGCACCCCATTCGACCTTCTCTGCTGCCATTTGTGGTGTGACATCAATTGAAAGAGCTCTCCGCTTTTGTTCCTGTTCAAGTTGCTCCTGGTTTCCAGTAGGTGTCTGACTAACTGGTGGAGTTGCACGACGAATTATGTTTCCAGTATAAGCCAAGGGTTCTACTTCCTTATCTTTCACTTCATCAGTAGGCCTTCTGGGAACATAACTGGCCCTGATTGGTGATGGACGTAGTACAGTGCTTTGATTAGGTTCTAACTGTAGGCGCTTGGCAGCAGGTTTAGCCTGGTAGATATTCTGATCATCTTCGCTTTCATACATAGGACGCTTGCCAGCAGCTTTATCCATAATGATGTTCTGGTCATCTTCTCTTGTATCTACAGCACGGTTGCGATCAGGGTTGATTATCAGCGGGGCATTGAATAACGGCCTCTGACGCTGTAACTGAACAGGAGCTGAGGCTGAGGCTGGGGCTGGGGCTCGAACTGGGACAAATGCAGTTGGCTTCACAGGAAGTTGATTTTCATCCTGAAAGAATATAACCAAACATGTTAAAAGACGTGTTAAAAGACGTTATATCTCAATTACGCTATTCTTTTTAAATGATATTTAATGTTTAAAAATCTTCTCAAGCGACAATGTCATTGGAAAAGCAAATAAAAGAGCATCATACCTCGAACAATAGTTCGGTAAAGCTTTTACTTTGCAACAGGTGGTCATAGCATGGGGGTCGCTCCTTGCTAATTGGCTGCATTTACACAGGTTTCCATTTAAAAGACATACCACAATGAGTACATACCACAATGAGTCAGTAACAAAGACAGATGCATTGTGATTATAGTTTAGATTTCAAACCCTAGGTTGTGGCTTGTAGAGTACTCGTTCTTGTGGAACATGTTGCGGTTCTTGTGCTAAAGGAGAATGTTGCCTATCAGGTGTCGCTGTATTAACCTGCTATCCATAATGATTAATCAGAATTTAAAAAAATAATTTAAAAAAAGTACACAAACCCATAGCATATCCATTTTATTTGCAAAATCAGAACCTGTTGTATTGGCTCAGTGAACCGAAATGGCAGCTGAAACTGTTGATGAGTCTGCTGTTCACCAGTTGCAATCAAAACCAACTAAATACAACATAAAGAACAAAGTATATATTATATATTCTATTAGTGCATTTCAAACCTTTTCTCGTGGCTTATTGAAGCCAAGTGATCGAATGGGAAGCTGCAGACGATGCTGAGGTGCTTGCATACCAGTTTGCTGTTTTAGAAAAATTGATGATTGATTGGTCAGATTATGAACAAAATAAATGCCACATGAACACAAAATAAAATGATATTAGCGAATTAAACCCGTACTTGAAGACTATTCAATCGAAGCGGCTGGTGTGATAGCTGAGATTGTTGTCTTGAAGGAGCAGCCTCCAAGTTAATTCGCTGCTTCCACAACTATAGTTAGTTAATTCTCGTAATAAAGATAAAAGGGAAGACAAAAATGTATGCTATCTCGTAATAAAGATAAAAGGGAAGACAAAAATGTATGCTATCTGTATAGTAAAACTTTGTTCCAAGCTCACTGAATTCAACCTGTTGTTCCGTAAGTAGACTCATAAATGATTCCAAGTCAGTTTTCTGCATAGGGAATTTAATGGACCAATCAACAAAGGATTATAGTAAATACAAATCTAACGGAAAAAAAAGAAGAAGAGCATGTTCTATTATTACAGTTTGGACCTCCTCATTTGAAAATTGAGATTGTTGTATCCGAGGAGCACCAAAGCCAGTTTGCTGCTTTTACAATGACTGTTAGTAAAGGCATATAATAAATACCACACACAATAACTAAGACGCGTATTTCAAACCTGAAATTGTGGTTCATTTTCTGTTAAAGGCGGTAATGCCGGCTGAAAAGCACGTGTTTGAGCTTCCATGTCATTTTTCTGTTTCAGAAATTGCAATATTGGTCAGAAACTAAAGAAAATAAATGCCACTAAAATAGTTCATTATTGCATTTTGAATTCTCATACTTCAGTGTTACTCAGTCCAAGTTCCTCCATCAATAGCCGATATTTTTCTTGTGTAGGTGTCTCTGAGTCATTTAGCTGCTACGGTACAAAACAAAACCACAAAGCAAAATATAGTTATTCTTTTTGTTCATTTAGAAACTTAACTTGAGGGTCGTTGAATCTAACCTGTTGCATTGATGGGTGCAAACCTAGCGTTTGTGCTGCGCCAACATCAACATCAGGTTCCTGCTGCAAATTGCAATTACCCGTCAGAAAATAAACAAGTAAAAAACACCAGTTAAAAACTTGTATCCTATTATTACATTTTGGATCAACGATAGGAACTCATTGAATTGAAGTTGATCATTTACCCACTCAGATTTTTCTTCTGCTGGTTCCTCCTCCAAGTTAATTTGCTGTCTCTGCAATGACTGGTTGGAAGCACACGAAATGAATACCGGAATTGAAAACAAACTCTACAGTTTCTAATTGATCAATAAGAACCTGCAATTGCTGATCATTTATTCCATGCTGCTGCTGAGCCACAAGCAAATTTTGTAGCTGAGTTTCCCGTTCATTCATCTGCTGCTTGTCCAAAAATGCAAAAATATGTTAAAAAAACTGAACAATATAACTACTACTAGAACACAAACATAGCTTTGGAACAATGCAAACCTGTACTTGGTGACCAAATTGGTTATTTTCTGGCCTCTGCTGCAATGCCTGTCAGAATACTCACAAGTAAATATCACAACTAGAAGCTGAAATAGAAAACAGACGTAGCTTTGGCGCATTGCAAGCATGTACCCGATGATCAAAGTAGTTAAGTTGAGATTGCAGTCTCTGAGGTGGAACCTCTAGGTCAATTCGTGGCCTCTGCTGCAATGACTGTCAGAAAATTCACAAGTAAACATCACAACAATAAGCTGAACAGGATAATACTAGAAAATGAGTGTAGCTTTGGAGCATTGCAAGCATGTACTTGATTATCAAAGTATCTAGGCTGAGATTGTAGTCTCGGCGGCCTCTCCAGGTCAATTTCTGGCCTCTGCTGCAATGACTGTCAGAAAATTATAAGCTGAACAGACTAAATACTACTAGAAAACAAACGCAGCTTTGGAGCATTGCAAGCAAGTACTTGGTTATCAAAGTATCTAGACTGAGATTGCAGTCTCGGCAGCCTCTCCAGGTCAATTTCTGGCCTCTGCTGCAATGACTGTCAGAAAATTCACAAGTAAATATCAAAATTACAAGCTGAACAAACTAAATACTACTGGAAAACAAGCACAGCTTTGGAGCATTGCAAGTATGTACTTGATTATCAATGTATCTAGGCTGAGATTGCAGTCTCGGCGGATCCTCCAGGTCAATTTGTGGCCTCTGCTGCAATGACTGTCAGAAAATTCACAAGTAAATATCAATTATAAGCTGAACATAATAAACACTACTAGAAAACAACTGTAGTTTTAGAGTATTGCAAGCATGTACTTGATTATCAATGTATCTAGGCTGCAGTCTCGGCGGATCCTCCAGGTCAATTTGTGGCCTCTGCTGCAATGACGGTCAGAAAATTCACAAGTAAAATCAATTATAAGCTGAACAGAATAAACACTACTAGAAAACAACTGTAGTTTTAGAGTATTGCAAGCATGTACTTGATTATCAATGTATCTAGGCTGAGATTGCAGTCTCGGCGGATCCTCCAGGTCAATTTGTGGCCTCTGCTGCAATGACTGCCAGAAAATTCACAAGTAAATATCAATTATAAGCTCAACAGAATAAACACTACTAGAAAACAACTGTAGTTTTGGAGTATTGCAAAAGCATGTACTTGATTATCAATGTATCTAGGCTGAGATTGCAGTCTCGGCGGATCCTCCAGGTCAATTTGTGGCCTCTGCTGCAATGACTGTCAGAAAATTCACAAGTAAATATCAATTATAAGCTGAACAGAATAAACACTACTAGAAAACAACTGTAGTTTTGGAGTATTGCAAGCATGTACTTGATTATCAATGTATCTAGGCTGAGATTGCAGTCTTGGCAGCTCCTCCAGGTCAATTTGTGGCCTTTGCTGCAATGACTGTCAGAAAATTCACAAGTAAATATCAATTATAAGCTGCACAGAATAAACACTACTAGAAAACAACTGTAGTTTTAGAGTATTGCAAGCATGTACTTGATTATCAATGTATCTAGGCTGAGATTGCAGTCTCGGCAGCTCCTCCAGGTCAATTTGTGGCCTTTGCTGCAATGACTGTCAGAAAATTCACAAGTAAATATCAATTATAAGCTGAACAGAATAAACACTACTAGAAAACAAGCGTAGCTTTGGAGCATTGCAAGCATGTACTCGATTATCAAAGTATCTAGGCTGAGATTGCAGCCTTGGCAGCTCCTCCAGGTTAATTTGTGGCCTCTGCTGCAGTGACTGCCAGAAGATTCACAAGTAAATATCAATTATAAGCTGAACAGAATAAATACTACAAGAAAACAAGCGTAGCTTTGGAGCATTGCAAGCATGTACTCGATTATCAAAGTATCTAGGCTCAGAATGCTGTCTGGGCAGCTCCTCCAGGTCAATTTGTGGCCTCTGCTGCAATGACAGCCGGAAAATTCACAAGTAAATATCAATTATAAGCTGAACATAATAAATACTACTAGAAAACAAGCGTAGCTCTGGAGCATTGCAAGCACATACTTGATTATCAAAGTATCTACGCTGAGACTGCAGTCTCGGCAGCCCCTCCAGGACAATTTGAGGCCTTCCCTGCAGTGACTTTCAAAAAGTTCACAAGTAAATATCACAACTAGCAGATGTAATTCAGTTTGTTATTTGAATGAGTTGAGACTCAGTAAGCAGTTGCTGCAATGACAGAAATGGTGTCTTTTTAGGTGTTACTGCAATGCTATTTGCTGTTTTAGCATATTGCAATAATTGATCAGAACTCAACCAAATAAATACCACACCCAAAAAAGAAAAATATTATAACGGAGAATTTAAAACAGGTAGTACAGGCTCATTTGAGCCAAGCTGATAATCTGACAGAGGAAAAGGTTGTCTCATTCAAGTACACTTAACAAAGTTTTGCTGCTTTGTTATGATCGATCAAAAACATTCCATTTGGAAAATTAGGAAATGTAATTGAGGATCATCAAATCTCAGCTGCAATTATAAAGATAGTCCTTTAGGCATCTCAATAACAGTTCAACACTTTTGCATTTAATGTTCGAGGCACCAAAATGACAAAAATAAGGACTTGATGACTGATCATGAATCAAAATAAATAAATATCGCAACAAAAATGAAACATATTCTATTAAAGAGACAACAATCTCCGACATCTAAGCAACTTAAAGCAAAGATCCTTGACTACATATTGTCACTTCCCAAATTGAATATTTGTATATTTTTATAGAAGCTATTTCGCTCCATTTCAAACCAAAATCAGTAATCTAACACTACTACGTGGTGACAGATACTTCAAAGCCAACAATCTTCACTGACACAACAGGTTCACAATCATTGTGCGTTAAGCAATAAAAGTTCCATTAATTCAAAAGAACTATGATCTACCTCCAAGAACTCTGGATTCTCATTCCATTGTTGTTGCCGGTACAATTGTGACGAACTGCACCTGTAGATTCCCTGCAGTTCTGATGATCCCGCTTGTGACATATTTCGCTGCGGTTTGATGGCCGCTGATGTTGAAAGAGGCTCTGGAACCCCAGCATAGTTGCGAAACCCCGTGTCCTATTCATTAGTAGATGATTAGAGCCAACAAAGATATTACTCAATTGTAAATGATTAATCTATTAACTTCAAGAAATCAAGACTGATCTAGCATAGATTCGAAGCGACAAGGTGTCCGACTAACTTTAAGGGCCTTTCTTTCTACCTTACATAAAAACTATGGCTGATTTGAATGCAATAACAAACTGAGCAAGGATATGCATCAATGAGAATGCAGTTTTTAATCGAAATTAAATGCTTTCATACCATGTCCAAAACCTAATCAATGATATGCATTATATTTGTCCTAATCTAAGAATTTCAGATATAAACCTTTCCATCAACAGATTCATTTAAAAACCCACAGATCAACCATACTTGTATCAAATATGCTAAGAAACATGACAGCGAAAAGTTTCAAGAAATCAAGATTAAGCTATAAACTTCAAGAAATCAAGATTTCAGGAGGCTGATCTAGCATAGATTGGAAGCAACAATGTGCCTGACTAACTTTAAGGGCCTTTCGTTCTATCTTATGTAAGAAAATAAATCACAATCAATGCAGCAAGAACGATTTTAAATCAACAAAATGACAAGATCTACTATCTAGCTCACCTCTCTCATATGAGGATTCTCCATAACTATGAACTACAAAACCTTCTGAACCAGATACTTAGTTTTATTATGAACTTGCTTTGCTTCAACTAAACTAAAATGAGAACTCTGTGATGTTTCTACAACCCTATCGCGCCGCTGTTTACCTCTCTATAACCTAGAAAGCCACTTATAATTTTTCTCTTGCCAAACATATGTAAGGCTATATATATTGACAGGTTAAAGTTATCAAAATATTCCGCCTAGGCATCTAAATTTGGGTTTATCTGACGTCACGCCCAATCATCTAACTGCTAAGTTCACGCTATGCACACTGGCACACCGCGTTTGGTATGTTGCATTATAAAACTATATAATTCCAGTGATAAGATAATGTTAATCTTTTAATTAAAGCAGCATTATTGGTATTAGTGAAGGGCATTGAAATCAAGACTAGGCGACCACTTTATCTAAAACAAAATCCTCTTCTACAAACAAAGTCTCAGATCACAGGGAACCAAATAAGCCTACCTAAGTGAATAGCAAAAACAATGCATCTGAAAAAACTCAAATTAGAGAAATGTCTTGAGCAAAAGGAGATAAGTGTAACAAAAATACATATCATTTTAGCCAAAACATGTTCCTAAATTTTATAAGACAACAGCTACAAAGACGCCTAAGCCACTACCTTCATTAACTCAATATTGCAGATCCATTTATCTTTTTCCATTCTTATCTACCGACTTGAGTATATATCAATAGAAGTTATAATCATAACTAGATATCAACAAATATGCCGATAAATGTACTAATGTAGCAAACAGCACTTAGCGTTTTTCTCCATTCAACAAGACTATTCTTATTTTGGTTAGGAAAATACTGCGTACTACAATCACCATCACATAAACAGATGAAAAGCTTTAAAACCAAAGCTAAGAACTCAACTTTACATAAAATAAAATCTCTTTTCTCCTTTAAAACACACGCATACATTCTTCAGCTCAAACAATTACTGACTACACAAGATAAGTCATCCCAACAATCTATTCATAGATTCGATTATCCACTAGTTGGCAAAACAAATCAAATACACTTTTTCTGATCTACAAATTTAAGCAAAATTTTCTCCTTCGATAGTTCAAATTATTCCCTATATAGAGTATATCAAAAAAATAATTTGAAACTGAATCAAAGACATGTGTCTCTTACTAAGTTCGTATTAAAATTTCTGAAGAAAACAAATGAACAGAGATCCTGATGGCTCTCTACAGATCCTGAATTTAAATCACTAAACATGTTATACACTGATTATGGAAGAAATTGCCTCTAATTCCAACAACACCACAATAAATCCACCCGAAAACTCCATTAATGGAGTTGAATAAAAATCATACCACATTGAACACACAATTTGATGTTCCAAATTGCAATAAAATGGCTCTCTACAGATCCTGATTTGAAATCATTGAACACAGCATGCATCAGTCATTGAAGAATACTTCCATTTTCACAAATGCCAAAATAAATAAACCCAAAATCTGCATTAGTGAGAATGAATTAGTTTCCTACCTCGCTGAGAACACAATTTTCTGTTCCAAATTGCAACAAGATGACTCTCTAGAGTGCCTGAATTGAAATGGATGAACACATTATACATCAGTCATCAGAGAATCTACTTCCAGTACCACAAAACACCACCACCATAAATCAACCGAAAAGCAGCATTAGTGACAATGAATTAGTAACCTACCTCATTGAACACACAATTTCACATTCCAAACAGCAACAAGCCAGCATCTATAAAGATCCTGAATTGAAATCATTGAACATACTTCTATTCCCACCAAAAAAATAAACCCAACAACAACAACACTACCGAGGATGAATTAGTACCAATACCTCTTTCAACACACAATCTCACGTTCCAAACAACAATAAGAATGCATCTCTAAAGAACCTGAATTCGAAATCATTGAATACAATAAACATCAATAACTGAAAAATCAACCTCCACTTCCACAGACACACAACAAAATCAACCCAAAAACATTCCATACCTCATTGAACACACAATTTGATGTTCCAAATAGCAATAAAACAACTCTCTACAGCTCCTGAAAACAAACAACACAAACAAGTGACTAAAAATGGTGAAGATGCTCGATACATGTACAAATTATCAAAACATTGAAAACTCATAAACAAAATACCCTTTTGAAGATCTCCGAGGAAACCCCATTTGAGGATTTGAATGTTCCGGTTTTCTGGAGTGTCGAAAACAGATTGATTTCGCGGGTAGTGGATGAGTGAGTTGACTAGGTGAGATGTTAAGGAGAGACTGAGTTACCGAGTTGGATCTAATGGGCCAAAACAGGCCCATAACAAGTTAAAGTTGTATTGTCAGTAGTTCAAATAATCTAGACAATATTATGTATGTTTTGTCTAAAAGCGTATCTATTGTCCGAAATTAAAATTTTAAATCTTTTAATCATCGTAAAATAACTATCATTTTTGAATCCACTGCTAAATTCAAATTCTAGAGTTATACGAAGATAAACGAGCAATCTATTCAAAAAAAAAATAATAATAATAAATAATAACTAATTTACAAACCCTATCAATTGTGAATTTTTGAAGAAAACAATGTGAATATTTTTTTATTATTTAATAAAAACATTTATGTATTGAAATAGTGTAAAACGTTTTTAATTTTATTTTTCAAATTTATATTTTCAAATATATTTTTTAAGATATTCTTTTAGTATTCTTAACACTAAATAAATACATATATTATCCACTTAAATTTTATCAAAAAATATAATTCAACATAAATAAAAACCTAACTAATGATTGATTATTTGGTCGTATAATTTAACGTGAAAGATGTATTTTCTTTTCTAATACTTCATCCATTTTTTTTAATCTTTACATTTTTATATCCACAGTTTTTTATGTCTATCTTCAACGGTCAATATTTTTAACTATATATAATTAAAAATTATAAAAATTTTATATTTGAAATATAGATATTAACACTAATTAAATAAGACTATATATCTTTTTATAAATAAATAAAATATATAAAATAAAATGATTGATAGGTAAAAATTAAGAAAATGAAAAAACGGAAGAAATACTTTAAACATGTTTTAATTATCGGGGTTTAATATGTTATATTGTGAAAATTTATAACTACATTTTAAATAAATAAATTTTATTATTTTAATTCGGTTTGATTTCTCATCTGTTCTACTTCTTAACAGAGTACTCCACTGAATCCATCTTGCGCCTGTAGAAATTACGAATAGATTACAAGGCATTTATTCAAATGTTTTAATAGTTTAGGAAAGATGGATGGTTAATCATTTGGTCAACCTTTATAAAATATCCAAATGTTTTACTATTTTATTTTAACTTCCAATTATCCACGTACGTATATATATTGGTTGACGAGGGACGGCGAACCCGTGTTAATGTTGAAATATATATATATATTTTTTCTTTTACATTCGTATTTTATATTACTTTAAAATATTTTACAGTCATTAAAAATCTATAAAGACTTCTAGAATGTTGGTTAATTTTTTTTTTAAACATTCGTAGTGAAGTGTATGTTTATCCATATAGTTATTTTTAAAATTTTAGTTTTTAAAAAATTATAAATTTAAAACAAAATTTTCACCATTTATTAATTTAAATATAAAATTGGAAATAATTTTTGTACAATTTTTTAAAATAAATTTTATATTATTAAATATTTTATATATTTTTTTATATTGATATTTATTATTATTTAATTCTATTTATGATGTTATTATTTTTTCCAATAATCCTACCATATATAGAGTGCTATTTAATATATATTTTTATTTATAATCCTACTATATTTAGAATATGTATAATTTTAATTTATATTATTATAAACTGAAACTTTGACTATTTATTTTAATTTTTTAATAATTTAATCTGAATTTAATAATCATATATATTTTTAAAATTAATATTTTCAAATTCAAGATAAAGTTAAAATTATATAAAACCTTTAAAAAATAAAAATAAAAAATCAAATGGCAATACCAATGGAGACTTGGAAATAAATATTCAAAAAATATATATATAATTAATTAGTTAGTAAAATCCATCTTTTAAAGGTAACCACTTCCAATTATAACATAAAAATCTCTTCCACAAGTTTCCAATAATAACCACCCCCTACCATCACTCAAAATGAGAGATTATCTAAAACTAACAAACCATTCATCTTCCCACTCAATCTCCACCGTCCATCACCCACCTCATCAACGGCCCAATTCCACCTCCCAAAATCACCTACCCGTCACTCTATCAAAACCCAACAAAACCTTGTCCACTAAGAAACCACTTTTCCTTTTCCTACTCAAACACGAATTTCAGTTTCCTAATCCGATTCACCTTTTCAATTCCTATTCATTTCAGGAATTAAATTTTCAAAATAAAAAAACATCATCTTCCTAATCCGTTTCAAACTTGAGTCACAAGTTTTGTCTGGTTTAGTCTCTATAAATAACTTCGTGTCCTGCAAAATATTTTCGATTCCACATAATGAACACAACTGATCAAGATCAACAACATCATCAAAATCGACCCAGTCTTGTTGGATACAAATTTGATCCAACGGACAAAGAGCTAGTCGAATTTTATTTATATAGAAAATCGACGAACACGTTACCTTCAATATATGAAGGTGTTATCCCGGAATTCGATCTTTATGGGGATTTGGATCCTGAGGAGATTTGGACAAGGTTTCATTCTGATTCGGACGGGTCTGATCCGGATTCTGAGAATCAGAATCAGACCTGTCCAGATCAGAATGGAAAGCGAAAATATAAGAGCAGAGAGAAGGACGGTGATTTATTTTTGTTCACAAGATTAAAACGAAAATCGTCTAATGGTTCGAGGATTAATCGAAAGGTAGGACGAAAAGGCGGCGCATGGCAAAGCGAAGATGCTCCAAAAGCTATCAAAATGAGTTGTGGAAAATTAGGGTTTAAGAAGAGATTAAGATATGAACTAAGAGGGGATGAAGATGATGGTGGTTGGATTATGCATGAGTATTCACTAGATCCCAAATTGGTTGATAAGGAAAATGAATATGTATTGTGTAGGATAAGAAGGAATATGAATGTATTGGGGAATAAGAGAGTGAGGAGGGAGAATAAAGGAGAAGGAGTTGGTGTGGTTAATAAAAAAATTGATTTGGGTTGTAATGGAGAAGAAGGTGGTGGTGTTATGAAGAAAGTCGATTTGAATTGTAATGTTGAGTTAACATTAGGGCAACCTTATCATATAGATCTTATAAATTGAGGTTTTATATGAATTAGTATTCATCATCAAGTGTTTGGTTTGATAAAATGATACAAGGCTCCTAGTAGAGGAGGGTTTTGTATATATTTTTATCTTTACACATTTAATAAAAAAATTAACTTTGGAGTAGGGTGTAATTTGAGTATTTTTGTTTGACAAAAGTGTGTATTTGTGCATTTTGGTTATGGAGAGAATACATATTGGTTTTTATTTGTTTGGTTTTTCATTGTATTGTATGAGTTGTTGATAGAGGTGTGGAGAAGCAAGAAAAACTATCCATTTCGAATTTTATTTTTATTTTTTTCAAATAATTATTTTCCAATCAACTAATTAATCGATCTGTATCCATTTACACTAATTGGAAAAATATTCTGATCTAATAAAAATCTAATAAAATTACATATTTCTGTTTTGGGTGTTTTTGGATTGGATTTGGACCAAAGCCCATTCATCCACAGCCCTACAATCGACTTGGTACATTCACAAAAGAGGTAAAGCCCAAACAAAAACATGAGTCGAACCCATTATATCCAACAGTTCATAATTTAGGACCAACGTTACACGCGACTTGAGCGTACAATAACATATCCACTATACAGTACCTCATCTTCTACATTTTTACTTTCTTCATCCTCGACTACAGCTTCCTCTTTCGTACTCAAAACGAAGATAATGGCAGTGGCGCTGAGACTGCCCTCTCTTACTTCTCTAATATCCTCTTCCTCCACCTTCTCACGGCGATCCTCAGCGATTTTCTTGCGGCGGAGCCGGTACCCGTTCCGAACTCTCTCGGCGCAGAGTGCCGCCTCCAGTCCGCCGGATACGGAGGACCGAATAAATGATAAGAAAAAAGCAGGCAATCAGGAAAAAGTTATTACTCCTCGGTCTCAGGACTTCAATGCTTGGTACCTCGACATCATTGCCAACGCTGAACTCGCGGATTATGGTCCGGTTCGTGGAACGATGGTTATCAGGCCGTATGGTTATGCTATTTGGGAGGCGATTCAGGATTATTTGAATGTGAAGTTCAAGGAAACTGGACATAGTAACATGTATTTTCCACAGGTAAGTGATAGGAAGCTAGTTGGATTTGGATTAGAAGATGATAAGTTATGAATTAGGATGTTAGATTAAGTGTTTTGTGCGGTTTCTAGCATTAATATGTTCTGAAATGCTTTAATTCTAAACCAATTTGAATTGCCTCAGCATTAGCCAAGAGAGCTTCTGTTTAGTGATTTTATGACTATGCTATAGATGGAATGAGTTGAATATGTGGTTGCCTTAGGAAATTGTGTTAAGAATGTCTCAAATGTTGATATTAGTTTTTGAATAGGTTTTATAGTACAATTGGGACTAGGTGCTTGTTTACAGGCCTTCTATACCAGCAAAATGAGTTATATTTGTTTGAATATTTAGTAAGTTTTGGTTCATATAGATAAATTTGGCTTATCAGTGCTATTGCTTTGCTTCCCCATCCTCTCAGCTTCATAATTGAGTATGTGTCGGTCACAATTCCTACATGTTGAAGTACTTTTTTTATCTTGAAGAGATCATTTGGGTTCTTCTGTAGTGTACTTTTATGTGAATCCATAGGAGGAATTAAAATTGTAAATGATGTATGATATTACACTTGTGTAGAGAAGGGTTTAATTGGATGAACTCTTCTCAAATGTGATACTAATGTAAAACAATCTTTCAATATAAGGGTGAACAGGGTCTTGTTCTCAATTTATTTATAAGCAATAGAGTTGATGACACTAACTTGTTTGTTATTGGATAACTCGCTAGATTGATATTTGTGATTTTGCACTTGTTGCAGTTTATACCATATTCTTTCATAGAAAAAGAAGCCAGCCATGTGGAGGGATTCAGTCCTGAATTGGCTCTCGTGACTATTGGTGGAGGAAAGGAATTGGAAGAAAAACTTGTGGTACATATATCTGCTTTTCCTGCCTTTGATTTTGTAAATTTTTATTTCTACACAATATAAATGTTTTAGTTTGATTGCATGTAGACATAATGTACACTTTCAGTTCTTTATTAGTGTAGAAATAAGTTTGGTTTTAGTTCATGAATATTATGATCTGAGTTTTGGCCTTTGATTGCTGCACTTCCTGAGGTTGTGGCAGGTTAGACCTACCAGTGAAACCATCGTAAACCACATGTTTACCCAGTGGATTCATAGTCATCGTGACCTTCCACTAATGATCAATCAGGTGTGTTTCTGTTTGACAGACTGCAATAATCTTTTGCTTTTTAATAAGATTGTAACTGAATAAGCTGACCTTGCTCTTTTCAGTGGGCAAATGTGACTAGATGGGAGATGCGCACAAAGCCATTTGTGAGGACTCTTGAATTTTTGTGGCAAGAGGGTCATACTGCACATGCTACTCCAGAAGAAGCAGAAAAGGAGGTATATGGTCTGTTTACCTCTCGATGTGCATGTGATTATATGATTCCAATGATGTTTCATTTGATGGATTTGATATGCTCTTGACTGCAGGCAATGCAGATGATTGACATCTATACCAAATTTGCTTATGAGCAAGCTGCAATACCTGTTATTCCTGGTCGAAAATCGAAGGTGGAAACTTTTGCTGGTGCTTCCACAACTTATACAATAGAGGCTATGATGGGTGATCGGAAGGCTTTGCAGGCTGGCACGAGCCACAACCTTGGACAAAACTTCTCTCGTGCTTTTGGAACCCAGGTATATGATATATTTGTTGTTAGACAACTACAAGAGCTACACATGTCCTGCTTTATGTACATGAATAATCTAGTACACTTCGTAAGAGAGATGATTAAAATGTGTGCTTCTTCAGTTCATGGATGAAAATGGAATAAGGCAACACGTGTGGCAGACTTCCTGGGCTATTAGCACTCGGTTTGTTGGTGGTATTATCATGACACATGGAGATGACACTGGCTTAATGCTTCCTCCGAAGGTTGCACCCATACAGGTTTCTCTCTCTCTCTCTCTCTTTCAATTTTTAAGCTCATTTGCATGATGTTTATAGCCCTTGGTATCTATGCATCTCAAACTGATGATAGAATTTTGGTAATGAGCTTGTTACGACTCAGGTTGACTTAGTTTGCCTTTTAAGTTGTTTAACTACTTGTTGGGTTTTCAACTGCTCATTCCATGCCTGATGGAGACAAGATCTTGAGATTTCCTAAAAACTAGCGTCCTTCCATCCTTTGTTTCAAGAGAATAGAAAAACAGAAAACTTGTACAAATCAGTTGTATGCTATATTATTGATTTTTGAATAAATAAATGATTAATTTACTTATTCTCTGCTTGAAAGAGAAGGGAAAAACAATCTTCAGCCATTTGCTTACTCCCCGGAACATTCAGGATTCTTGTTCATGGCATTTTCTGATGGAGAAAGCTAAAACATTATTAACCACATGAATTTAGCTTGCATGATTCATCAGTGCCCTAGAGTTTTGAAGTTTACAGTTATGAAGTTCATGGTTCTAGGTCCACGAGAAGTCTCCTTTTGCTTAGCTTTCTATATCTCATTATGGTTTAAATAACCGGTACTTTAATTTCTGCATTGCTTGGTTATAGGTAATAATTATACCAATTTGGAAAAAGGCTGATGAGAAATCAGGCGTCCTTTCTGCTGCATTCTCAGTAAAAGAAGTACTGCAGAAATCTGGCATCAAAGTTAAACTCGATGACTCAGAACAAAGGACCCCTGGGTGGAAGTTTAATTTCTGGGAAATGAAGGTATTCTCTTAGTTCGGAAATCTTGCGTGCATTTCAATATCTGGTTAGTTTCAAGTTTTGTGATTTGATATTAGGTGCCCTATGGCTAGCATATAAATATTTGAAATCTGTATACGCATTCGCAGGAATTCACAAACATTAAGGAGAAGTGTTTGTAGTTTCAATTATTTTCCCATGTTCTAATGATATGAGATAGAAATTACAATTTTATTCTTTTTTTGAAATAATAATATTATCTTGTAGGGAGTCCCCTTGAGGATTGAAATTGGTCCCCGTGATGTCTCCAGTAATAGTGTGGTTGTATCAAGGAGAGATATTCCCGGGAAGCAAGGCAAAGTTTTTGGAGTATCTATGGAGCCTTCAAGTTTAGAAGCTTACATTAAGGACAAATTGGACGAGATCCAATCAGCTCTTCTGGGAAGGGCAATAGAATTCCAAGATAGGTTAGTGCAATTTCCTCATTTTCTTTTTACAATATAAAATCTTACAATAGCAAAACATCATCATTAATCAAAGCTAGGTGCTTATTTTTTTATACAATTTTATAGACAATTGGGTGCTGCTGCTGTATTTATGCTCTCTCTGTCTCTTGAAACATTTATAATCCATGAATAATTAAGAACTAATTGTCCAGGATATCTAAAAAGAAATTAGATGGCAGCATGAGTTAGAATACATTATTTTCTGATATCTTTGATATCCTTTTGCAGTAATATTGTGGATGTGAGCTCATATGATGAACTTAAAGACGCAATATCTAATGGTAAATGGGCAAGAGGTCCTTGGTCAGCTAGGTAATTAATCTACTTTCTTTTTAACCTCCATTACTTATACTACACAACACAATACACCATATATTATCAAAACCCTATTTATGCAGCGATGCAGATGAACTCAGAGTAAAAGAAGAAACCGGGGCAACCATTAGATGTTTCCCCTTCGAACAGCCTGCCGGATCAAAAACATGCTTGATGACAGGAAATCCTGCTAATGAAGTCGCCATTTTCGCTAAATCTTATTGAAACTTCAGCTCCCATCCAAGTGACATATTCCTCCTGTAAAATTCTTCAAAGGTTCCTTTTCTTTCTAGCTTCATCTACTCATGATAATTATAGTTTCTTAATTCACTTTCATTGAAAATCCTTGATAGCAGTATTTATAATTTTCTTGTTAAAGAATGGTGTATACACTTCACATTTGTCTGTTTACATATGTAACACTTCATGTGATTGGTTCGTTTTGGTCAAAGGTAAAAACATGGGTCAATCTAGTTGCACCAGAGTTAAAGGTGAGTTAGATTAGATTCTGTCAGGTTCGAGTTTCAATTGGATGCTCTGATTTAGATTCCTGATATGGGACTAGACTGATGAGACCTATAGAAAAGTTCCAATTCGTGTATAAAAAGCCTGGAACATGGGTCATCGCTGCATTTTGTCAATAGCATCAGCTCCAGCTCATCTTATCAAAGTAGAAAGTTATGGTGGCTCCTCCGGAGCAAGTGGGATGTGAAGCGTCGGATCGTCGGTGAAGTGGGGCCCCATCGGCAACGTGTAAGGCCAAGATGTTCGATTGGGCAAACAATATAGAAGAGAATCTTTTGACTTTTTTGGCCCTTCGTGTGGGGTTTTATCTATTTTAATTTTATTAATAATTATTAAAATTTTGTTTGTGGAAAGATGGGTACTTCTTCTTTCCGTGGAATAAAAGTCACACGGTGGTGGTGGGGAGTGAGTGACAACTCGGAATGATAAGAAAGTATCATCGCAATCAAAGGTAAGAATCGTCAAGATAACGTTTAAATTTTTCTTATTAAGGCCTTTCTTCTATGCTTGTTATGTTCATGCGAATTTGCTAATAACACTTCCATGAGCAATATGGAATGATTGCTTTGATTGAAAAATAAGAAAGAAATTAGGAATGACATCAAACTTAATTTAAAAAATTTTCCATTTTAATTATTGCCAAAATAGATAGTAAAAGTAATATTCAAATTAATTTATATTTAAAGGCAGTTTTAAACTCTGATTTTACCCCAATTTCCAATTAATCATTTTCCCTTAAGATTGGGATATTTTTCTTCCAATTTAATTTTTAGAAAAGATTGTACTTATAAGTTTTAAAATTTTAAATAATTTTCAATTTAAATAATAATATTAATTTATGTTATTAATACTTTATTTATAATTAATTTTACTATTACTTTTTATTTCTCTTTATACTAAAATATAATAATTTTATGAGCTAACTTACAATTATACCTCATAAATTTTTATGAGGTCACTTTTTAATTCACGGTATCTACTAATATTAAAAATAAAAAATTTAAAATTAAATATATATCAAAACAAAAGTATAATAAAAACTACATTTTTAATATTTGTTATACTTTTCACGATTATTAATAAAAAGTTTAAATTAATATAAAATTTTGCTTTTAAACCATAAGTTTAATATATAATTATAAATTTGATTTGAAAAGTTCACAAATCTAAACTTTAATTTTCATTTTATAAACCATTCACAAATTGGGAAGTGATTCTGTGAATTGTAAAATTTCAGAATATTTTGGAAAATTGCACGTATGAATGAAAACCAATTGTTAAAAATTTGGTTTCAAATATTTTGGGCAGATTTATAATTATATTGTAAATTTTAAAGACTTCATTTGAAATTTTTTATATGTAGACCATTTGTACATATCTTTCTTTACCTATTTGTTTAGGATCAGACATTGATATTAATGGAATTCTATAATATTCTCTTTTCTTATTAATTAGAAAGTCAATTAGAATTAACATACTCAAATATCAAAGTTTGACACTAGTTATGAAATTGGAAAATTTCAACCAATAAGAGAACCAATAGGGATAAAACAACCCAACAATCATTGCCGTGCAAAAAATAAAGACAAGCAATTACTAAAAGTCAAATTTGCCCTCCAGCTCGCCACTATTTTGACTGTTGACTTTTTAGCTTCAGCTCGAGACTTCGAGAACCGGAAATTAAATATTATTTATTATTTATTTTTATAATATGGTACGCGGAGTAATAGCTGCTATAACTAAGGGTATTATCGTCAAAAAAGGAGAAAAGTGGAGGGTAGTACCGGCACAAACCCGATAATAAATACGTGGTAATAGGACTGCTCCTAGGTCTTTCTCTCTGTGTGCTCGCTCTATAAAACCATTAAAGAAGACAAGAGAAGAAGACGACGAATTTGCGGAGGCGCGTCGACCGTCGATTATTGGATCTCCGATCGGTTTGGAATCGGACGGTGATTATATTCATCAACTGTGGATGGTTTTGATAAACGACGAAAACCGGAAACTGAAAACTGAGAGCGTTTGTGATTTATTTGTTGTGGTTTTGAATCTTGAATCTGTTGTCTACGAGTTCGTCGACGAGTGAAGAAGGTAACGAGGAAGAGGAAGAGGACTGTGTTTGTTTTAAATCTGTGGAAGAGGAAGAGAGTGTGTTAAATCGATCGAATCGGCGAAATCGGCTGCCGATTTTGAGTGAGGAAAAGGAATAAAGAGGAAAGAAAATAGGTATTGAAAAAAAACTGCGTAGCTTTTTTGATTTCTTCTATTGTGTGTGTTTTTGTTGCTCTTCTCTTCTGTGTTTTTTATTATAAATCGAAATCGAAGACTTTAGATATCGTATACGGATCTTAGATCGTCTGTTGAAGATTTAAGGTTTGGAGACAACGGAAAACTTCGTTCTACTATTGATTTGTTTGTTTCATCGAAGTTGTCACAAATCGAAGTGTGGTCGTGGATTTACTTCTTAGCTTGGAAAATCATGAAACCTTTGGATTTTTTCGTGTTTATGAGAGCTGCTGCTGTGACGATTACTGTCGCTTCCGACAAACGTCTTTTCGAGGCATATGCTTGCGTCGTATGTTGTTTACGTGGCTGGATCTATTTGCTTTCGACATTGTTGTTGTGCTACAATGAATGCCCATTGTTTGGGATTCGAGACTTCTTGTTGTTTCTAAACCTGGGTGATAGTGCGAAGATCTGTGGTTTGATGTGGAAATCACGATTAGATTTTATCTTTTCCCACTGTTTACTATTAGCAGACATATGGAGGGTGATGCTGGATTAGAAAATTTGAAAGACTAGATACTATTTCCCTGTTCTTGTCTGTCTTTATTATTCTCCTTATAAAATTCGGTGTTGAAGCCGTGGTTCCAATTTGTTGGAACCCACTATGACCAGAGGCTAAACTCTGAATTGAGGGACTTCTTTGCATGCCAAAACTGGTTAACACGATCTGCCACAAGGTAATAGGATATGGAGGCACTTAGGTGCTGGCAGTCTTGTTATCAGCTTTTGGGCTTGATGTGCATCTCAATTCATCAATTGGGTGGATTAGCGGCTTTTGACTTTCTTCTGCCTTCGTTCTTTTGTTGGTTTATTTCTGATTTGAAACCGTATGTTTTACAGGAAGAACCATCTTCACTGAAAGGCTGTCAAGATTGGAGGAATTAAGTTAAGGGTAAGTCCTTGAAGGATCTGGTTGTTCTCCCACGTTTTGGTCTTAAGCTATGGTCCTAGCAACTCATGGAAAATGTAGATGAGAGTAGGAATTTTGTTAAATAATTTTAATTTACATATCAACGTCTCTTCATCACTTGTCAAGAATTGGCAAACGTGGTTCATTGTCATGTTCATTGACAGCATTGTTCTCTAACTAAGATGCTAGAATTAATTTGACCATTGGTGTTTTCTACATGTGCAGATTAGATCGTGTTCTTGCTCAAGAGTTTCTCCCTCTACCCTGGTGTCAGGGGGAAAGCAAGGAGCAACGGCGGCCTGCAAGACTTGTCGTGGTAGACCATTAGTTGATGGAATCAGGCCTTTATCTGCTGGCATGACGAGCACAGTAGGTCTAGAGCTTACAAATTTTTTAAATCCGGACTTAACTTGGAAGAAGGTATCAAAAGGGAATAGGAGTGCAACTAGACGAAATAGAAAGCCGGGTACTAAATTCTTGACAGCTGGTGTGGAGCTAGCTGGTAAGAGTGTCCAGAGGTCTGAAGAGACAACTGTCTCAGATTCTGAGAAGGTAATTATATTTTATTTTTGTTCTCTGCTTATGAATATTGGACCTGTTCTAGCAAGTTGACATCTAGTTTCTCTCTTTAACAGCAAGGAGTGGCTGTTCTTGGACGGCGCTTCAGTGACAAAATGGAGCATGTGCCAATCAAGAAGAGGAAATATAATTTCCGTAGTCCATCACCACCACCTCAGACTCCTAGTCGTAGTAAAGCTTCTCAGCATGCATCAGGTGGCAGGAGAGTACATATGTCTTCTCCTGATTCTGCCCTCTGTCCTCCTGGTTTTGAGGGGAAGGTTTCAATAAATGGGAAGCTTGATTTTAGAGAAGACTTCTCTGGTATTGAGATACTTGCAGAGGCTGCTTGCAGTGGCAACTTTGATTTTACCATAACAAAACCAGTAGAAGAATCTGATTGTAGAGATAATGGTTCTACCATATTAAAGGAAGAGACTAGAGTATCACTAGAAACCACTAATATTTCTAAGAAGGATACAGTAATTGAAGATAGAGTGGCGGAGGTCCCTTCCATTCAAGAAACTACCTATACTGAAGAGCAGAAATCTCCACATGTTGAAGATAACAAGATATTGGAAACTTCAGCTTCCTCTTGCAATGGTAGATTACATTGGGACTTAAATGTTGAGATGGATGACTGGCAGCAACCTTCTGATCCTAGGGATGTTATAATCGACAGTGTGGAAGGCAGTTCCAAGGACAATAGTGAAACATTGAACGTGCAAAAGAGTGACGAGACAGGCTGTGATGCCAGGGAAGCTGATGTGAGAAGTGATGACATGGTAAACAAATTGGTATCATCTGAATCGCATTCTTGCTCAAGCACACAGGAAATTACGCCGGAAGCTGGCTCAGGCTTAGTCCAACTGCATGATGAGTGTAGGAAAAAAGAGGAGGCTGGCATAGAACTGTCAGCACAGATAGTCAGCTCAGAGGTAGGGTCTACTGATGTTCCCAGTCAAAATAATACAGCAATGGCAAGGGATGCATTGGTCTCAATACCAGAAGGTGAGAAACAATCTGATCTTATAGAGGAAAAAGTTGTCTGTGTAGAAAATGTTCAGGTTGAGGAGCATGATGTTGCTTCACCTTTTGTTCCTGTATCAGATGAGGTTATTACTCATGAAGCTAACTGTTCCACTCTTAAAATAGATGGCAAAGATCCTAGTAGGTTATCTGAAGTGCAGAATGATACGAGTGAACCTCAGGAGGTGCAGAATATCAAAAATTGTCAGCCATCTAGTTCCATCCCCTTACCAATGGAAACTTCATGTGCAGTAGAGGAAGCATGCGTTAGTCATGGTTCTAGAAAATGTGATGACGAATGTACATCCACTGTGCCTCTCGAGGAAGCTCCAGAAGGAGCATCTTCAGAAGAGAGAGATTCCCGAGGCGATGAAGCTGTTCCATTCAATCTGCCTCTTGAGGAAGCTGAAGATAATATAAAATCTTCTGGAGACAGACATCTACCAGCTGATGAAGCTGTTCCATCTCCTCATGAAATGGATACTTCAGTGCATGTTTCTGAGGAAGGGGTGCAAACATCTTCTGGAAGTCCTAATGCCACTATGGACGCAATAGCCAAATTTACTCCTCAAGAAGACTACAATGATTATGCTCCAAGCTTGGGTGAGATTGATCATGAAGAACCTGATGATAAGATTTGTGTGTCTGATATTGCCGATCATCATAAGGGTGGGACAATTTGCATGGAGAACTCCAGGGAGCTACAGGCTGGTTATGATTCTCAGTTTGAGGACGGGGAATTGAGGGAAACAGGTGTTGTGCATTGCTGGGATGATAACGAGGGCGATTGTCCAGAAATAGACCAGGTGGACTATGAGTCTGAATGTGATGGAGATAGAATGTCTATTTCAGAAACTGAGGGTAGTGAAAACAAAATGAGATTCGAGAATGGGTCTGGTCAAGGATGCGATGTTGGGGTGGCTGAAAAAATTGTAGAATGTGATATCGGAGATGCTAATAGAGATCACATAACTAGCTTGAAGATGAGACATCCAATGAAAGACACTGTCGATTCACCAAAGAGCAGAGATTTCAGTTCTAAAGTTGTGGGGTCAAGGGATTCCAAGGGATCGTTATCCTCTGAAACCGTTCAGAGAAGCGGGTAAGCTCAAATTCTACCGAGTATTTTTATTGTCTATTTTCTGGTTCATGTTTGGCTGTGTGTGATTGATTTATTGCTTTTCTTTTTTTACTAATGCTAATTATATGTTGTGTTTCAGCTCTGATAACTGTGATGATTTATTCTCTCGTCGGTCCGAGAAGGAGGCAGTTTCCAAATCCATTGAGAGGGACAGATCTGGTGCTATGCAGATGCGATGCAGAAGTCCAGGAGGTGGAGATGGGCACATTATTAATATGCGCCAGTCACCAAATAGTTACCATGGTCATTATGTGTCTGGTCGCCCCAGACCAAGAAGTGTTGTTGAGACCCGGGGTTATATGATGCAATCAGATCGCACAATCTCAGAAGCTCCAGGAGACGAAGGTTTTGAAAACCATATTCGCAGGCCATTCTTCAGCTCTTCCTCGAATGGTGGGGTTTACAGACCCATTAATAGAAGACCAACTGGGTACAGGGACGATATTAATGGAATTCATGCAGGAACTGCACCTATTAGAGATGGCAACAATCCTGACAGGACTAGATTTCGCAGATATCCACAAGGTGTTAGTAGAGACATCAGAGAAGAATATCACAGGCCGATGTCCAATTATCAAAATGACCATATGCCACCACATCGTTTCCCCAGGAGAGAAAGAAGTAGTATGTCTCCTGTTGCTGGTGGAAGGCCAAGTTACGTTCAACCTTACAAGAGATCTCGATCCCGATCAAGGTCTAGAAGTCGCTCACCTACTTCACGACCATTGTTGCGGGAACGAAATGAAGGAAGACGTCGCAGTAGGTCACCTAATAACTTCAGGTCTGTCAGGATGGACAGAGTGAGCTTGCCATTTCAGAAACGTTTTGCAGCTGATTTTGAAGAAGGCTACCTATCTCCGCCGCGAAAACGCTTCTCATCACCCCAGCATAATTCACAGTTCGAAGATCGGGTTCCTTCTCTTGATAACAACTTCAGGTCCTCGAATTTCAGGTCTTTTAGAACGGAGAGAGGAATGAGACTACCATTTCAGAAGCAGCAGCAACATTTCGCAACAGAATACGATGAAGGCGGATTCATCTCCCCACCTCGTAAACGCTTCTCATCGCCCCAACACAATTCCCAGTTCGAGTTGGATAATTTCAGGTCATTTAGATCCGTCCGAACTGAGAGAGTACCCCGAAAACGCTTCTCATCGCCACAAAACAATTCACGATTCGAAGATCGAGTTTCCGGTATTGATAACAACTACAGGGAGAGGAAATCATCACCAACACAACCTGTGAGAAGTTTCCGACCTGGCCAACGGTTCGACTCAGTTCGATCCATTAGACATATCGGACACCCCAGAAGATTCCCAGATATGGGACCTAGAGGTGATGATGACAATAGAAGAAAACCGGGTAGCCGATTCGACATGTTCCCACGGATGAGGCGATACGAAGACCACCCTGATAACGGAGGCGGGCAGCGGCGAATCAACTCAACGGAGGATGATTGAGTAAATTATAAACACAATAATAACATGGAAGTTTCAGACACTTGGGGGTGGAAGAAGGTGGTTTTTTCTTCTTTTGTTTTCTTTTACTTAACAGTCTTTCTGATCTCATGATCAGAAATGGTTAGATAGGGTTAATTTTGTCTTTTAATCTTCCTTTTTTGATCTTGATATCGTTTCCTTGTTTATTCTCTTTTTGGTCATTTTCTTTTTTGGCGTCTTTGGCCATTGTAATTTCTCTATAATATGAGAGGTCATTATGATATAATGACTAGTAAAAGAAAAATCAATGATTTTGTGGTGTTTTTGTCGCCCATTCGTTTTGTTATCTTTCAACACTAGTGAATTCATTGACCACACAATTGGAATCTCTAAGGCATATATAAAAAACAACAAACCATATCATCTTTACAACATATCACCAACTAAAGCTCATAGACTCGAAATGAATATTATCCATCAGCCCAGAAGCACAAATCTTAGCCACTTCTTGTCTCATCTTCTTAGGTCCACTTGCATAAACTCCAACACTATCAAAACCTTCACATTCAAACAAAATCCCTGTAACACAACAAGAACAACAATAAGAATCTACCAAAAACAACAACAAACAACAAAACCAATTCGCTTACTTTTCAAATTCGGTCTTTCACCATAATGAACCTTCATCTCCTGAACATACAACTGGTGTTTAAGACTATCCATCTCCTTATCCACATTATAAAACCACGACCCGGGACACGTCTTCTTCACCATCTCCATTTCCTCTCCATACACTTTCTTGTTCCGCAAGAAAGCTATCGTACAAACCAACGCTATAGACAAACAAATAAACGCCATGTTCAAACCACATCTCCAAATACTAGAGTATATCATATTCGTGTTATGATCAATCGGATAGATATAATATCTCGTCACGACACCAATAGTGAATAAGAATAGAATAAACGAAGACGAGATTATGATGCCAAGCCAGAGCCAGGAATTGGGGCCTAGGACGGGGTAAATCCGTCCGTCTGATGGGTTGGAATTGAACCATATTTCGCGAACTTCTTGGTCGCTTGCGGCGCAAGGTATCTTCTCTCGTGTTATGTATGCGTCGATTTTGAGATGGAAATCGGATATAGCTATGGGACCGGAATCAGGGAGGATAACGTCTAGCATTGCGATTTCGGTGGAGTTTTTGAATGCACATATGAGGTATACACGTGGTGTTTTTTTACCGATTGAGGCGCGGTGGATTAGATGCCGGATTATTGATATGAATGGGGTTATTCCGCTTCCTCCGCTCACCATCACTAGCTTCCCATACCTGAGATTTTACTCGAATTAGTACATCCGACTAAATCAAATTTTTTTAAACGGTTAAACAATGTGAAAATAATTTTTTGTTTTATGATTTTTAAAGTATTATTTTAATTCGAGCAGTGATTTAGTGTATTTACAGTAATATAAAAATATAATAATATACATGTATTATTATTATGAATTATTTAATTAAATAAACTGTCAAATTTCAATCTGATTTAATTGTTATGTAATATATTTTAAAATGATTTACAGTTATTAAACAAGAATTTTTTTTTAATTTTTTTTACCGGAGGGTAGGCTGGAGGTTTTGTAGAATTACTCTATATAAAATAATAAATAAACCATTTAAAGTATTATTAATAGAAATTATTTAAAATAAACCATTTAAAGTTTGAATTTTTTTATAAACCTTAAATTTTACAAAAATAAATTTAAAAAAATTTATTTAAAAATAATACACTACGGTGACAATTATACAATTTACTTAAAATTTTAATTCTAATACCGTTACTAAAAATAAAAATTTTAAAATATTTATAAATAAAATCCGCTTTAATATATTTTTTTCAAAAAATTATTTTTAAATATATATTTTTAAAAATAGATATCAAAATAATAGGTGGAAAATGTGAATTTGCACCCCACATAGAGATCAAGAAGATAATTTTCCAAAAAATAAACAAAAACAAACAATTAACCTTGCAAAATTGGTAGAAGCAGGTCCATAAGGTCCATCAACAGAGACCTCAACACAATCCAAAGGCGAAGCCATAGCAAGCAAACGATACAACTTCCACGACCAACTCCCTTCACATTTCACAACGACACTCATCTTCTCACCTTCCAACTCATCACTCGACGTCACAGTGAACGGATGCCATTGAAGCTTCGAAACCGTCGGGACATTAACAAACACAATGCTAGTAGGACTGAACCTCAGCCCTACGCTCTTACAGAAGTTCAATTCCAGTGCCTCGCAGGGCAGAATCCGAGCTGAAACGAGCCGAATTCGATTGCGAGATTGCAGGAAGCGGAGGAAACGGTCGACTAAGAAGAGGTAGAAGCCTGGGAGCATCATGCATGTGTAGGAGAAGCCGACGTGGAAGATGTAGAAGATGAGGAAGAGGAGATAGAGATGGTGGGTGTAGAAGAAGAGTTCGAAGAGTTTTCTTCGAATGGAAGGTAGGGTTGTTATCCATATGGTTAGGGCTGCTAGAAATGAGATTTCTCCTGCTAGGTTTGAGATTGATATCTTGTCCCATTTTAGCATCTGGAAGTGAATATAAACTAGTTAGTTTTAATGGTATTTTTCTTAAAGCTAAAATTTTAAGACCAACTCCAAACCCACCCTATTTGTATTTGCATTTTGAAGTGGAATAAAACATCTTTGATGAATATTCTTAAATCAAAAATTTTTGAACTCCAACCCGTCTTCATTTACATTTTGAGGTGGGTTAAATTATAATTACATAAAATTTAATTAATCAATTTTTTTAAAAATTTTTAAATTATTTTATATAAAATGTCAACTAAATAATTTCATTTAATTTGATAAAAATTAAAATAAGGGACAATTTAATAGAATAATAGTAGATATAAATATTTGTAGAAGTTAAATTTACAAAATCATCTTCATTTTTAATTCTTTTATATATTGTTAAAAAAATTAAAAATTTATTAAAAAAATAAATATTTTTAATTAAATTAAGTTATTATTTTAATAGTTCAAATAATAATATATAATTCATATTATTATTTAATATATAATTTTAATTACTAACAAAATATTAAATATATATTTAGTTTGATATAAAATATAATTTATAAAAGTTAGGTGGAAAGTTTAAAATTATAAAAGTACAAAAAATTAAATGAAGGAGGAGGAAAATCAAACATCATATTTGAGAAAGGACTTGATATGTAAGACCAACTCCAACCCACTACTTCATTTGCATTTTGAAGTAGGAAAATTGCATCAAGCTCCAACCCAACAACTTTATTTATATGGTATTTGCACTCCTAGTCCTTTCTCAAATTTGATGTTTGATTTTTTCCCTCCACCATTTACACTTTTTGTACTTTTTAATTTCAAACTATCCACATAATTTATATAAATTATATTTTATACCACATTATATATATACATATATATAAATTTGATATTTTGTTAATAATTGAAGTTATATATTAAATAATAATATATATTATATATTATTATTATTTAAAATATTGAAATAATATGAATTACATATTATTATTGTTATTAATTTGAATAATATTCTCTTATTTATTTATTTTTCTTATTATTCTATTAAATTGTTTTGTTGATTTTTTTTAATTTTTATATATTTTAATAAGATTATTTAGTTAAAAATTTATATAAAATAAAAAATAGAAAATTTGATTAATTAAATTTTAAATAATTATATTTTGACCCCTACTTCAAAATGCAAATGAAGATGGGTTGGAGTTAAAAAACTTTTAGTAAAAGCATATTCTTAAAAGATGCTTTATTTCTACCTCAAAATGCAAATGCAAATGGTGGTGGAGGGTTGGAGTTGGTCTAAATACCACATAATCTTCAAATTTGATAGATTTTATAAATGAAGTTGATGGGTTGGAGCTTGTTTTTGCAAATTTTCTACTTCAAAATGCAAATGAAGTTGATGGTTGGAGTTGGTCTAAATTTAAAAATCTGTAAAAGTACTTATAGAGTGGTGAAAAATATGATGTATGAATATAAAGTTAGGAACGTACTTGTAGAATGGTGAAAAATATAGTGTATGAATATAAAATTAGAATGAGGGAAGGATATACTTTGATTTCAATAAATAATTATTTTTTAATTAAAAGCGGTGCAAATGTAACTATTTCAATCTTTCTAAATTGGATCTAATATGAAAATTATATTATATTTTGAATGGTATCTAGATAACTCCAAACAAAATTATAAATATTAATTTTTTTTTTTTTTTTTAGGAAGTTAAAAGTAAAAATAATTTAAAAGCAATTGTTTATACCTGAGAGAATTGGTTGGTAGAGCACCAGAAGACAATGAAGCAAATACTATGCAAAGTGACCATAACCATAACAACATGACCAATCCAAATATGATACTTGACACTAGCTTCAGATGTCAAACCAAACATCTTCAAAATTGAAGAGTTTCTTGTAACTGGATAAAACAAAAATGCAAGACTCATGTTCACTACTGCCCCAAATGCTCTTGCTGCCATTTCCACTCTCATTTTCCACCTGCAATTTCACATAATCAAAAATCATAACCTTTATTATTTATACAATATGTATATATATATATGAATATAAAAGAACCTTACAGTGAAACTCCTTCCAATGGAGCTTCATGTTTTGCATAAGGAAACAATTGATAAAAGAAGAAGAAGGCAGTCCAAGCCATGAGAGCAATGAACATCATTATAAATGATATCTCTATGTGTGAAATAATCCCTAGTGGACCTCTGATTATTCCTGGTTGTTTCCATATGGAGATAAATTGAGAATTTTTCTTCTTCCTGAAATAATAAAATTAGAATTAATATTAATGCTTAGGTGAATAAAGAGAGAGTAGAGAGTGATTATTTACTTCATGGATTTGTGGTGGTTTTGGATATGGAGATATAAACAGCACAATGTTGCAATTAGGATGACTGGGATTATGTAGAGTAGAGTTGTTGCTCCTGTAGAATAGTATTTGTCACATATAATACAAAGGAATATAAAGGATGAGAAGGTAAATCTCAATAATCATAAGATTGGTTGAGATTTATGTATGTTTTTCTCACTTCAATTAACCATTTAAAAAGAATTTAAGTCAAATACGTGAATTAATGAAAAAAAAAAAGCAAAATGTATCTATTTTAGCCGTGGATGAAAATCTAACCGTTGGGTATTTCATTTCCTATGAATTTTTCAGTAATTAATTATATTATATATATGTAAAAATACAAATATAAAGAGGGTCTAAAAGCTCTTAAACTTACTATATTTTTAAATTAGTTCTTAATTTCGCGAATGATCAATTTAATCCGTCAACATACAATTAAAAACATAAAATAAAAAATAACTTTAAAAATTTGTCCCCTGAATTCTTACCATTCACAAATTCGGTGAATTACATTCACAATCTGTAAATAACTTATAAAGTGAAAATTAAAATTTAGATTTCTAAACTTTTCAAAACAGGTTTATAATTGTATATTAAACTTTTTATGGTGTAAAAATAAATTTTTTAATAATTAATTTGAAAAGATCAATTAAACTATTCGAATAAGAAAAAAGGGCTTATGACTCGTTATCTAAATTGAAGAGTTAAATTAATCATTCATAAAATTGACGGATTAAATAAAAAATATAATTAAATTCAGGACTTCTTAAAACACTATAATACATAAATATAATAAAAATAATTCTTTATAATACACTGTAGTATAATAACCATAAAAAAATTGTCAAACAAACTATATTGGAAGAGGTTTAGGGGTATAAATTATCCACAATTGTGACTATTGTTTTATCAAAATTACATTTTGAAAATTTGGAAAGTCATAATAACGATTTTACCCTTTTCTTTCAATATTGTAAGAGAGAAGAGAAATGCAAACCTTGATACCCAAAGTAAATGAGATCAACTTTAGAATGAATAAGAGGCATCCAATGATTCAAAAATGTGTCTGTTGGTGTTATCATCCAAATAAACAAGTGACCAACAAACAACACTATAATTACTGTTTTAATTATCTCCATCACTCTCACTCCAACTTCACTCAAATCTCTACTCTTTATATACAATCCATCACATTAAAATCAAACAAAACTAACAATTAATTATTTCATGAGAAAGAGAGCAAATTATGTGTCAAGTGAAAAGAGAATCTAACAACAAGAAGAAACTAATTAAGTGAATCAATCTTAATTTTGTTTATTAATGTTTAAATTGTATATTAGTCTAATAGTTTGATTAACGTGTCAATTATGTTGTTAGATATGATTTGGCTCCATTGTTGAAGACAAGGTAAGTGTCAAATGTTTATGATATAATGTGTCGTTTTCAGGTTTGTTTAGAACTATGGCGAAATACCAAAAACTCCCCCTTTTCTGAAACTATTTTCATATAATTTTTATTCTGAAAAATTTTTCGGAACTATCCCTTAATTTAAGTTTTTCATTTGATTATGGTAAAATATATTATTATATTTAGTCTGTGGTCCCCGGCTATTGGTCTAATTATTTTATCCGTTAAAAAGCGGACTTTTATGTGTCCAAATATGTAGTATACGCCGGCGGAATATGATTTGGCCATGACATTATTACCACTCGTTTATTGTCGTTTAGATATATTATAACTTTTTTAAAAAAATATTATGAAATGGACAACTTTTAAAAAGTATTGAAATGAGTCATAAACTAGAATCAGAAACGAAACAACCTAAAATTTATCATTTGATTCTGTTAGAATTTTTTTTGAAACGTTTAATTTTTTTTATTTCATAATTTTTCAATTTTGATCATTTAATAATTTCTGAACTTCGTTGTAAAGGTCTATATCATTCCAAAACGAAATTAAAAAAAAAGAAGAAAAACTTACATAGTCTAAATAGTTTTTATGCTTTGATAATGCATTTGCATCTCAAACTACCCTAATTTTTTCATTTAAGTTAACAGATATATATATTTTTTTTATCATTGAAATATTTTAAAATCAAATGATAACCTAGATGATATACCTTGTATAATAATTTCAAATCTCAAGGCTTTTGTGAAATAATTTCACAAATGGGGGAAATGGAGAATTTTCCTTTGAACTATTAGATTTTAGGGTTAATTAAATTGGTTATTTGAAAACAACACATTGTACTATTATATACATATAATATTCTTGTAGTTGGATTCAATGTGAAGAACAATTATTTATATATATAAACCTCACTACATCAATTTCAAGTGAGATTCTGATGACTGCTTATTGAAAAGGTGTTCAAGTGAAGTCAAATACCAATTATGTACAAACAAGAATTAAGTATTCACCAATTGAAGCTTATGGACTCAAAGTGAAGATTATGAGCCGATTTTGATGAACAAATCTCTGCAACTTCATGTCTCATCTTCTTTGGCCCACACACCATTACTCCAACTTCTGATCCCTTTACATCCAACAATATTTCTGAAAATAAAAAATAAAAAATTTATTATAACATCGAAATTGAACTAAAAGAAACCAATAATATTATTTTAAAAAATTTTAAAAAAATCCTTTAAATAATAAACTTTTATTAAAAAGTAGAACACAATTCGTGATTTATCACAAATCATCATGAAATTTCACAATCTAAAATGAAAAATTATGGATAGGGTTAAATTTTTGGAACTTAATAATAAAATAAACACACTATCGTTTTCCATCATATTTTTCTTACCTACTAATTATTAAATAGTCAATTATCTGGTAATAAAATTTAAATATATTATCTTTTAATTTTAAATTATTTTTTGTAATTTTAAATTCATATTTTTAAATTATTATTTTAAATATAAATTTAATATATATAAAAAAAAATTTAAAATTTCACCGCTCTATAAATACATTTTATTATAAAATTATAATTATATACCGCTTCAAAATATACTTTATTATATATTATAACGAAATAATATTATAAAGATAATCACTCAAATCTATTTTTTTTAAAAATAATGTAAACAATTTTAATAAATATTGTACGAAGTAAATTTGTAAAATAATCATTCTAAGTAACTAAAAAATAATATATAAAATTAACATTGAATGATCATACGATCAACTTCATAATTAAAAATAAAGAAAGATATCTTACTCTTTAAATTTGGTCTTCCACCGTAATAAACCGTGGAATCAAGAATCAGAGACTCACTCGAAAAACCTTCAAGTTCTTCATCTCCATTTCGTACCGAAGAAATTTGAGTCATTTCCGAGACCTCAAACTCATTCACTTGTTTCCCTTCCATAACATTAATTTCCTTCTTCCTCCAAAGAAAAACAAAACTAGAAACCACACAAACACAACCACAAACAAGAAACATGTCCCATAGACACTTATACGAAAAATGATAAACTTCCACACCATTTTTCTCAATTGGGTATATATAAAATCTTGTAACAATCCCCAAAAGCAAAACAAACATTAGAAAAGATGATGTTATTATCAAACCTAGCCAAAGCCAACTTTTAGGTCCGAGTATCGGAGAGATTGGTGAGTCTAATGGGTTTGGTTCGAATCGAATTGTTTCGATAGGGTTCGATTTGGTTTTAGGGTTTTGTGATTCTCTTGTGATGTAAATGTTTATGTTTAGTTTTGGGAGGTGGGTTGGTGGATTGGAAATGGGAAGTAGGAGGTTTAGCATTGAAATGTCGGAGGAGTTTTTGAAGGCACATATGAGATTGATGGTTGGAATTTTAGGGTTTGGTTTGGTGGTTTGGAATGTGAATTCTCGGATTATTGATATCAATGGTGCTATTCCGCTGCCTCCGCTTATCATTACTAGCGATTCATACCTAAAAATAATGAGTGAATCAAAATATATAAATTCTAAAATAATGAGAAATGGTGTAATATTTGGAGAATGTAGGGTTGTTTTTAAGTAATATAATAGGTCAGGGGTCGAAAGTAATTACGCATCATATGCAAAACAAAAGAGAGGTATCACGGGAAGGAAAATTTTCAATTTGCCCAAAATTTTGAAGTATTTTCACTATGTACTTAATTCTTAAAATAATATCTAAAATGCCCTAATAAAAATCAATAAATTATTTACCTTCGTTTTTGGTGAATCTCATTTAAATTTCAGTAATCATGGTAAATATTATTAGACATCCTTTATATTTTTCTAAATTATTTTTCATCCTAATAATATCTTAATTTTTGATAGCATAGGTAATTTATCAAATGACATTATAATAAGAGAATCTAATAACTCACCTTAAGAAATGGGAAGAAGTAGGTCCATATGGTCCTTCAACGGAAACTTCAAGATGATGATGCTTATGATCAATAGAAGATGAAGAAATTTGTTGGTAAAGCTTATGAGTCCAACTTCCTTCAACCTTGATAAGGACACTAAGCTTATCTTCCTCCATGTTTGCATTTGAAATCACTGTAAATGGATGCCATTGTATCTTGGAAATGCTTGGTACATTCATAAACAATATACTAGTTGGATTGTAACATAGCCCTAATATCAACAAAATAAACAAGAAAACCTTAATTGTCAAGAAAATATTAATAAAAAATTACATATACAACTTTCAAATTAAAATTAGTTTTATATCGATTTAAAATTATTAATTCATATATAATTTTTAAATAAAAAATTATAAAACATAAATATAACTTAAAAAAAAAGGCCAAATGAGTTTAAACACTAACATAACATTTCATTTCCATCGATATAACTGAGCTGTCTAAATTTCAATTTTTTTTAACATCTTCTACTCAAAATAATATATAGATTTTTTAAAATTGAAATCATAACAATATTAAATATTTATGTATAAAAATAATATATTAATTTTGCAAATTTTTTTCTACGCATCTAATTTATTTTACATTTGAGTATTAATTTTATTTATTAATATGAATTTTCTAATCTATTTTATTTTGTTCATATATACAATATAAATTCATCCAACTATAATAAATATTAATTATATAAAAATAACCTAATAATACATATTTCATAAAAGAAAAGTATTAACTATCAAAATTTTAATCTACAAATGTAAAACATTTGGTTACCTCGACTTTTGGAGAATGTCAACTCAATGGTATTGCATGGCAAGACACGAGCATTGAGTACTCGAACATTGTTTTTAGACTGTAAAAACCTTAAATATCGATCGATGACGAAGAGGAAGATTCCGGGAAAGATGGTACAGAAGAATCGAACACCAGCATGCAATATGTAGAAGATGATGTATAGAATGTAGAGATGGTGAGTGTAGAAGAACACTTCGAACTTTTTTCTTCTCACTTGAGGAATACTTGTTACCCAAATCACCATTGCCATTACTATTGCTATAACTCCTGCTAAATTTGACACTCCTGTTTTGCTCCATTCAATTATCTGTATCAAATGACATCATTAATATCTTATTATTCGCAAGAAATTTATGTAAAAATGTTGGCAAGAAACTTCTTACTATATAATCCATCGTTATAATTTATCGATAAATTACTTTATATTAAAAATGTTTAATTTAAAAATTTTAAGTTATAAATTATTGAAAAAATGATATTATTTATATATATTAATTTTTTTAATAAAATATGTTCTAACTATTCTATTTTAAAATCTTTCGAAATAATTTTAAAAATATAATTAAAAAAAAACTAAATAGAATTCAATTATCTTTACATTAATACATTGCACTTGAACTTTTTAAACCAATATAAATTATTAAAAACCATGATTAATTTATTTTTAATTTTAAAAATAATGATTAAATTTATATAGAAAAACAACGGTAGCAAAAATAATCTACACATATTATTCATTATTGAAAACTGAATTTTCAATTAAACTGCCATTTTCACTAAAATATCTTAATTAGAAATAACAAATATAAATAAAGTAAATTTTAACTCTTTTTTTAAATAGAATTAATTGGTAATAATTTTCAAAATAAGATAAAATAATTAACTTTCCCATGAATATATACGAACATATACTAAATATAATATATTTTATTAAAAAATAAATTAAAAAATGTCCATGTTCCAAATTTATTATTTTTTAAAATTCAAAGACAAAATGGATTTTTATTTTTTTCTCACTGAAAAGTCATCATGTATATGTTTTTTCAACTATGCAAATGTGGATAATCTTTTAGATCTCGTTCAGACAAAGCTGCTAGGTGGAAATTTCTCATCTCCTCACACTTGCATTCCACTGATGATGACCCCAATTTTCAATACAATCACACAAAATTTCTCTCTCTTTTTCAAAGCAAACAGAAGTGAAAACAAATCAATCAAAATTGGAATCTCAAATACTGACACCAATACAAACAAAAAGATAAGGACACAGGTTCCCCACCACCTTTTTTTCAACATTTGAACAATGAAAGTAAGTGAACGTGTTCTTACCTGACTCATTTGGTTGGTGACAGCCCAGTAAATAATGTAACCTATAGCATGCAAAGCAAATAAAGCATTGGAGATGTGTCCAAGCCAAATGTGGTATTTGATACTTGACTCTGATGTGAGTCCAATTAGTGGTAATATTGATGACGCTCTTGTCACAGGGAAGAATAGAAATGCCCAACATATGTTTCCTATTACTGCTATTATCACTGCTGTTATTTCCAGTTTCTCTTCCCATCTGTATATTCAAACCAATTAAATAATTATTAAAAATAAAAATATATGAAATGGTCGATTAAAATCTCCATCTATAAAAATTTTCTAAAGAACTCCATATTTAAAAGTTGGAGGTATTAAATTCACTGGTGAAGTCGAAAAATTATTTTAGAAATATAGTAAAATTCACTAAATCCTAAAACCCTTATATTTGAATTAAGCGTAAAACAACTTAATTATGACACTGAAAGTTGAGAAATTAAATTCATCGTTGCTGTGAGTACCACTGAGTGAATTTTAGAAACTACTCAAACCCTTATGTCAAAAATAATTTTCCCTTACTATTTTCATTTTTCTTTTAAAAAAAAAAGAAAGCCTAGAAAGATAGATATGTAAATGTGCTTACACTTTGTGATGATCCAGTTGAAGATGTGAGAAGCTAAGAAGCAAGAACTGAGTAAAAGACCAAACCAACAAAGCAATGAACATGAAACCAAAAGTGAGTTCCAATGAAGTAACAATTCCAAGAGGAGACATAACAACAACTGGTCTACTTCTCATCTTCTTCAAATTTCTTCTTTTGTTGTTGTTTTGGAGATGGAGATACAGACAACCAACAGCAGATATGACCATCATTGGACATGTGAATAGCACAAGATATGTCCCTATTCATAGATATCAATTGAAGATGATGAATATGAAAAATTTTAAAAGAGAGAGATATAAGGAAGTTATATAAAAACCTTGTTCTCTTAAATATGTGGTGCTGAGCTTGGAGGTGAGTTTTGGACGCCATGTGAGTTGATAGAGCTTTGTTGGTGATAGAATCCAAACCATAAGCCATGAGAGAAGCAATAGGACCAAGATGGTTCTTAGAATTGTGAGAGTGGTGTTCATTTTTGTGATATTTTGCTTTTTTTTGTTTGCAATTATTGTTGTTTATATTTTTCTTTTGACATATTGGGTGTAATATTTCAGGGGCTTAAAATGGGATCTTGGACTTGAGTGTTAAAAGTGGTCCAACACTTTTAGGTTGTTCTAACTATATGATATAGTATTTATTTATTTTTTTTTTAAATTTTATTTAGAATACTATAAATTTAAACACGGGTGATGTTGACAACATAGCCCTATAGAATACCAATAAACATTTAAATAATTGTAGAATTTTTTTTTATCTTTTTCATCCATCAATATTGAAAGTAGTTTAATTTTTAGTATTTGTTATTTAATTTTACCAAATTTTAGCGTTTAATGTTAAATATGGTAGTATTTCGGTTGTTTAGGTTAGGTGATATATTTTTTTAATTTAATTAATTATAATTAATTATTTTGATGCTAAACTACCTCCATTAACCAATAAAATTTAATATTACACCATTTAAAATCTTAAAATGACCTTTTCAAATCAAAACAATACTAAAACATCCAATATATCATCCCGAAACAAACAGAGTGTAATAGGTGGTAGGGTAATCACAAGAAGCAGGAAAATGCAAACTAGTGGATAATGTTAGGGTAGAAGTATAATTATACCATAAAATAGGTATCAATTGAAAATGTTCCTTCCAATGTATGACAGCTCGATGTATTTTTCAATTTACAAAACATGGAATTACGTGGTGGCAACACGTGTCTATATCTACCGAACTATATATATCGATTAAAAAAAAAAAAAAAAAACCTCCATTGGCTAAAATAAAAGTAAACACATCGAAATCGAGTCCCAGTCTTCGCGCCTAAACTAACCCTACTACTCCACCGCGACTCTCCGTTCCTCGATCCGACTACGTCATCGGTTGTGCGATTTCACAATGCGATTGTGGCCAAATGCGATACTTGTGTGAGAATTGGTTCCGGTTGTGTGGAATTGTCGTCGCTAGGTTATCTTGTAAGCTCTCTCGTCTTTCGTTCGATCATTTTGTCGTTTTCGATTGTTCTTTTGTGCGATTGACCTTTCTTCTAATCATGTAAGTTCGTCGAGTTGTTTATCTGGTTTGATTGTGAGAGGCATTTTGTTCATTTCGATATGATGATTACGACTGACATCGATCATTTCTTTCGTGTTAGGTTTTGGTTCTGTGATGAATCTATTTGTTTTTGGTTGTGTTGCTTTTTTAATTTTTGTTTGTGGATGAATCCTTTCACGATCGCTGTTGCACGACTGAGTAAACCCTAAATTTTGTCAATTGGAGGGAGATTCATGTGATTTGTACTCTCGATTTGATTTCTTATGAAGTGTTGCTTTTTGTGTCGTGTCATTTATTTGCTGCAAGCATTGAAATCATACCTTATGACTTTTAGGTTAAATTGTTACGTTATAACTCATTAACCGAGTCGTTACAGGTTTGTTAGATTGTAAGGGCGTAATAGTTGAGACTGGGAGTTATGGTTTTGTAAACAGATTTACACGTGTTCCAAGTTATGTATGTCTGTTAGTCATGGCTTGAATGATTTTCAATGTTTGGTGTGATTAATGTGATTTTAATGGAATGATTTAGTTTTAATTGATTATGAAATGGTGAAGAAATTTCTGATGAATTATTTATTTATGCATTTATTATTATATAAAGGGGCAATGTTTGAATTGGAGCTTGAGGATGTTGGTAATGGAAAGTCCCAGGAACTGGATGTCATGTTTCACAATATTCAGTAAAAGGTTAAGTTTCTTGGTTAGCTCTAAAGTTATAATAGAAGTACAATTTCAATTACTGTTTCCTGTTAACTTTTGTCAGATCATAGATATGATGTAGATATGATGCGTGCGTTTGCCTTGTTTGTCAAAAACCTGTTATTTGGATAGAGATGAATATCTGTTAGAATGGAACTAGATGGCGCTGTTATGGTGTTTGTTTGGTTGAATGTTGATGGACTATGTTATAATGGTGGTTGTTTGGTTAAATGGAAATATAGTGTTGCTTTCAGAGGTATGTTTAATGGTGGTGTATGAGCTTCTGGTTTGAATGTGTACAAATTTCACTGGCTAACTGGTGTTGTGTTTATGGTCATGGATTTAGAGCATTTTTTTTAATCAAATTTTTCAGGGGCATTCTTAGTGGTCAACTATGTTAAGAATAAAATGTAACTGTAATCAGAAATTTTTTGTCCCTTGAATTTGATCTTTCTGAATTTTATCCTAATGTAATGGTAGATGTGTTTGCTTTTCATTTATGGTCATGGATTTGCTTGATGATATGATATGTACCTCACATCCAGTTAAATGATCAGGTATCGTCTATGATGTAGTGAAGATCTAGCTTAAAATGCTTCGTTTTTAGAGTGGGAGATGAGATTCAAAGATAGTGCTTCTGTTCCTTGATTGTCACACCAAACAATCAGGATCAATGTGGAGTGATTTATCCCAATTTTGTTATGCAGGTGTGGGATGCATATGATTTTGGTTACCTTTAGGGCTCTATACTCAGCTTTTGTCTTTAATTTTACTACCTGTAAATTGTTTGTTTGATGTCCAAAACACCAGGATTCCACTCAGAGTATATGCTGTCCTCTAGTCAGATTTCTTGTCATTGACTGATGACCCTGTCCTTCAGAGTTTCTGAAGCCTTGAAGAACTGGTAGAGTTTCTTGCAGCCCTTTCACCAAGCATCCCTTCTAGTATTTTAAGATCCTTTTGCATGCGTTCAATGTATTCTCTATAGGATATATAGAAATCAACTATTTTATTTATTGCAAAACTTATGTCTGGATAGTATATGATAGGTATTTGTAGTCCTCAAATGATGCTTCTAATACAAATATGGATTCTCAAATAGCTCCCCATCATGTGGTGAAAGTTTGATGCGGGTACGGGCTGGAGAATCTTCATATTAACAGGTATCCATCTTTACCCTCCTATGTATTTCTTGTGCATAGTTTTTTTGTGTAGGATAGGTACCTATAAATTTCAAATCCGTCTCTTATATTTAAGGAAAAACTGTAAATTAGCTTCTGCACTGTCTCTATTGTTTCCTATAAGTATTATGTAATCAGCATAAACTAGAAGTAGTACTGTTGTGAACAAGGAGTAAGCAATCTGCTTTAGAATCATGTATCCAACAGAGCATTCTTAGTTGCTTGTGTCCATAATGTTAAGTGTGCGGAACCGGGTTGTAGGAGTTTGCTCAAGCTGATAGATTGCCTTCTTTAGCTTACATATATTAGTGGAGTTTCTTAGTGGTATGGTCTTAGAAATTGCAAGTTTATTCATAGAATTTTTTCTAATTCCCACAGGTTATTATAGAGTCTTGTTTTCCTTGCCGACTCTATGTTTCCTGATTACACACAAAATAATGCCCTCTTCCTAACTGCCTAAGAATATAAGCTTGTAAGCCTCTAATTATACTCTCTCCAGGAATCACCTTTTTATTTATTTTATTTTTCCCACTTAGAGCACATGGCTTTACTCCATTAACTCCTGATTGTAGAAACTCAATCACAAGCCTTATGATATTTTTCCTTTTTGATGTTGTGGTTATCTGTAAAGCTTAATACTATCAGAGTAACACCCTCTTTCAATACAACAGCATGATCCTTACTTCTTTAAGGAGGTAAAGTAGTAGGTATGTGAAACACATCCTGAATAATTGTTCAATATTTGATTAACTCCTCCGACACACCCAGACCCCCTTCATCTCAGGAGTTATTACCTTTGCACAACTCTACCATAAACACCAATTCTTCTTCCTCGCATGCCTTTAATAAATATAAGACCTATGGGGGACCTTATCAAACTAAGGTCTCCGTATAAAGCCACCCAGTTCCTGTCGCCATTGGATTCCTGACACATGTCAAGAGTCATAGGCAATGGGGTTACTTACACAGTCCTCTGCTTAATACTAACTTCCTATCCCCTGCAATCATCCCAAAACCTTTACTCCCTTATACAATTCAACGTATCTGCTAGTTCCAACAAACGAACCAAATTAACCTCAGTGTCACTCATAACCCCTCTAATTTTTGGGCACAGTTAACCCAACCACGAATCCCTGGCTAATTCCACTTGTAGCTCATCATTTACGCCCTCACTGTCACATTCTTCCAACTCTTTCATCCTACACCAACATGACGTACTTGCCCTTCCAGGATGGTACCTCTTGCATTTAAAGTATAAACTTTTATCTTCTTAGCTTGATTTTCCTCTGCCGTCATACGTCTGAGTAGTCCTCCTTCATGTGCTTCCTTGTCACTTCCTTTACCATTACTCACTCTACTGTTATCTACCCCTACAATATCGAAAGTTTTGAGAACTTGCAAAAACATTGCCCAAAAACCCTTATTACCACTCAGATTTCCTATTTCCTTAATTCTTTTGTACAATTCCTAAATTCGCCCCATATCTAAAGTTGCCTCAATCACTGTATTCAAGTCTTTATGTTTAAACAGAAATGATTCAGAACATGTATGGGTTGCAATCCCTTAACAAATGTACTAGTTAACACCTCTGAAAGAAGTCCTTGGCAAATGGAAAACCCCAAGATTCTTACAGTGACCAAACACCGATCAGTCCTGATTGATTGAAAGGAACTTTTGACACAAACTGCCCTCTGAGTTGGTCTAAATTGTCGAAAGACCATCTGTTTTAATTTGTCCCAACAAAATGCCCTCATGAGTTGGTCTAAATGCTGAACGACTATCTGCTTTAATTGGTTCCAATCCGTAATAGCCCCAAATTCTCCATAGCTCAAAACTCAAAGTGGCAACCTCCACTTTTCTGCATCAGAATGACGATCAGCCATTAAAAAAAAGGCTCCGTAATGGTTCACCTAAGAATCTGGATCTACTCCTTTAGAAGTAAGCATTTCCAAATGTCTGGGTTTACAATCTCTTTCTCCCAGCGTAACAGTTCAGTCTGTCGCGCCCTGATAAACAGTTCTGGCTGTGTTCATTTTCAAACGAATGAAATTGCTCATCTCATGTTTTCTGGTATGAACTTTCTCCATTTTTCTTATGTTGACTCCAAATTGATCATTCCTCTTCAATCTACTCTTAAGATTTGACTTGGATGAAGTCAGTGTATCTAATTTCTTGTTCGTCTCCTCATGCTCTTCTCGAACTTCATTACGAAAAGCCTCGAACTGCCTTCTCCAAAGACTAATTTTGTTACCTGTCATTTTTTCTTTTCTCCCTCTTTATTCTCTAACCAACTTTGTTTTGACCAGTTTCATTCTTCTCATGAGTTTAGACTGCTTGACATGTCATTTAGATTCTCAAAACCTTCTGGTTTTTAGTTCTCCACTTAGAAAGAGTATCCAGTCATCTAGAGCTTCTTTTATTGGTCTTAACTTTAATCTTTACCTATTTGCGTTATGTATCTATGAATGTACATAACTATGAATGTCAATAATTTTGTGCTGTATATCATACACTCTGCTCATGTGTAATATTGAATATAAGATTTTGAAGATATTTCATATATTAGCTAGATTTACTTTTCGTTGCATGGTGAAATTCGGTATTTCTTTAAACATTTACTCCATTCTCTTTCATCTACAAATGAGTTTTTGTACCACAGTTTAAGCATGACAGTATTTGGAGTTTTCTTACTCTAATGACTCCAATGGTATTTTAAATTTATCCTTTACTTTTATTTATTCAAGTTATTAGGTGATCAAAGTTTATGGCATTGTCTCTGATTTTGAAAGTGTTAATAGGAGTTTCCTTATTTTCAGTTATTTAAGTTTTAGGTGTTAATATGAGTTTCCTTATTTTCAGTATTTAGGTTTTAGTTTTGATATTTACTAATCATTAATACTTTTGATTATAGTCGCTGGCAGTCACTGGACTTTGGCTAGTTATCTGTGTGCCTCTGGCCGCTGGAAAGGTAATGTTCTCGCATAGGTAAGTTTTTGCCATATTGGGTCAGCGAAAACAGGACAAAAATATTTGCAAAATTCGATTGAAGTGGGATCAAGAAAAAAACAAAAAAATTTGCGAAATTTAGTGAAGTGGGATCAAGGGAAAAAAAAAAAAAAAAAAAGGAAAAAAAAGAAAAAAAAAAAAAGTAAAATGGGGTTAGGATGCCCATCTTAACAACTAAATATGTAAACACAATCGATCATAAAAAGTTGCAGCGTAAACTCAGGTTGGACACACTAAATTAAATGGACCGCCTACGTTTAAGAAACTGGCAAACAAAATTTTTGGGCCAAAAAGGTTTAATCGAAAATTTGCAATAGATTGATAATGTGGGCCAGCTATTTAAATTATTAATTAGCGGATTTTAAAAAATATGAGTAGTAAGCAACTCATTGTATTCCGCATTTTGAACTACACCCTAAGAATTTCTAAATCCACCCCGAGTTTCGTCATTCTAAATACACACCCAAAGAGTTGCTGAATGTACCCCGCGCCTCTTTTAATATTCCATATCACTAAAGACACCCCAACGAAAGTCTAAACGCAACCGTACACCAGATTTCTAACTACACCCTTATGAATTTCTAAATGTACCCAATTCCCTGAATACACCCCATACATGTTCTTAATGCTCTCTTTGTATTCCGCGTTTCTGAATACACCTCAGACAATTTCTTATTGCACCCGACTTTTTGTATTCCGTGTTGCTAAATGCACCCCGCATCTTTGTATTTGTCTTGCTAAATACACCCCAATGAAGTTTTAAATGCACTCCGCATCTGTTTGTGTTCCCCGTTTTAAATACACCCAATGAATGTCTAAATGTACCCTTAAGTATTCCGCTTTTCTTATTACACCCCATACAATTTCTTAATGTACCCCGCGACTGTTTGTATTCCGCATTTCTGAATATACCCCCGACAATTTCTTATTGCACCCGACCCTTCGTATTCCGTGTTGCTAAATACACCCGCATATTTGTAGTTTGTCTTGCTAAGTACACCCCAATGAAGTTTTAAATGCACACCGCATCTGTTTGTATTCCGCATTTCTAAATACACCCCGATGAATGTCTAAATGCACCCTTCCGTATTCCGCTTTTCTTATTACACCCGATACAATTTCTTAATGCACCACGCCACTGTTTGTATTCCGCGTTTCTGAATACACCCCATACAATTTCTTATTACACCCTACTCTTTGTATTCCGTCTTACTAAATACACCCCGCATCTCTTCGTATTCCGAATTTCGAAATACACCATATTGTATTTTGTCTTGCTAATACACCCCCAATGAAGTTTTAAAAGCACCCGCATCTGTTTGTATTCCGCATTTCTAAATACACCCCTTTGTATTCCCGTCTTGCTAAATACCCCCCAATGAATTTTTATATGCACCCCGCACCTCTACTTATTCCGCATTTCTAAACACACCCGCTTTGAATTCCGCCTTGCTAAATACACCACAATGAATTTTTAAATGCACCCCATCTGTTCTTTCTGCATTTCTGAACACACCCACGGCTCTTTGTATTCCGCCTTGCTAATTACACCCCCAATGAAATTTTAAATGAACCCCGCATCTCTTTTTATCCACATTTCTAAACACACCCAATAAATTTCTAAATACACCCCATTTCTAAACCCTGGATATTCCATTTATGCACCCAACGCCTCTATATTCCGTCTAGCAAAATACACCCCAATGAATTTTAAAATGCACCCCGCACCTATTCTTATCCCGCATTTCTAAATACACCCCAAAGAATTTCTTAATGCACACGTGCCTATTAGGATTCGGCATTTCTAAATGCACCCCACATCTATTCATATTCCTTATCCTGGCGTCTGTTCGTATTTCATATCGAAGTACACCCCAAATTATTTTAAATGCGTTGGTAATTAATGTTTGTCTTAGATTGATTATCTTTTTTAAGTAAAATTTTTTGATAATAGTCAATCACGCCAACCTATTCAATTTGTGAAGTTAAAATCATTATGAAAATCGAGACGTTTCCGGTTCCGGCTACCCTAGTCATATGTAACTAATTGCTTTTTTAGGTTCCCTAGTTGCGGGGCCCAAAACGAATGGGCCCCCGACCTACTGGTGCTTGTGAGCTGGACCAGCTCATGTCGTCATCTTTTATTAATGTTAGATTCCCACTATCACGTCCTCATGTAATCAAGCTTACAAAAGTTGAACGAGTTTTCCATGTAAAAGCATTTCTGATTTTTACCTAATGAAGAACCCCCAGATGTAAATATGATCTACCTCAGTCTTCTTCTGGAGATTGAGACCTAAAAAATTATGGAAAAAATATTATATGAGATGAAGGAATTCCAGAACAATAAGTCATAGTGCTGTGCGAGGGTTGACTTTACCTTTTGTAAGGAATTACTGATAGTCATTCATCTCAATGGACTTGTATATTGCAGGTGCAGAATGAGGAATGGATTTTCTATAAGCAGAGAGAGTAATCATTCTTGTTAGATGAACTTGGCGCATTTGCATCCTCTGTGGGATTGTGTTCAAGTTCCCTGGAACACAACTGTACTTCTAAGTCCATTGCACTCGGTTCCTTAGATGGTTCTGAAGTTGTGTTAAACCTGGAAGATTGAGCTTAAATCCTGTAAAACAAAAAGAAAAAGGGCAGAGAGTATTAACTATAATTGGTAAACTTACAAGTCCATAGTGGCTGATTGTCTATCCATCTAGTAAGATGGATTAGAGCAAAGATCTGATTTTTTCTTCTTCTTTTAATTATATATAATTTTAGAATTATGAATAAACTAAATAAACATTTCAAATCAAACTGCATCTAACTCCTTGACCACCAACCTTTTACAAGATGGTAGTAATTAAAAAAACCTATATTAATACACAACTAAGCCAGCGAATGGACATAAATAAAGAATTACCCTGCTACGCAATAGTATGCTCTCTGGGAAAGTACCTCTTCCATTTCCACACCTGTAACCTAAAAGGAATTGCGAAGAATGTCACTTGAAAATATTTAAGTACATTCCATTTCCAAACCAGCAATCTAAAAGGAGTTGTGAAGAATGTCAGGTGAAAACAGTTGTGAAGAATGTCAGATGAAAACTTTTGAGTACAATAGAAGTGAATTTATAAGAAGATATGAACCTAACTTCAGTAGCTAGAATCATGTACATGTACACTTAATGAATCTTACAAGTCAGAAGACTTTTACAACATAAAGGAGCCATATCATCAAAAGCTGCATACAGTTAATGAATAATATAATTCAGAAGCCTCATGATAAGCTTTATAAGAAACAAAAATATTGGCACAAGACACACTAACAGAGATGAGAAAGAGGGGGCAGGGAGAGGGAGGGAGATCATGTATACCTCACAGTCATCAATTCTAGACCAATTAACATTAAAATTGTTGATGTAGCAGGTATAATGAACCACAACTGCATAAAGGTCATAGACATCTGATCTGAACCATATTCCAATCATGTAATCACTTCTTGAAATCTTTTTTAAGGCAACAGTGGAATATTTTGGAGTCCTTTTCACTGTTAAGACTTACATGCCTCTGACAGCCATTACATCTACAAAAGAATAAAATTTCATATTAGTATTAAATGTCAAAATGAGGTATAAAAGACAAATTCAAAAAGTATCATATATCTATTACTTCCTAGAGTCTGCTGCATATGAAAATATAATAATCATGCAGCCAAGAGATGGTATTATTAGAAGGCTACACCCAAAACCTGAAAAACAGGAGGAAATAACACATACGGCAGATTTATACATATTAGTAAACAGTTCAAGGAATTACTCCAACATAAATTTCAATAGTCAGATCCGTCATAGTTATTGACTTGGACATGTGACCTATATTTGGTAAGTACATAAGAAGTATATTTTACTTAAATTTGAAGATCAAACTTAAGATAAGAGCACAATTTTGTTCACAAACAAATTTAAATTTTATAGAAAATTAATAATTGATTAAAATCTTGATACTATCAACAAGAACAACTTCTGATAAGTAAAACGAATCTGAGTGGAAGTTCTATAAATAAATATTTTGTATGATAAAATCCATAGGCTAAAATCCATCCAAGTGAACACTGAGCCATTTGAACTACACATAGTCAATATCTTATTCTCTTTACGAAGGGGATACATTCTCTAAAAGGATTCTCAACCAATCAATTATTCCAAGACGTAATCCTTGATTAACTTCTCTAAGTTTGCACAGTTAAGATAACCAAGCTCAGAAGGTGATAGAATTAGACTCCCTTTACTCATGTTTACATAAGGAGGCAAAAAAGTAGTTCTGGACACAACTATTTGATTCTTCCAGGCAGGAGCCAAAGATTGTAAGCTGAAAATTCATCAAATTAGCATATCCATTGATGGAGATACCTAGAGATACAGATTCCTAGTGCAGTACTAGAGTGTGCATACAAAAATTGGTTACACAGTCGACAAACGAGTGAGTGATTCAGGATATGTTTGAAATTGCTTATACTTTTATCTTCTAACGGTGAAGCAGATAAGTAAAAGTCATTTTTAACATGTTGCAGTCTCAATCAATTATGAAATACTAGGCTACACGAAAGAGACGAGAATAGAATTCCAGGTTGACGACTTCGTTTGGGAGAAATTGATACCTTACAGAGAGAGGGTTGTAGCTGAGCAGCAGAATGAGAAGCTATCTCCCAAGCATTATTGGTTATTCTGGATTTTGAAGAAGGTTTCTGCAATTACCAGAAAGATCTAAGGTACATCCAGTCTTCCATGTGTCACAACTGCGTGGTCAGTGAGCAACCTGGTGCAGTAATATTACCAAGTGGGGAACGACATGTATCACCGCCTATCCAGACAAGGTGAAGGCAGTAAGGTAGGGCAATAGAAGAGAAGACCAAGAAGTCCTCATTAAATAGAAGAATTTGGCTGATGAAGAGTCTACAGGGGAGAACATGGAAGATCTCAAAACTCTACTTCCAAACTTTCACCTTGAGGACAAAGTGAGAGTGATGAGGGACTGATAAATGATTAGACCTCCTAGTAATCATGTTCACAGAAGAGGCAAAAGGGTATTTCTGAAAACAACTATTTGATTCTGCCAACTAAGTCCTTCTCCAACCCACCTCTCCCTATCCTTACTATGAGGAGAGAAGTGAACTTTTTTTCTCCAACCCAATTCCCTATTACAATTTCCTAAAAAATATAAGGAGAGAGATGACATTTTTTTACAAGCCTTTCCCTAGAGATAGGGTTATACTTTCACCCCTCCCTATCAACACTTTTCAACTTTTTAAATTATAAATTTTACCCTCAATATTTATTAATTGCATTTTACACCCAATCCATTTACACATATATATTTATTTTTTGGTTTGTAATTAATTTTACAAAATAAATATTATAAAAATAAAAATAGATTTATTAAATTTAAAATAATAGCTTTAATTAGAATCTAATATTAATATATATAATTAAATAAATTAATATGATTACTTATTAATATAAATAATAAATAATTTATATAATAATTTATTTAATTATAATTTAAAATATATTTAAATAAGTCTAAAATTAAAATACATTAGCATAGATATATTAAAGAAAACTACAACTACAACATAAATAATAAATATATATATATATAATTACATAAAATTACAATTACAAATTAATAAAAATAAAGTAAGTACTTTAAAAATTTCGAAAGGATATTATTATTTTTCTAATTTTATTATTTAAATTTTAAATTTATAATAATTTGGTAATACAATATTGTAATGTAATAGAGTATATATAATTAAATATAAATTTTCAATATTTAATTTTAGGTCCCTTCTCTAATATGAGGAATAGATGGGTTGGATCAAATTTGAGGTAAAAAAGAATCTTTTATTAAAAAAATTATTTCACACTCCTTGAAATAGAGAATAGGGATGAGGAGGGTTGGAGATGGCCTTAGGCCAACTCCAATCCACCCTCCTCATCCTTACTATGTGGAGAGAGGGTGGTTATTTTTGCTCCAACCCAATTCCCTATTACAATTTCCAACCCAATTCCCTATTACAATTTCCAAAATATTATAGGGAGAGAGAAGATGTTTTTTCTCAAGTCCTTCCCTATCTATAGGGTCACATTTTCACCCCTCCCTATTTACATTTTTTAACTTTTTAAATTATAAATTTTACCCTTAACATTTATTAATTGTATTTTGTACCCAATTCATATATACATATATGTATTACTTGGTTAGTAACTAATTTTATAAAGTAAGTATTACAAAAATAAAAATAGATTTATTAAATATAATAGAATAGCTTTAATTGAAGTCCAATATTGATATATATTATTAAATAAATTAATATAGTTACTTATTAATATAAATAGTAGATAAATAATTATAAATAATAATAGGCTAATTATAATTAAAAATATTAATTTAAATAATATTAAAATTAAAATACATCAACTTGAACATATTAAAATAACTACAACTAAAACATAAATAACCAAAAGAAAATGGAAAGTTACATCAAACTACAATTATAAATTAATAAAAACAAAGTAGACATATTTAAAATTCCGGAAGGATATTACCATTTCCTCCGACATTACTAAAGTTTTGGTTTTGAAGATTGAATGACATGGATTCTTCATAGGTTTGTTGCTCTTGAAATCTTTTGTTGTAAATTCTACGTTGTTCCGCTGCAATATATTGACGGTTTGCTGGATCTTGTATGGAATCCAAATTGGTCATCATAATCTTATCCTCATGTCTCTTTTCCTTCAATTGTAGTTTTTTTGCTTCATTTTGTGCTCGTAAAGTTAGAATATCATTTTGTTGTTTAATTAAAACTTCTGAGTTTTTATAATCAGTTGAAGTAGCTTCAAACATTTTTCTCAATTCTTGATTTTCCTCTTGCAACCTTTTTATATTTTGGTTGGTCTCATCATTTTGTTTCTTCTTCATTTTTTCTTTATTTCTTCCAGAAGGTCGAGTAGACAAATTACCATCATCATTTATATGCTTATCAATGAAATCTTCGTTCAAATCTAAGTTGAATGATGACATACCTTGATATTTAGAAGTATTACTATCTGATTGTGATGATTCATTTCGAATATTTCGCTTTCGACTAGTTGGACTTTGACTACTTTCGATGTCAACATACTTTTGAGCATTTTTAAGAATAGGCCACAAGTGATCAAATTTAAACCCCTTTTTGAATTTAGGATCTTGCATTAGCAATTCCTTTGCTCTATCCATCTGCATTTTATGATAAAAGAAATTAAAAGGTAGATACATTTTGACATATAAGAAAATAAAAGAATAAATAAAAGAAACACTTACTATATCTTGTTCTGAAGCACCACTCGGATTTAAATTTTCTGACGGATGCAACCTCTCAATTTAGCTATTGAAAGATTAATTAAGCTCATGCGATTTTGAAGAGATTTTGATGGTCGAATATTATTTTTCAAGTGGCTTGGTAATGCAATATGATACTCTTTTTCAATGCGAGACCAAAATGCATTGCCCGACTGGTTTGTACCTATGATTGGATTTTGGGATATGTCGAGATATATAGAACATAAGAGCTTATCCTCTTCAATTGTATATGAAGTAGTACGAGAAGACATTTTAACAAATGGATTGTAGAGGGTTGAGTGTTTAGAAGAAAATATAAGTTGTGAGAGTATGTTGTAGAAAATTTCTAGTATTTATAGAGACATTATGGATAGAAAAAGATTACATGGAGATATTTGTTAGATCTTTGATTTGATGATGGATAGAAAAAAGATTGCATTGAGACATGTGTTAGATTTTTGATTTGATGGTGAGTAAAAAAAGATTGCATTGAGACATGTGTTAGATTTTTGATTTGATGATATGTAAAAAAAAAAAACAAAGAAAAAGATGTGATTGAGACATGTATTAAATTTTTGATTGGATGATAGATAAAAGGAAAGATTGGATTGAGACATGTATAAGATTTTTGATTTGATGATAGGTAAAAGAAAAGATTGGATTGAGACATGTATTAAATTTTTGATTTGATGATAGGTAAAAAGAAAGATTCGATTGAGACATTTGTAAATTTTTGATTTGATGATAGGTAAAAAGAAAGATTCGATTGAGACATTTGTAAATTTTTGATTTGATGATAGGTAAAAAGAAAGATTCGATTGAGACATGTGTAAGATTTTTGATTTGATGATAGATAAAAAAAATAATAATATTTTTGTCTATAAATACTCCATCACTTACCATGCACCATAATAGTAAAATTTACATATAATTTTGCAAATTGAGACATGTTTCATTCTTCTTCTTCATCTTCTTCTTCATCATCAAATTCAGATGATGAAATAGATCTCTCAACATATATACAAGCACATCAACGTCAAGGTCAATTGCGACAAGCACTTTTGTTACGAATTTGTGATACTAATGACCACTTAATGAGACACTATTTGGATCAAGAGACAGCTACCCAACCGGTACGTAGAGGCTCTATGTTTGGCCATCGAGTGATTAATCGTGGAAGAGAAGAAGCACATCAACGTTTGTGGAATGATTATTTTGCTGAAAACGCATTATATGACGAGACAATATTTCGAAGACGGTTTCGAATGAGAAAAAATTTATTCCTCCATATTGTGCAAGCTGTTGAAAATCATGATAATTACTTTGTACAAAGGTTTGATGCACTTGGCCGACCCGGATTATCCAGCTTACAAAAGATAACGGCCGTGTTCAGAATGTTAGCATATGGAGCACCAGCAGACTCCACCGATGAGTATATAAAAATTGGAGAACCAACGGCAATTGAATGTTTGAAAAAATTTTGTAAGGCTATGGTTGAGGTATTTGGAGAACATTATCTTAGACCGCCCAATGAGAATGATATCGCAAGATTGCTCCGCATAGGCGAGGAACGTGGTTTTCCTGGAATGTTGGGTAGCCTTGATTGTATGCATTGGGAATGGAAGAATTGTCCAACAGCTTGGGCAGGCCAATACTCTGGACGCGGTGGATCTCCGACAATTATTTTAGAGGCAGTAGCAGATTATGACCTATGGATATGGCATGCATATTTCGGCTTACCAGGTACTAACAATGATATTAATGTGATAGAGTCATCTCACTTGTTTGCAAACCTTGCAGCAGGTATAGCTCCTAAACCCCATTTCACGATTCAAGGAATTGAGTATGATACTGGATATTATTTAGCTGATGGTATATACCCGAAATGGTCCACACTTGTTCAAACCATCCATGATCCAATAGGTCCCAAAAAGAAATTATTTGCTATGAAACAAGAAGCTTATAGAAAAGATGTGGAACGTGCATTTGGAGTTCTACAGTCAAGATTCGCAATCATTAAAGGACCGGCATGATTTTGGGAGAAAAAAATGCTTCATGATATAATGACAACATGTATTATTATGCATAATATGATCATTGAAGATGAACGTGATTTGGAAGCAAGTATCAATATTTCGACGGAAGCGCCAATTCACGATGTTGATTTGGTTCATACCGAATCCAATAATTTCCAACAATTCCTAGCACGACATAGGCAAATTAGGAATAGAGATGCCCATTATGCATTTAGAAATGCATTAATTGAGCATTTATGGGCTCGATATGGTAATTTGGGAAATTAATTGGAATTTTATGTCCAATATTGTATGTTTTATTTTTTTTTTAAAAAATTATGTTTTTATTTTTCCTTTTATTGCTTTAATCAAATTATATTTATTTTAAATTTATTTATTTTATTTATTATATTTAATTTTAAATTTTATAATATAACAATTTTTTAAATTAAATAAATTTATTATTCAAATATTAATTTTAATTTTGATTTAATAATATCATCTCATAATAATAGCAACAATAGAATAGTATATGTATTAAATAAATAAAATATAAAATTAAATATTTAACTTTTAGTCCCTTCCCTATTATAAGGAATGGATGGGTTGGAATAGATTTAGGGTAGAAAGGAATTTTTTATTAAAAAATATAATTTAAAATCTTTAAAATGAGGATTAGGGAAGAGGAGGGTTGGAGTTGGCCTAAGAGAGAGGGATTGTTGGAAACTTTTTGCTCCTGGTATTTGTCAGAGTAGGTGGGTGCTGTAGTGAAGTTGGTTCGTACAGTGGTTTGTTGGTAATAATTAGAAAAAACAAGTATATTTAGTTAACAGAGGATTCTTAAGAGGCTTATTGGTATATTTTGAATTTTCTGCGTGGGAGTAGGAGGAACTCACAAACCTTACTAAGATTGTGAAGCGATTTTGCGATAGAAGCTATTTCCAACTTCTAATCCTATCAGCATGATAGTGGTCATTTTAGAATTTTAGAATGTCAGAGATATTGATGTACTAAAGGTTTAACAAAAGTGAAACTAAAATGAAGTAATATCAATGATATGTCAATTCAAGTTAAAATTTCTAATGCTTCACACTGAATAAGTTGAATCACCTGGGTATGTGGGTGACAGCCAAATATGACTTGATTGAGTCTTGGCTTTTGAGAGCTGAGATCAACACCTTTTTCTCCACTCAATCATCAATGCACATTGGTTGCATCATCTCAATGGAAAACCTACAATAAAAAGATGGTAAGAGTTCGATGAATCTGAACTGTGACCCCGGCATGCATCCTAATTTTCTTATTTTAGTTGTATTAAAGTTTCATTTAGTTTTGTTTTTCCTAGGGTTATGTTTTTTTTCCCTTATTACTAGTTCTGAGAACAATAATGTCCATATAACTCTTGAAAATTCTACAATTAGCATTTAACTGAGATAAAAAAGATATTACCTTCGTACTGTGAACCTTTATCCTTCCCTCCACTGTTACCTTTGGCAATAGCATCACTAGCCAAAGACATTGGTCTTTAATACATAACTTCATAAAATAATCCCGAATTCCTTGGCCTCTTCAGGTGTAAGAAAATAATCCCTATCCATATTCTTCAAATCACCTCTATAAACTGCCAGTGTGCTTTGCACATAAAACATTCTGTGAATCCCAAACTTTCATGATCTGCTTCATGTGGATTTTCATATTCTTTGCTACCTACTGTACCCTTCGAATGGTTGATGAATCATAATTGTTGCGTTAGGGAGTGCCCGTCTCTCACCATTGGCATCTGATGCCAAAAGCAGCCAAGCAATATACACCTGACCCAAACCATTGGCATCATAATTTGCAAGACCAGTATCACAAAAGTAAGCTAACTAACCCTTCCAACCACCAGACAGTGAACAAATCATACACAAACTTCCATTAGCCCTCACCATCATCAGCCAGAATAGTGTACACCACTAAGAACTAAGCCAAATTCATACAAATCTGGATCCAAACCATCAAAATTTTCGTAACCATAGACCACAGATCATAGATATTTAACCGATGCATAGTCAACAAGTCCAATCCCTATAAATTCAATTGTAGAGCCATGAAAGTAAAAAAGTTTATATCTCAATTGAGAATGCAAAATAAAATTTGTTTACGCACAGACTACAAATCCTACACAAAACCCCCCCTATTATCAACTACTTAATCCAACAAAAAGCCTAATTATTACTTGCTACCATCAATCGTCATATCAATTACTACTATAATACTCATAACATGTAAAAATAAACCTAGAATTCGAAATGCCATAAAAATTGTCACCTGCAGCGACGTGGCCACCAGCAAGATGAAAGGTATAAGGTGATGAAAATAAAGAAATAAATGGTTTATAGCTCCTCGATATATGATCCAAGAGCTTTTATGTAATGAATTTAAGGCATTTAAAGCATAGCTTTGTCCATACCTGATGAGTCAAAACCGTGAGCTTATGTGCCCACCAGCAACATTGATGTACTTGACCACTTCCTGCTTCCTTCTGAAGAGAGCTGCTATTTACTTTGTCCCATCAATACTGTTTTCCATATTTGAATCATCTACACTGACCAGATTTTCCTCCTTCTGTTCCTTTCAATCCTTGTATCAGTCAGGAAAGCCATGTAGTTTGAAGCAGCTCGTTATGACCCTGCACATTGCAAACGCTAGAATATCATTGACTCTTCTTGGCTTCAACTTTTTTCCCCAAACCTGAATACAGACCATCTAAGACATTCTTCTTGTTTCCAAATGTTTTAGCAACCATGAAACCAGTGACAGGCTCACTACTGTAAACCTCTAGTTTTTCTACCTGTAAAACTATAGAGTATGCCTTATATTGTTATACTTGACTATTAAACTCATCAGGAACTGAATAAAGTGTCCTTACAAAAGAATCTCACTCACTTCCTTAGCAGCTGCCACAGCCTCTTCAATTTCGAGTAGAAAGTAGCTAGAGACTGAGTTCCCTACAAAATAGAACCAATCGCTCTAAGTAAGTTACAAGAGTGGTCAATTAGATCACCAAACCATTCTAGCAACTATAACTCAAACTTCACGGCAGATCCAGCAAACTATAACAATCTATTTCGAAATTGAGCTCAATAACCAAAATTTCAACATAATCAACCCTCCTCCATTGATTCCCATCTTCTAAACCAGCTTCAGATTTTACACAAGCTCCTTACGAAATTCTGAACCAAATTTAGGTTTTACACAAAGTTCTACTAAACCTCATTTCGAATTAGATCCTCTAGCAATTCTATTCGATCGATTTCACAATACGTAATTCAATCTTGTTAATTGAGCTGTGACCAGTGACATACCTGGATGGTGAGAATTTTGCAAGAATAATGGATCGCCACTCTCGTACGACTTCGATCGTATCGATTCCTTCCTCCTAATTTGTGATTTTGCGCGCAAGTCACTTAACAGAGTAAATAAGTATTTAAGATCTAACTAACTAATGCACCCATTTTACGATATTACCCCTATCATGTATACGATATGACACGCAATAATTCAACATCACCGAATCCGATCACATAGAGTTGGACCGTCTTGCGAAATAAAAATCAAATTATAGTGGTTCAACTGAAATTAAAAGATTTGCTAAAGGGTATAATCGGAAAGATTTGTTAAATATTCTATAAGAACATTTTTGGACAAAAATTCATTACTTCTCAAAGATGCACTTACATCTTTACGAAATATGAATCCCTATTATATATGACACAATCCTTGAATCTTATGAATCCATTTAGTTTTGTTTAGGATTATCCAACCATAACAAAATTTGAAACATGGTGATTTCAGAGCAAATTCTACAGAGATGACTACTGAATTATTTGATTCACACCAACCAAATGAAGTAACCATAACAAACAACATCAATGTTATTCTTAGAACACAAAGTCTCCTACTAATGCCACACATCACACATCACACATCACTGGACAAAAATTACAACAATGCTCCTAGAGTTTCAATGTAAAGATCAGGAACTGAATTTTCTACTTATCTATTAACCACATCCACAGCGTTCAACTTCGAACTTCCAGCCATTTTGAAACTAGGAAAAGGAGTTACCTGGCTCAGTGACTTGTGGGAAACTGCCAGGAGAACTGATTGGTATCCCTGGATAACTATGGTTGAACATAATGCTCTTGCATAGCTGGTAGCGGAAAGGGTTGGTGAAGTGATGAGTGAGCTTTGATTCCTAAAGAATATCCCTATTCGCATTGCTCGTTTTGCTAGTGTTCTTTCATGTTTTGGTGGCCTCCAAGAGCCTGTGAGCTGAAGAACTTCCTGTGGCAGCAGTTGAAAGCTGCATAAGGGAAACTAAAATGCAACAGAGTGAAAATGTATGATTAGAATAAAAGAATCACTAATGAGAAGTTAACCAAACTTACAGCTGATCGACTAAGGCCTGCTTGGAAAGAGCTTCAGACTTGTCGATTTTGTTGCCAAGGTTAAGCAGAGGGATTCCATTTCACTAAGTTAAGAGATCAAACAGCTCACTTCGCCATATGAGAATTGCTGTCTCTGTCAACAGCAGTATCAACTACATATCTGTGGTTGCCATGACTGCAGTTAAGATGGGCAACAAAGTCTACTGAGTTCAATGTTAACAGAGCAGAAAATTTTATGGGGTTGATAGGGATTGCACAATTGCGGAGACCTCAACAGTATCGTTCCCACATACTATGAAACCTCTGCTGCCCGCCAAGGTAGACAAAAAAGAGCAGTTAAGTACTACAATATATAGACAAAAAGAGTAGCAAAAAGCTTTTACTTACAGCTATGGAATTAATAAAGAGACGTTTTTCCTGCATTTTGAAGGCCAACAAGGGAAAGCTCCACTTCCTGTTTGCTGAAATCCAGACTAAATCATCTCATGGAACTAATTTTATGAACACACTCAATCACGCAACTGAATTAATGTTCAAGCAAGACATATTCATCAAATCTACAAAAACCCTATTGTTTCCTCACAACAAACTAAACAAAGAGACTATAAATCAAACAAACACATTACTAAAACCCCAACTCAAAGCACAAAACTTGAAATCAAATTCAATCTAACAGAACTTCACAAAGCTTCTTCCTTTACATCAAACAAAGCAAATGAAGACAGAAGTAAGAAAAGGATTATCATGAGATTACCTGCGGAGAAGCCAATTGAGAATAGAATCGAGAAACCATGTGGAAGAAAAAGGTAGTTATGATGGGTTTTTAAGGCTTAAGAGAGTTGTTGCAGAGTATTTTTGTCAGGGTTGTTTTGTAATTATATTGAAAGGTTGGGGCTCATGGCAAAAAACCTTGAAAAAGATAGTCTACAACTATCTTCTCACCATTAATCCTTTCCCGCCCTCACTCCTCCATCCGCCGCCGCTCCTCCGCAGCTTCTCGATCAACCTTACTCTACTGCCGCCTCGCATCTTCCGTCACTCCACATCGATCCTGCAGTGGTTGGGTCGTTTCCCTAGCCGTTGATCAATAAAAGAGCTGAAAAAGAAGAAAAACCACTGTGAGTTTCAATTTGCTTCTGTAATCGTTTTAGGCCTTTGAAATTCCATTGATTTTAGCTGCGTAGTTGTGAAATTGGTCTTTGAGGTTAAGTTTCTATCTTTTGTATGGTTTTTCTATGTCGGACTCCAAAAATAGGGATTTGAATGTTTTGTGTTATTGAAGTAGAGATTTTTATTTCTTTATATATAAGATGTTTTCAATTATGGTGTTGATATTGGAACGTGAATCTGGTTGAATTGTGAATTTGTTTTTGATTGTCTACTTAGAGTGGAAGTTGAATTGAGTGTTGGTTTTGTATTGCAGGAGTAAACTGAGGTAGACATAGATCATCATTTCAGAATCAACACTTATTTATCAGTTGTTGAAGTTCAATGATCCACCGTGCCAACAAACTGTGCCCCAGAACACTTTACTTTACACTCAGTAAAAGCCCTTGCTCCACAACCCCATTTCGGTCTCTTAACTCCCAGAACCCTAGCTCTTCCAACAACAATGTTGGAGGGAATACCTGCAATGGATTCACTTCCTGTTTTTCTCATCTGGGTATCGATTCGATATCTTCAATTCGGTTCCCATCAGAAACCACTCATTCTCTGAAAAATCATGCTGCAAAGCATAAATTCATTACTGATGCAAATATCAGTTTACTTAGAAACTATAGAGGTTACTGTACTGGGAAGGCTAATGATGGTGATAAGCCCAGTGAATGGACTGAGGAGATACAGTACTTAGATGAGTCCGGGAGTGTTATTTATAGTGGTAAAGGTGTGAGATCTGTTGAGCCAGGGCTGGATGATCATGTTATGGTTGGTGAGCTAAAGAAGCCATTGCTGAATGCCTCAGCAGTGGCAAAGATGGTTGAAATTGTGAATAGGTGGAAATGGGGACCTGAGCTGGAGACACAGTTGGATAAACTCCAATTTGTGCCCAAAATGATTCATGTAATTCAAGCATTGAAAGTTATTAAAGATAGTGATGCGTCGGTTAGTTTGTTTAAGTGGGCAAAGAAGCAATCTTGGTATGTGCCTAATGATGAGTGCTATGTTATGCTGTTTGATGGGCTTAATCAGCAAAGAGATTTTGAAGGGATTCAATCCTTGTTCGATGAGATGGTTCGTGATTCTAGTAAGGATGGTATTTCCTCATTTGGTGCTTATAATAGAGTTATTCAGTATTTAGCTAAAGCTGAAAAGTTAGAGGTATCTTATTGTTGTTTCAAGAAGGTTCAAGATTCAGGCTGTAGAATTGATACAGAAACATATAATGTGCTTATGACCTTGTTTCTGAACAAGGGGTTGCCTTACAAAGCTTTTGAGATGTATGAGAGCATGGAAAAAGTTGAGTGCATGTTGGACGGTTCCACCTATGAACTGATGATACCAAGCCTAGCAAAATCCGGCCGTCTTGATGCAGCTTATAAGCTTTTCCAAGAGATGAAGGAAAGGAAGTTCCGACCAAGTTTTAACATCTTTGTATCCCTCATTGATTCTTTGGGTAAAGCCGGGAGGTTGGACACTTCAATGAAGGTGTACTCTGAGATGCAGTTTTTTGGGCTTAGACCATCTGCAAGTACTTATGTTTCGTTAATAGAATCATATGCAAAAGCCGGTAAGTTAGATGCTGCTCTGAGGCTTTGGGAAGAGATGAGAAAAGCAGGCTTTCGGCCTAACTTTGGTCTGTATACTATGATCATCGAGTCTCACGCGAAGTCAGGGAAGCTTGATGTTGCAATGTCCATTTACACAGAGATGGATAAAGCTGGATTCCTGCCTACTCCGTCTACCTATTCATGTCTTTTGGAAATGCACGCAGCTTCTGGACAGGTAGATTCTGCCATGAAACTGTATAACGCAATGACCAATGCTGGGTTAAGACCGGGCCTAAGTACTTACACTGCACTGTTGACACTTCTAGCTAATAAAAAGCTTGTAGATGTTGCTGCCAAAATCTTGCTTGAAATGAAGGCCATGGGATTTTCCGTTGACATTAGCGCCAGCGATGTGCTGATGGTTTATATCAAGGATGGTTCTGTTGATCTCGCTTTGAGATGGCTACATTTCATGGGTTCATCAGGTATCAGAACGAACAATTTCATCATAAGACAGTTGTTTGAGTCTTGCATGAAGAATGCTTTATACGAATCTGCCAAGCACCTTCTTGAGACCTATGTCAATTCTGCTGGTAAAGTCGATCTCGTACTCTACACAACGACACTTGCCCATCTAGTTAGATGCCAAGAGGAGGAGAATGAGAAGCATCTGATGTCCATTCTTGGTGCTACAAAACATAAAGCTCATGCTTTCATGTGTGGACTCTTTTCCGGCCCAGAACAGAGAAAACAACCTGTGTTATCTTTTGTCAGAGAATTCTTTCAGGGTATTGATTACGAGTTGGAAGAAGGGGCTGCTAGGTATTTCGTTAACGTCCTACTTAACTACCTTGTCCTGATGGGTCAGATCAACCGTGCTCGCTGCGTGTGGAAAGTTGCTTATGAGAATAAACTCTTCCCTAAGGCCATAGTTTTTGATCAGCATATAGCTTGGTCTCTTGATGTCAGAAACTTATCAGTAGGAGCTGCACTTGTAGCTGTTGTGCATACCCTCCACAGGTTCAGGAAGCGTATGTTGTATTATGGTGTTGTCCCTAGACGCATCAAGCTCGTTACAGGACCTACTTTGAAGATTGTTGTTGCCCAGATGTTAAGCTCAGTTGAATTGCCATTTGAAGTCAGCAAGGTTGTTTTGAGGGCTCCTGGTGATTCTGTAATGGAATGGTTCAAGAAACCTATTGTTCAACAGTTTCTGCTGAACGAGATTCCATCACGGGCTGATATTCTCATGCACAAGTTGAACATACTTTTCCCAAGCTCAGCTCCTGAAATCAGATCACTCACTCCTCCCAAACCACTTATGTGAGAGAAGGCAATGCTTCCTGTATTGAAATTTCAGATTTTTTTGTAGAACCAGTATAAAGTTATGATAATTTAGTTATATAAATCTTATTATTCTATCCTGCATAGGACCTACATTTACAGATATATACAATTCCTCAAACTAATATTTATAACAGAATAAGCAAACAGCAATACAAAACTCATTCATCTTCTCAGAAAAAGTAAAATTGACTTGTTAGGCATTAATCAAGTTGAAGAGTTGAAAGCTTAATAGGACAAAAGGTTTCAATAGAAAATCACAAACAGAGAATGCATGAGAAGCTAATACATCCCACAACCAACCTGCTGTTGCATTTGGATTTTATAAGAGAACAATGTAAATTTAAGAGATAAAAAAGTATGTGCAAACAACTAATTTTTATTTAAAAGATTCAATGACTTGCAATCTTGGCCAACCACTCTGCTAATATTGGCCTAAAGATCCTGATAGAACAGCAGACAGAAGAAAGCTGGTGCATACAATTTGACACAATCCTCAAGCCTGAAAAATGCCATAGTGTTAGGAAGTCAGTAATAATCACTTGCACCACCAGAAAGCAAATACTCTACCATCTAGTTATCAGCAACAGAATAGTCAACTTCATAAAAACAAGAGATGCACGGCAATAATGCATTAGATGTGCAAACCAAAAATCTCAGCAGCAAGCAACCATGTAGAGATTCCTTACTGGTTCACATTGCTTATGAACTGTCATATGCCCTCACTAACCAATGAAACTCAAAGAAACACATTGTGAACAGAAGAAATTACATACTATCAAAACAATTTAGCCATACAATTCATAATCTGTTCAAGTTTTGCATAATATTGGATATACCAAGCAATATAAACCACAGTACATCTTTTACTACCTCGCAAGTTCATGAATGAATATTAAAAATGGAAACTGCTCGCTAGTCTAACCAGGTAGTGGAATCCCCAGATTAATGTCAATAACAATAACATCCATTTTCACACAACAATGCTCCTTGTGTACAATATCCAAAATTCAATACTCCAAAATAGCATGTTTAATACAAAACATGAACCCAATTAAACACAGTAAACTTCTTCCTAATAACCATATCCAAACAGAATACATATCTAAACACACAAATTGCAATGTCTAGACTGCCAATTTACATACACAAAGCAAAACAGCAACAATATCTAAGCAATCAAAGAAGAAGAGAAAAGGAAGGAACTTCAATCACCTGTAAATTACTACTGGTAGCCGCCACCAATAGCATTGTAATCCTCCTCAACAGTAGCAGTCAAGTAAACCCTAGGAAAATCGGAGACATTAAAGGTGGTCTCTTTCTTCAACTTCTCGACATCAGCTTTCTTGAGAACAGTTCGGCGAATGGGAGGACGGTTCCTACGCTGATCACGGCTGAAGTATTTGATATCGAAGACCGTTTCAGGGTTAGAGGTAGGAACGATCGGCTTCAGCTTAGTGGTGGCCGGAGCTTCGATCCGGTACTCTGTAGCCTTAGGTACGGCCAATCTGTATTCAGGATCAGCGCATGGTCCAGTTATCTCCCATGGTTTCTTTATGTAGCGACGAAGTGTCTGCATCAGAGAACTTCCTGCCTTCGCCATTTTTACGAACCAGAGCTTCTTCTTCTATGCTTATGTTTATGTTTATTTTATTTTGTTTATATTCGGATCATTTGGGTCGGGTCGGATCAGATTCATATTAGATCCATATCCGAGTATCAAACCGACTTTTTACAGGTGAATTTTCTCTTCACTTTAGGGAGCGAAGGGAGTTGTCAGTGGAATTGAGGATTGATGATGGAAGCATCAGTTGTTACGAAACTAAACGCAAATCTCATAAACCCTAATTCGTTTTCTAGGTTAAGGTTTCCTAGATTTTATTGTTCTTCATCTTCTCTATCTCCCTCCGGAGCAGAGTCCGTTTCGCTGGGTCACTTAACCCGACCCGATTTCCCAATCCTTCACCAAGAAGTGAATGGATCGAAGAAACTTGTGTATCTCGACAACGCCGCTACTTCGCAGAAACCTTTTCCTGTTTTGAAGGCTCTCCAGAACTATTACGAAGCTATTAATTCCAATGTTCACCGTGGCATTCATTTCTTGAGGTTTCATTTCATTCTATTCAAATGTTTACTTCTTTGTTGTTTCGATTTCAATTGAATGAAAATTTGACCATGTTTGTTTGTTTGTTGCTGGATAGTGCAAAGGCCACTGATGAATATGAGCTTGCGAGGAAGAAGGTTGCTGGTTTCATAAACGCACCAGACTCTGGAAACATTGTTTTTACTAAGAATGCTACTGAGGCTATCAATCTAGTTGCTTATTCTTGGGGTCTATCTAACTTGAAACCTGGAGATGAGGTTACTTCTTCCTTAGTTGAAGCTTATTGTCTATTCTAATGTTGTATTAATGCAATGGAAATGGAAATTACTTGAATGTGATATATTGCTTATTTTTGCTGTTGCAGGTTATACTTACCATTGCTGAACATCATAGTAATATAGTACCCTGGCAACTTGTATCCAAGAAAACGGGTGCAATTTTGAAGTATGTGCATCTAAATGTAGATGAAATTGCAGATGTAGAGAAGTTGAGAGAATTGCTTTCAAAGAAGACAAAACTTGTGGTCGCCCATCATGTTTCTAATGTCCTTGGTATATGTTTTTTTCTTAAGACAGATGAATGAGTTTGATTTTAGATCTTTAGGTTTTCTAAGCGAGTTAGTTCTTGTAAGTGCATTTGAATGGTTTAGACTGTAATTTATTAAGCGCATTATGCTTATGCTGTTTGGTGGCTAGTTGTTATTTATGATTTTAGAGGTGGATGCTCCTAATTTATTTAGTTGACATTGTTGTTGTTCGTTTTCCAATTTTCTTGTAGCTTCTGTTCTTCCTATTGGAGATATAGTGAATTGGGCACATGATGTTGGGGCCAAAGTGCTTGTTGATGCTTGTCAAAGTGTTCCTCATATGGTGGTTGATGTCCAAAACCTCAATGCTGATTTTCTTGTGGCTTCTTCTCACAAGGTTAGGTCATTGTCTTGTGTTCTGATCTCAAAGGCTTGTTCCTGAGTATATGAACTTAAGAAATAATCATGCTTCAGATGTGTGGGCCTACAGGCATTGGATTCTTGTACGGTAAGGGTGATATCTTGTCAGCCATGCCTCCATTTTTAGGTGAGTTTATACTTTTTGATGATTTATAGCTTTCCTGTTAAGAAATTTTGTTCATTCTCATGGGTAATGGAAGTGTATCTTATTTTAGAGTTCTGAATACCAATTTACTTTGAGCATGTTTTAATCTGTTAGAGTTGTTATGTTTCTTACAGGTGGTGGAGAGATGATATCTGATGTCTTTCTAGATCATTCCACCTTTGCAGATCCTCCTTCCAGGTTGGTTGTGATTTCTTTTCAAGAGAAACTAATGTAGTTGAAGAATTTTGTGAAATTGAGAGATCTTTTCAGCACATGAATATATGTGTGCTAATGTCCTAGGTGGTGATGGTAATGCTTAGTTTTAATGATTTCTTATTGCATCTATAAATGTTCTCCCAATGTCTCACTTTATTCAAAAGATGATGAGATGAAATATTGACAATAAGAGATTTAGATGCAATAACATTCCTTCTTGACCCTTGAACGTGGTTTGATCTTTAGAACTACATCCTTTAACTAGTATCCCATAGCTGTAGTTAATGTGAAATCTGTGGACCACTTGTCTATTTTCTTCATCAGAAAGTTCTGTTTTAGACATGGTGCCATCTTGGCTTACCTGATTATTTCCCTTTTGGATCAGATTTGAAGCAGGAACACCAGCAATTGGAGAAGCTATTGGGTTAGGAGCAGCAATTGATTATCTTTCAGCAATTGGCATGCAAAAAATTCATGAGTATGAGGTGAGTACGAGATTCTCACTTGTTGTCCATTACTAAATTACAGTGATTATCTATCACCAACAGGTTGTATTGCATAATGATGAGACATCATAGCCCGATCTTTCAGTCACAGAATAGCTACATTTTCACTCAAATTTGTGAATGTATCATATATTTGATATAATTATTAGAGAAGAGTAAACATGCCTAATAACATATGGTCATGATCATCTTGTAAGAGTAGTATATGACAGTTTCAATTCCATTGGCTGTACAGGTGGAGCTTGCCAAGTATTTATACGACAGCCTCCAGGCAGTCCCAACTGTTAGAATTTATGGTCCTAAACCTTCTGAAAATGTCCACCGAGCTGCGCTCTGCTCTTTCAATGTCGAAAATGTTCACCCTACAGATATCGCAACCATACTTGATCAACAGGTACTGCAAGTCTTGCACTTTCCACATTCATATTATACTATGGTGATTTTGCTTCCATTTTAATGTCTTCATGAAACTTCCTAAATTTCAGCACGGAGTTGCCATCAGATCAGGTCATCACTGTGCTCAGCTTCTCCATCGCCATTTAGGCGTGAACGCAAGTGCCCGTGCTAGCCTCCATTTTTACAATACCAAAGAAGACGTGGATTCCTTCATCCAGGCGCTTCATGAAACTATTGAATTCTTCAATATGTTTCGGTAGAGTTCCCTGGAAATCACCTGCTGTGCTATATATTCCTTTCATCTGTGTATTTATTATGTTTCTGGAGACTAGCAAAATGGTTTCATGTATACGCTGCAATAGTAGTACAGAAAAACCATTGTATAAACCAAGCCATTAAGGTAGTGAGCTTGCTTTGTAATTTCTCTGTATAATTGGTGTGGTTGTTCTTCAGAACCCTAGCTTTAATGCAATGGGGTTAAAGTGATTGAATTGGCTCTGTTTCTTAATAAATTGATTACAAACTGTGTTTCACTCAACTCCTGACTCCACATGAAATGGTCTTATGTAATGGTTTCCATTTGAGAGAAGATTCAAATGTGAATTCTTTATAGATTAATGTCCATATGGCAAGAGTGTATGAATTTATATCTATCAAATCACTGTTGGCTAAGCGATAATCAGTAATCGAATTTAAATAAGATACAATTTTATCATCCGAGTGCAATTATTTATGATTACAGTGATTTAGTGTAATTCCTCCTAATTATAGGAAGTATAAGGAAATTCGACAACGCTATCACAAAGACTAGGTCTACTTGCAACTATTTCTAATTACATTGAATTAGTGTAATTAATACTAATTATAGGGACTATAAGGAAATTCAACAACGCTATACCTCAATCTAGGTCTACTATATAAACCACACAAAACCCTAAAAACTTTCGAAAGAGAAGAAACTACAGAGACAACAAGAGAGGAGAGGCTACATTTGCTTAATCGCCGCCGAAGATGGGTCGAGTCCGAACAAAGACAGTGAAGAAATCATCACGCCAAGTGATCGAGCGCTACTACTCACGCATGACTCTTGACTTCCACACGAACAAGAAGATCCTTGAAGAGGTCGCAATTATCCCTTCCAAGAGGCTCCGGAACAAGATCGCCGGATTCTCGACCCACTTGATGAAACGGATCCAAAAGGGACCGGTTCGCGGTATCTCTCTCAAGCTTCAAGAGGAGGAAAGAGAGCGACGCATGGACTTCGTTCCTGATGAGAGTGCTATCAAGACTGATCAGATTGAGGTCGATAAGGAGACTCTTGATATGCTTGAAGCCCTTGGAATGACTCAGATGCCTGGTCTCGTTAAGGTCGATCCTGTTGCTGCTGCTCCTGTTGACTTCGGTCGTGGTGCTGGTGCTAGGAGGAGGTACTAGGTGTATGCTCTTTGTTTGTTATCGCTTTGTTAATTTTGGTTCAAGAATGGAGATTTTTTGGGTTTTTTAATGCTTGTTTGAACTATTTTGAGTGTATTTTTCTTTTATCTATAGAACTATGTTAATGTCATATGATTTGAATCAATCAATTTTGCCATTCTATGCTGGTGGTTTACTGTTATTATATAGATTGAATGTTCGGTGTTATGTTTATCTGATTTATTTGTTGGTTTGAAGTTATTGGGACTTGTTAGACCCAATTGGTTGATTAGTTCACTGAATTCTCTGATTGAGCACTTGAGTTGATCATGGGTTTGCAGTATATGTGTTATATTTAGTGGTGTTTAAGTTTTGATTCAGTCCTTGTATGATGATGTTTAAGCTTGAACTCTCATAGAATAGAGTCAAAGGATGATGTGAGCTTGAATTTCATTTCATAGAGTGTTTTTACAAATAATCAACCATTCATAATGAGTTCCATGGAACTCTAGTTATTATTTAATTACATAGAAACAACACACATAGGAAGATTTTCACTTCACCAGTTGAAGCTGATGGATTCAAAGTGTAGGTTGTTTGCCAATCCTGATGCACAAATCTTTGCCACTTCGCGTCTCATTTTCCTTGGTCCACACACCAACACTCCCACCTCTGATCCTTTTACATCAAATAGTATTTCTGCAAAATAAATCGACATTATTCATATTCTATTCTACTTGCCCTTCGCATTATTCAGATTTAGATTTCTTAGAGAGAACACTTACTCTTGAGATTAGGTCTTTCGCGGAAATGGATAGTGGTAGCTTCAACAGGAGACTGATGAGGAAGACTTTCAAGTTCTTCTCCTTCAGTCCTAACTTGGGTGTCAACTATATTCTGAATTTGGTTTCCTTCCATGACATTCATTTCTCTCTTCCTCCAAAGAAAAACAACACTAGAAACCACAAATACACAAACACACACAAGAAGCATATCCCATAGACACTTGTAGGAATAGTGATAAACTTCAACACCTTTGTACTCAACTGGGTATATGTAAAATCTCGTAACGATCCCCAAAAGCAGAAGAAACATCACAAATGATGATGTTATAATCAAACCTAGCCACATCCAACTCTGTGGTCCGAGAGCTGAAGTTATTGGTGTATCTAGTGGGTTAGGTTTGAAGTGAATTGTCTGGATACTGCTTTTTATGTTTTGTTGTGTTTCCGGTGATTCTTGTTCTCTTGTTATGTTGCAAGTTTATTTTTGAGATTTGGTGCGATGTGTTGGAGATAGGAAGTAGAAGGTCCAACATTGAGAGATCAGAGGATGACTTGAAAACGGAAATGAGATGGACATTTCGGATTTGTAGGTTAGGGTTTGGTTGAGATATTTGGAATATGATTTCTCTAATTATGGATATGAATGGGGATATCCCACTCCCTCCACCCACCATCACCATCGACTCATGCCTACAAGTGAAATTAAAATATTAGGTCTATAAGTATAAATAATTTATATCATGTATTGTTAGCAACTTTGTTACCATAGAAAGTGGGAAGTAGGAGGACCATACGGCCCTTCAACAGAAACTTCAAGACTTCCAATCGAAGAAGAGATTTCTTTATAAAGCTTTTGAGTCCAGCTTCCTTGACATTTAGCAAAAACACTGATCTTATCCTTTTCCATGTTTCCATTAGAAATTATAGTAAAAGGATGCCATTGTAGCTTCGAAATTCTTGGGACGTTAACAAACAATATACTCGTCGGATTATAATTCAATCCTGTAATATGTATATTTACACATTACATATCCGACAATGAAGAATCACATACGAAACCATAAATCATAATCATTTGAGAGTATCATAATCATTTGAGAATCACATACGAAACCATAAATCATAATCATTTGAGAGTATCATAATCATTTGAGAGTACCTGGATTCTTAGAGAAGTTCAATTCAATGACACCACAAGGCAATAGACGAGCAGAGAGTAATCTAGCTCGTTTTCTAGATTGAATTCTTAGAGAAGTTCAATTCAATGACACCACAAGGCAATAGACGAGCGTTTTCTAGATTGAATTCTTAAAGAAGTTCAATTCAATGACACCACAAGGCAATAGACGAGCAGAGAGTAATCTAACTCGTTTTCTAAATTGAAGAAACCGAAGATATCGATCGATTATGAAGAGGAAGATTCCTGGAAGAAATGTACAAGAATATGCAACACCAACATGTAATATGTAAAAGATTATATAGAGAATGTAGAGATGGTGTGTGTAGAAGAAAATTTCAAACAATTTTCTTCTAATTCGTTGAATGCTAGCAACCCAGATCACTACTGCAATCACAGCTGCTATTACTCCAGCAACATTAGATACATATGTTTGGCTCCATTCCAGAATCTGCATAATGAAAATGTAATTTATCTTCAAGTATATATGATCATGATTTGATGATTGAGGTTAAAAGTAGTACATACGTCAACCATTTGATCGGTTATAGCCCAGTAAACAACGAAACCAACAGAGTGAAGAACAAACAGAGCATTAGAGATGTGACCAAGCCAGATATGGTACTTGATACTTGACTCTGATGTGAGACCAATTAGTGGCAAAAGTGATGATCCTCTTGTCACTGGAAAGAACAGAAATGCCCAACATATGTTTCCTACGTATCCAAGTCTCAGTGACACACTTCTAAACTTGGCTTGCCATCTGTTTGAAACCCAGAAAATCAAACCAAACACAGATGAGTAATGTGATGTAGCAGAAGATAGTCTTCTGTCATGTTTTTTGACACCAAATCTTGATGTACTTACATTTTTTCGCCTTCTTTGTGCATCATGAGATTGCCAAAGCTGACATATAAGTAATTAGCTAGTGACCATATCATTAGAGCAGTGAACATTAATGCAAATGTTAGCTCTAATGCTGTCACTGTTCCTAGAGGAGCCACCACCATCAACGGCAGTCGCGAAAAACTTAATCTAGATTTAAGAGTACTCCTGATCAAGCAGATGTAACTTTGACTTATGATTTGAAGGAGCTGATAGTATCAAAAGAGTTTTTGCATAATTATACTTACCTTTGGAGTGTAGGAATGTGTTGTGTTGTCTTTTGGAGATGGAGATAAACACAACCAAGAACAGATATCAACATTACAGGGAAAGTAAATAGCAGAAGATTTGTACCTAAAACAGACCAGTTAGACATTAAATGTCATATGCATTCAAACAAATGAAAGCAAAAAAGTGGAACATAACAAGCATAAATATATAAGCAACCTTGTTCTCTGAAGTAAGTAGAATTGAGTTTGGTGTTCAGTTTGGGAGTCCATGTTTGTTTGTAAAGCTTGGTGGGCAACATAACCCATACCAGAAGCCAACATACAAACACAACAAAACATATGAGCTTCAAGAGTGTTGTAGTGTTGCTCATCTTCTCTAGTTAGTGAAAGCTGTTCATGTTCTTGTCTTTATATAAGAAAAATTATGGAATTTCTTATTGCATTTTGATTGTATGTCACTATGTATGACATGGTATATGATGATTTGAGATCAATATGAAACATTGAAAAAGCATGAATCATGCTTAATCAGACATCTGGTTTTAGTTGAGAGTATGTTTTGAGCACAAATTTGCGAATTTCCTGGTTTTGTAACAGGTTTGACTTTCTTTTTTAATTTGTTTTGTGGTATGTCAACATGATTTTTGAGAGATGCAAGTACAATTGACTTCGCTAGCAAGTACAATACATCACTAGGAAGTGTACACATACAATACAAGCATAAGTGACAATGATTTTCATTGACTTGCAATTTCAGAACTTAAACAATAAAACCATTCAAGTGAAACTTATTCATGACAAAACTATTGAGATAAAACTCAGCAAGCATCTAAAAAAAAATCTAAATAAACTAAAGACTATCTGATCATAAAACTTAATATGTTTGTTTCACAAATGTTTCAAGACAGTCACTCCAAATGCAATGCCAAGGAAAGTGGCAATGGCGATACCGAAAATGCCGGCAAGAATAGAAGGAACAACCAATGAACTCCATCCTTTTGCTGTGGCCATGGCGCAAGCTGTTGTAGGGCCACCGATGTTGGCGTTTGAGGCCAGAAGTAACAGCTTTAGATCAAAGCGAAACAGCTTTCCTAACCCGAGTATAACAGCAAGATGGACAGCAACTTGAACTGCAGCAAACAAGAAAATACTAGGTGCTGTATTGATTACATTCCACACACTCCCACCCGCACCAACCACAGCGAAAAACACCTGTTGCGAAACATAAAATGTATTATATGAATAACATTTTCATTTTTTGGGTCAGATATTTTGCTTACCTGCATCAGAACTATAGCGAGTTTTTCACCGGATGGTGCAAGATGGTTAAACTGTGATGGGAAGAGAGTGGCTAACACAACAACAATTGCCGTCACGCCTGGAATGATGCCTCCTTGAATTTTGCATAAGTTTGTGACATAAGAGGCAGTTTTGCAGATTGCAAAGGATATTGCAACAGCTGCAGCAGTCTGCAGCACATCAGAATTGGACTCGCTATTCGTTTCAACACCTGCAGAAGAATTTCAGGCTTCAATTTGTATATGCAATGTGATTGAGATTACGATGAAGAAGTGTAATTGATGTACCATCAGTGGATGAAGCTTCAGGAGGTATCTTAGAGGCCAAAGCGAACAATGCCATGAAGTAGAACGCACAAATAACATTGTCTGCAGCTACTCCTACAGCCAAAACAGATGGTGATACACCAAGCGCCTCTGAGATTGCCACATAATTAATAGCTGCAACAACACCAAAGGAAGAACAACCAAATTATTGTTAACTCCAGCACAAGAACACAAAAGATCATGAGTAATTTTAGACTTCGTGTATCTAAACTGAGCTATGTGATGATGAATGATGTTACACTTTGTGAGCTGAATGGAAACTATTAAAGATTACATACTAAATAGGAATGCTATGTATATCCTTACATTTACAAGTTAAGATGCAACTAGACACTTCCCAACGACTTACATCCGCCAATATAACTACCCATCAAAGAAGCAGCGATTTTCCAGCTATCTTGACCAAGTGATCGCATCGGCACCAAAAGAAAAGCCACTACTGTACCCACCACGGTTGCCACTGTTTTACAGAAGTGTAAAATGAATGTTACTGAGGATCATAATACTAACAGTATCTATATGTTCAATGGAACCAAATAGACCTCAAAGTAAATTACTATCCAGTCACTCAATTACTAAGATCACTATACAAATCCTACTAATAAAAGACAAAAGTTTTTGCAACAAGACACTCATCTAAGAAGCATAACTTCTTCAATACTATTACAAGTGATAGATTAAGAGACACACCTGAGCCAAGCAAGAAAGCGAGAAGCAAAGTCCCAGTTGACTTAACCACACGACGCAAATCAGCTCTAAACAAGAGCAATGGTACAGACAGAGGAAGCAAATATTGCAAGAACTTGGAATATGCAGGTGCTTCAAAGGGAATCAACCCCAGATTACTAGCTGCTAATCCAACCAATGTACTCACCAAAGCGGCACTAACCATGCTTCCAAGTTTTGTCTTCTCAGCCCTTGAAATCGCCAACCAAACATCAAAAAGCTATAAAAAGAAACAATACAAGAACAACAACAATTGAGGGTATGGATTCGAGTTACCAAAGACCAAAAGCAGCAATTGAGAAGAGAGCGGTCCAGGTGGCCCAATGGTCATCTGGGGAAATGATGGGGTGTCCAAGCTGTGACCGGAGCTTCAATGGTGGAATCCGGAGAAGGGTTTTGGAGGTAATCAATGGTGGAAGTGAAACCAGTGAGGTTTGATAGGAAGGAGTGAGTTTTGTGATGTGGCGGGAAGGGGAGAGTGACAGGTGGAGAGATTTGATTGGTAGGGATGTAAAGATTGGTCTGGAAGTAGTTGAAGTGAAAGTGAAGATGGGATTGCCGGAAGCCATGGTTGATGAGATTCTAAACAGTTTTGTCTTTGTGTTAGTTTTATCTACCTGGTTGTTCTTGTGATGAATTTGAAGAAAGCATTACGTGGCAGCTTTCTTGTGATTGATTGGAGACTTGCATTTCACCAAATGTGTTGATTCCGTTTAAACATATGAGAATCTTTATGGTTCTTCATTTGTTTTATATTGAAATTTGTATTTGTTTGATATTTTCCCACGAACAGTTGCAAATAACAGGTACAAAGATTGATGATCATGGAATGGTTAGCAATTACGCCATATGGATAGTCTAATGTGAAGGTTTTACATGTATCTAAGAACTGATAAACCAAAAGCAATACCAAGAAATGTAGCAATGGAGATTCCAAAAATGCCAGCGAGGATACCAGGAATCATCAAAGAACCCCAACCTTTAGCTGTGGCCATACCACAAGCAGTTGTAGGCCCTCCAACGTTTGCATTTGATGCTATCAGCAGCAGCTTTTGATCAATCCGAAGCAGTTTTCCTAATCCAAGAATCACTACCAGATGAATGGCGATTTGCACAAGCGAAAACATGAAAATGCTGGGGGCTGTGCTGATCACACTCCATATGTTTCCACTTGCTCCCACCACAGTGAAGAAAACCTGTTGACAATGAAGCATTACGAGCGAAATTGATGTGGCAAGAGGAATATAAAGGGACTAGTATGGTTTAGTTCTGGTAATGTTTTACTCACCTGCATTAGAATAAGAGCCATGGCGTCCCCGGCTGGTGCAAGGGTGTTGAATTGCGATGGAAATGATGTGGTTAATATGATTATAATTGCAGTGATGGCTGGTAGGCTACCACCAGGAATGCTAAAATATTTTGTAACGAAACCACCTGCTTTGCAGACAGCAAAGGCTACAGCTAGTGCCGTCGCAATTTGTAGCACAGGAAGTTTGTCATTGAGGTTGGATCCTTCATTCATTGTTCCATCTGTCAAAATTTTCTGCTACATTACTAATGTAAAATCTACTCAAAATCTCAAATGAGAAATGACATTCATAAATATCCATCAATGTAACAAAGTACTAGGATCAGTTCAATGATATGAAGAGTAAATGATATTTCACCATTGCTTGACATTGAAGACTCGGCAGGTATTTTAGCAGCTAGTGCAAACAATGTTGAAAAATATACTGCGCAGATAACATTATCTGCAGCTAAAGCAGCAGCTATAACCGATGAGGACATGTCCAGAGCTTTAGCAATAGCAACAAAATTGACAGCTGCAACAGAGAATAGCAGAACAAAACATCAGATGTTATCAGCACAAATAGGTTCATATAGACTTGAACTTTGAGCTATATAAAGCAAACGATTAAGTAGACCTCCACCGATGTGTCGACCCATGAGCGCAGCTGCTACTTTCCAACCATCTGGACCAAGTGACCGCATTGGCACCATCAGATATGCCAATGCAGTTCCGAGTGTTGTTCCAACTGTCACACAATAGATAAGAAAACACCCCCAGTTAAAGATACTCAATTGTCAGAATCATCTATGCACTATAAACCAGTTGCATATACCTGATCCTAACAAGAAGGCTAGCAAAAGTGTTCCAGTGGACTGAACTATGCGACACAAGTCTGCTCTAAACAACAACAATGGAACTGCCAGTGGAAGCAGAAACTCCAACACAACTGAATACACTGGAGATTCACTTGAAACTAGACCTAAATTACTAGCAGCAAGCCCAATCAATATGCTCACAATGGCGCCGCTAACTGTCTTGCCAATCTTAGTCTTCTCAGACCTTTAAAATTTCCAGCACAACAACAAATCTTAACAGACTTCAAAAAAATACAAAGACTATAAAATCAACCTTGATCTTCTTCTCAGACCTTCAAAATCTCCAAATCAACAGCAAATTTTAATAATCAAAACAATGAACATGTAAAACCACCCAGATGCATACAACTTTTTATTTCTTAGTATCTACAAAGGACAAAACTTTGATCAAAATAAAACAAAAGTCTAACACCCAAATGCTAAAACATCATTAAGAATAGATAAAGATGCATCATTTATGAGTTCTATTACCAGATGCCAATAGCAGAGGTAGCGAAGAGAGCAGTCCACATGCCCCATTTGTCGTTAGGAGATATGAGAGGTGCATTGGATAGACCCAGTTGAGATCTAATCGCAACGAGTCTAGAGAGAGGCTTTGAAGTGAAACTAAGACCAGTTTGGTTGGAAGAGAGTGGAAATGAAGATGGTGAAGAGGTACTTGCAGAGTAGATTTTGATCTGGTTTTGGCGGGAATGTCGGAACTTTGACCGTTGGAGATCAGATGGCGGTTGAAACGGTTGTGAAAGCAGAAGCTTTGAAGACGCCATTGATGTCAGTCTCCAGTTGGCTCAGTCTCAGTTCGTTGACTTGAGAGAGAAACACATGAACTGGAACTTGGCATATAGACAACAGTAGTTTATTTTTATTTTTTTCTTTTTAACAAACACAATACAGGAATCCTTATTTTGAAATCTATAAAAGAAGAGATACATGTTATCATCACAAAATCAAATCCAATCATATCAATTGGTAGAACAAATTACTCAACCTGAACTGATCACTATATCAACTCACAAACTAGGTCCACCAAAACTCAATTATATATCATCTTTTCTATACTAATGAACCAAAAACGAGAGATAACCTTATCTTCACAATAACGAAGTCAAACCCACAGATCTTATCAAGATACAGAAATATTGTACATTGTACCATGGACAATTGGTAGAATAAGGGTTGATAAACCCAGTTTCAATCAGTTCATATCTAGATTCATTGTTGTACATCATGATTATCCAATCTACATAAATGATTACAGTTCTCACATAGAATTGAAATTATTTGTCAGCTTTGCTTCTGCTTCTTCGCGCCATTGCGCTCCTCTTCCAATGCTTTCAACTTGTTCTTGATAGCAGCTACTTTAGCACTGCGATTGTTCTGCCCAGAAGTGCTACCAGCAAGGCCTGTTTTGTTAGCATCGCCTATTCCTCCTCGACTTTGTGCTGCTTCTTCGAAGTACTTCTCACTGGCCAGACGAACAACCAAAGGGCGACCACAAGCTAGTCTTCCATGCATCTTCTCCTTTGCCAATTTAGCTTCCTGCATACTCACTTTAATGGTGGAAATCAGGAACTGATTAAACGGAGAAAGGGCTGTAAAGCAGATAAACTTACCCTACCTCTTTGGTGCTGAACTCAATAAAAGCATAGCCTCGTGGCTCACCACGTTTCGGTCCGCGAGTGTGCCATAAAAAGTCCTCAGCTACAATCTTCCCGTATGGAGAAAACATCTTAATCAAAGCAGCCCTGCAAAATGAAACCATTGGATATAAACAAATCCGAATCTTCGAACTTTTCTGAACAAAGAACAATAAACAATGTTGTAGAATTCTCCTCACTCTGTTATTTTCAGATCAAGGTTGCCAATGTAAAGTCTGTTCTCACATTTCTCATCAATGAAACTGCTAGAATCCTGTATTTACATGGAACAACATGGTTCAAAGACATAAGATAACTTGATAGATTAGATAAGACAAGAGACTACAACTATCTACATTCCATAAACTTAACAGGTCCAAACCACACGATACATTCTTTAACCCAATATCAAAATTGATCTAATTTTCCAAAATGCTAATTTCTCAGGAGATAAAACGAACACAACATGACAACAAATCTCTTACACAAACACATATTTCAACTTGTTACAAAAATCAAATATTTACCATGAACTGCACAAGAATTGAACAGATGTAGAAACCAGCTCACAAGCACAACAGACAGAAGACTCCAAAGAATCAAAGCCTGCAAATGTCACCAATCAATATTCGTTTATAAAAATAATAATAATAATAAATTTTTTTTTAAAAAATCAAACATGTAATAAATCAACTAGATTGCTATTGCAACAAAAACCGTACGAGTATTTCACAATTGTTCCTTGTTGCAACTCTAACGATACACTAAACCCTAATTTTTGCAGAAATTAAGGTTTTAGACACTCAAAACCCCAACAAGATAAAATTTATAAAAATAATAATAATAATAATAATAATAATAATAATAATAATAATAATAATAAAATAAAAAAAAATAGAACTAAACTGACCGATATTGAAGCTTCCAAGTGCTTAGACTTCAATCGGCGAGGTCTTCAATGGAAGATTTCAAGAACCCAACTGTGATTTTGCCAACGACGTCGTATTTGGATGCTAATCGGGTAGGTGAAGGCAGACTTTGGGCCCGATTATTGGGTTTTGTTAATTAATCTTTGGGCTTTCTGCCCAAACAAAGTTCGAATAGAACGTCGTCGTTTCAAAGTTATGTCGTGATCGATAGATTTGATGTCGAATACACGACATCATCTTGACATGATCAAACGGTTGAAATAGTCACCAACCAAGCCGGCCAGAAGATAAGATAATTTATACTGAAAACTACGAATGACCCACCAAACCCTTATTACAAACATCATCAATTTTATAAAAATCACAACATTTAGATCCCAATTTCCAATAAACCCAATTATAATAAATCAAACAACAGTTTATGAAATGAAGGTGGTGATGGTGCTTGGTTTCGTTGTAATCCATATTAGATGGTCAGTGTGTATATATATGAATCTGCCACCATCAATACAACAAGTATATGCTTGACAACCAATCAGTGAAGAGTCCACTTTCTTTGGTTCATTAGACTTTGAAGAAAATGTTAATCAGGATTATAAACTACATATATCATTATCACATACTGTTATTATGAAAATGCTTTGGTGGATTACAGCATAATGATAGAACCCAACCTAACCTGATGTGTTTTGTAGTGTTGTGCAGTTGACAAAATGGCAAGAAGTTTGAATGTGAAACCAAGAAGAGTGGTCCAGAAATGTATACCAAATACCAATCATATCCAGTCCAGACCAGATAGATGTGTGTTGATTGTTTACAATTTTTTCTTGTTTTGGGAAGGAGTAACCTAATTTAGCAGTGAATTCATTGCACTTCACACTAATAGAATTGTTAGGTATGCATGTAATTTCAATTATAATTTGCTCAATGAAGTAACAGTTAAAAGGAAATTTTGAATTAAAGACTTATGCAGATACTGTGTCATGCTCTGTTTTTTTTTTGTTTCATTTGTCCTTAAAATCTCCAAAAACGTTTTTCTTCTTCCCTCGCCATAACCTCCATCAATGGAAAAACAAACTTCTCTTCACTGCCTAACAATACTCTCACTAACCATCCTCTGCCATCTGTTCCATTTCTCATCTTCTGCCTTCACTCCTATAGACAATTATCTCATCAACTGTGGCTCAACTGTAAACACCTCTTATTACAATCGTCTCTTCATCTCCGATACACCTACAAAAACTCTATCTCTCACCACAGACAGCTCCATTACACTGCAAAACGCAAACCCATCTCAGGACTCACCTTCTCTTTACAACACAGCGAGGGTTTTCACAGACCCATCTGGCTACAAAGTCACTATCAGAAGAAATGGAACCCATTTGGTACGTTTTCATTTCTCGCCTTTTCAAGCTCCTCGCTTTGACCTTAAATCTGCGAAATTTAGTGTTTTTGTTGGTGGGGCTAAGCTGATTAGTGATGCTGTTGTTCAAGTTGTTGTTGTTAAAGAGTTTGTTGTTGATGTTGAAATGGGTGTGCTTGAAATTAGGTTTAGACCTAAAGGTTCGAGTTTTGGGTATGTTAATGCAATTGAGGTTTTCTCTGCTCCTAGTGATTTTATTGTTGATAATGGAGCTAGGCTTATCACTAAAAATGGGGACTATGTAGAGTATACGAATTTGTCTTCACAGGTTTTGGAGACAATTTATAGGATTAATGTTGGTGGTTTGAAGTTAACACCATTTAATGATACTCTATGGAGGACTTGGGTTCCTGATGATGATTATCTTGTGTTGAAATCTGCTGCTAAGCGTGTTTCAACAATGGATCCTCCCAATTACCAAAAGGGAGGTTCGAGTAGAGAGATTGCGCCGGATAGTGTTTACATGACCGCACAAGAGATGAATACGAGTGTAGTTTCTAGATTTAACATTACTTGGGGATTTCCACTTGGTTATGAGTTTGGGAGGCACTTGGTTCGGTTGCATTTTTGTGATATTGTTAGTACATCGCTTAATCAGTTGTATTTTGATGTGTTTATTGATGATTACCTAGCATATAAGGATCTTGATCTGTCGACTTTGACTACTCATACGCTTGCCTCTCCTTTCTATGTTGATCTTGTTGTGGATGCTGATGATTTGAAGTTTATCCGTGTTAGTGTTGGACCATCTGCTTTGAGTAGTAATTCAAAACCGAATGCTATATTGAATGGGGTTGAGATTTTGAAGATGGTGAACATTGTTGATGAGGTGGAGAATGGCAAGAATAAGAAGAAGCATGTATGGATTTTGGTTGGATCAATTGTTGGAGGCTTTATTGCGTTGTGTTTAGTTGCATTTGGTGTTCTATTGTTGTGTAAGTGTAGGAAGAAGAAGCCTAAGCCACGACCTGTAGAGAGTATTGGCTGGACGCCTTTACGTGTGTTTGGAGTTAGTTCACACAGCAGAACGTCTGAAGGAACTGTGAATGCGTCGCCTGGTACAAATGGCTATAGCTGCTTGAAGTTCGCTTTCGCTGATATACAACTCGCAACTAATAACTTCAACAAGGATTTGATAATCGGCTCTGGTGGCTTTGGCATGGTTTACAAAGCGGTTCTAAGAGATAGCTCAACTGTTGCTGTAAAAAGAGGTGTTCCAGGATCCAGACAAGGGCTTCCAGAATTCCAGACCGAAATAACAGTTTTATCCAAGATTCGCCACCGCCATCTTGTCTCTCTTGTTGGATACTGTGAGGAACAGTCAGAAATGATACTGGTGTACGAGTACATGGAGAAAGGACCATTGAAGAAACATCTATATGGTCCAAGTTGCACGCCTTTGTCATGGAAACAAAGGCTTGAAATCTGCATAGGTGCAGCTAGAGGTCTACATTACCTCCACACTGGTTCTGCACAAGGAATCATCCACCGGGACATAAAATCCACCAACATCTTGCTAGACGAAAACTATGTTGCCAAGGTTGCTGATTTCGGTCTGTCTAGATCCGGTCCATGTCTTGATGAAACTCATGTGAGTACAGGTGTGAAAGGAAGTTTCGGGTACCTCGATCCAGAATACTTTCGTAGGCAGCAGCTTACTGATAAATCCGATGTCTATTCATTTGGAGTTGTGCTCTTCGAAGTCCTCTGCGCTCGACCTGCTGTTGATCCATTGCTTTCAAGAGAACAAGTGAATTTAGCCGAATGGGCAATGCAATGGCAGAAGAAAGGCACGCTAGAGCAAATCATTGATCCTCACCTTATAGGAAGGATCAAGCCTGCATCATTGAAAAAGTTTGGAGAAACAGCAGAGAAATGTTTAGCAGACTATGGCGTTGATCGGCCTAGCATGGGTGATGTGCTGTGGAATCTGGAATACGCCCTTCAGCTTCAAGAAGCCGGAACCTCTAGCCAACCCAGCGAACATAACGACCCAGATAAAAACACGCCCGAGTCATCTGAACCTTCTTCAAAAGCACCCCAAGCTCAATCAAGCAACGGTGAGACCAGCTCGGACTTGAGAACTAGCCAAGTCTTTTCGCAGTTGATGACCAATGAAGGTAGATAGTACCCAACTCAAAATCTTCCTAAAGGTTCTAATTCGAAGCGGTTAATCTCTTTCTATGCATGTTTATACTCTAAACCATATGATTGTAAATTAGTCTGATATATACTAAAAGAAGCTGCAACCAAGCATTGTGTATACCCTTTCAAGAATGTTGTACCATATTTGTAAGCGAAATGTTCTATGTGATTTTCAGATACCTTTACAGCTGAAATAGCTAATGTATGTAGATGATACTGTTACAGGAAAGCTTTGTTTGACTTGTTTTTGTCATATGCAGATCTGCTTGTTAATTACATTGTCCCATGTTGATCATTCTTCTAGTTTGGATTCTTGTGATGAAGAATCTAATTAGTGAAGTGATACAAGCTTAGTTACATCATTTTCATGTGGAGAAAAGCTAAGATATTTTGTAATAACAGTGAACAAAACTAACCTGAAATGACAAAAGAATAGTGATGATGGTAGATTGATATTGACCTCCATTGATTAGTTTCTTGCTCTCTGTTTGATAAAGGATGGTGATGTTAAACCTTTACGCGAGTACAATAATTATATAAAAAAAAATGGATATTTTAAAAAAAATTTGTGATAATATTTAAAACCTTTTAGGCTTTTTTAGGATCAGTCCATAAATGATAATAATATAAGAACAATGGTGGTGTCGGCGAGTCGGAGCATGTACAAGAGTAATAATTGCATGACAAAATGGGGTCCAAGGTGATGCTAATCATGTTATGTTTTGTTACGTCAGTGCTTCACAGTTGTAACTTATCATGTGTCATTTTCGTAATTTTATGAAAATCCAGGCCCCATTTGCTAATACACCCTTCTAGTTTCTTGTATTTTTATTTTCCCATTTACTACAAAGATTTGTAATAAATAATAGTAAATTGTTCGTTACTTGTAGTTGCCAAATCTCTTTAACCATAAATTTAGAATAAGTTTGGTAAGAATTTTGTTATAATTAATGTTTTTAGTTTTTTAAAATAGAAGTTATTACAAGTATTTATTTTTAAAAAAATTAATTTTTTTTCATTTCATTTTATTATTTAAATATTTTTAATTCATAATTTAATTAGTTTTAAAAAAATAAATATTTATAAAATATATTTTAAAAATATAATAAAAAATTAATAATTTTTTTAATTAAAATTCGATTTTAGAGTATTTTTTACATTTAAATCGTTATAGATTATAAATTTTGAATTATTTTTTGAAATTTATTTAATTTTAAATCATAAATAAAATAATATATTTTGATAATATACATTTATTCATCTATTTCAGACACAAAAAATCGAGAAAAAAAAAAATTTTTTAAAAAGGAAGAAGATTTAGAGTTCCGAGGGAGATGATTTCAAATTCTAGAGCGAAAGTGAAAAAGTGAAAAAATTGCTTTGCTTTGATTCGAATCCAGAAGAGAGACAGAGAGCAGAGCAGAGTCTGTGTTTCACTTTTTCTCGTGAACAAGAAGAAGAAAGTGAAATACAGCGGTGCTGTCATCTTCCAACTGTGAGTAATTTGGTGATTTCATTACAAGTGATCGGAAATTTGTAGGGTTTTCTTGACGACGACGGTGGTGATGGATGTGGTTCTACACATATACGATGTGACGAATAGTGGATCAGAGAAGACGAACAACACTATCATGCAAATCAATAGGATCTTTAAGGACGGAATCGGCTTCGGTGGTATCTTCCATAGCGCCATTCAGGTTATCTTTCTCTGTGTTTTTGAGATCTCGTTTGTTGTGTTCTTTATAAAGATCTGAGATTTGGTTTTTGATTGTGTAGTGTAGTGAATGATTAGATGTGCTTTTTTGTTATAGAAACTGAGACTCTGTGTTTGGATTAGTTCTTTTTATAGGATTTATTACCTCATCGAAGTTTGGAACTTGGTTGATGTTTATGTTTGATTGATTTTGATTTGTTGGTAACAATTTGTCTCTTATGGAACGGAAGGTAGTGGTTATTGCTTTGAGACGAAGTGAATTAGATGTCGAGGTTTGGTGGTGGAATGGAAGTATGTGGTTTGTCTGTTAGTTTAAGAGAAAATTGTAGTTGAAGCTAGAGATGTGTAGTGTGATCTTCTTGGTTTTAATGTGAAGTTTGAAGCTTGATAATCAGCGTAGCATTGTAGGGTGTTAGTTGCTTCGTTTACCATACTGTGGTTAAATGTTTTCAGCATTGTAGGAATATACTGTTATGCTGTAGATTTTGAAGCGATAAACATTCTCTGCTCTAATGTATGATTTTATAGTCAGATTTCGAATTAGAATTTATGTTTCAGGAGTTGCATACTATGATGGTGTCTACTTACTGCCTATGGGATTGTTGAGTTTTATCTTCAGTTTCTTTATTTCATCTGTATACAAGTTTCAAATTTCATGCTATCTTTAGTGATGATAAGAGGAGAAACATGAAGATGTATTTAATTTGTTTGCCTGGCAGGTATATGGAGAAGAAGAATGGTCTTTTGGTTTTTGTGAACAAGGAACTGGGGTGTTCAATTGTCCTTCTGGTAAGAATCCAATGTATACATATAGAGAGAACATGGTTCTTGGACAAACAAACTTTTCATTCTTCAAGGTAAATCAGATATTACGAGAACTTAGTAGAGAGTGGCCTGGAAATTCATATGACTTGTTATCCAAAAACTGCAACCACTTCTGTGATGAACTCTGTGAAAGACTTGGTGTGCCTAAGCTTCCAGGTATTTTGTGATTACTAGGGTGAACTGCATCATCACTTCATCATATCATATTCATATGAATGTAAAATATTTGCAAATTGATTTTAACTGACCTTGCACGCTGCACACTAAATGGGCCAGTTTTTTTTTAAACCAGATTAAAGAAACCTGATATCTAACCGTGAGGGTAGACGCTTTCTAGCTTTATAAATCAGACACTAAATAAAAAAGATGAATTGTAATGCTATAACTGTTTTGGCGTAGGAATTTAGTTTATATATGTCAATTGTTTTTGTGTCTACTCCTTAAATTTACATTTATTAAAGATGAAGACCGTAATATCCACGATAGATGTATAAATTCCTTATTAGTAGAAAGGAGTTCATCTCGTTTCAGTTTTACCACTTAATACTGTCTTGAGATGAAAATCATTGCGCCTTTTTATTATTTTTGTAATAGGTTGGGTTAATCGATTTGCCCATGCTGGTGATGCTGCAATGGAAGTAGCAGGAACTACTGCAGTACGGGTAAGATGCTATTTTTAACTTTGTGTGTTTGCCCGGCATTTATAACAGCAGTACAATCTTCGTCTGCATTCGCTTTTTATTAGTTTTAAGTGGATATTTTTAAATACCAACTCTGTACTTGGCTTTATCTTTCAAGCATTTATAGTGAACCGAGGTAAAACTATTGATCTATCTATACTTAGGCTGGGTGTGAACCGTGATCTTTTCAAGAACAATGAGAGCAAAATTAAATTTTGTAGCTATAGACCTTGTAGAGTTCTAATGCTATTGTTAGGTGTGTCCCGAAGGGGGTATAAACACTGTTCTCTGTTTGCAAGACTTGTTCTTCAACACATAGGCCAAAGTGCCTATTTAACATGTAGATCTCAATTATCAATTGGCTCCTCTAACCCCTGGATAAGAAGTATGTAAGCTTGATCTTTTAATGTAGAAAACAAACTTAGCTGATCAGAAGGCAATACCTCCTTGGGCAGTGATCTTTTATTGTGTGCATATTCTGCATTAAAACAAACTTGACTATTGAAACACATGTTGAATTGGATGTACAGTTTGAATGGTATGCTTATTATTGACGGACCCATAGCGATATTGTCAAGTGCGTGACTGATAAATCCATTACTAATAGGAGGGAGAGGAAACATTGAGCGTGTGGAAGTTATCTTGGAGTTTGTTGTTGTAAGATATCAGATTATATATATTGTTCATTTGATCTAACACTTTTCTTACCATCCCTCATGCTACTACAGTTTAGACAAGCCAAGACAGAGATAGTCTCCGCTAGCAAAGTCGCTTATCGCTTCCTTCTGGGTGTTACAAACAATGCGAATGGTTCAAATGGTCCTACAACCGACTCTCCTGGCAATGTAAGCAGAGGATCCCCTAGATTTCAAGCAACTTGGTTTAAAAACCTCATTACTACTGGCGCCAAACCTTCAAGCAGTTCAGAAACAGAGAACCATGAAGAGAATGCATCAGCCACGCCAGCCACAACTGCCACAACAAGATCCAGAAATGGTTCTGCTGCATCCGCATCAGAAGCAACATGACATGCTAAGCAAAAACGTCTCTCTGAAGCTCCCCATGCTTATCAGGTGTGAAACTGTGGAAACTTTTAAAGACATCGTGTATCAATGTAAAGGTCTCAGTTGTTCCATCAAAATTTCCAAATACGTTAAAGTTCATGTATCTGAAAAGGCAGTATTCTTTCATGTTGAGCTCTTGTATTCTTTGTTGTGCTTAGTGTCAAACATTGTAGTTTTATGTCGATAGATATAGACTTCATTCAGTTGTTTAGCTAAAATTTCTCTCAACCTTCTCTTCTTATTGTATTATATGTAACTTTTGGTCATGAATTTGTCAATCTTGAATCAGTAAATTCAAACAAAACAGGGGTGATATAATATCAATCTATTTAGACATTGCGAACTACTACAAAAAGAACCAATCTTGTTGAAACCTTATGACAGAAAAAGGAACAAACATCAACATGAATGTTAGTGCAAAACATAGTTCTCACAGTAGACGATTGAAGAAGCAACAAGCAAAGCTCAGGGAAGGAGACAATCATAATTAAGTATATACACAAACCCATTAATACTTTAAATATTAAACCAAGGCTGTTCACTCTTCAGCATTCCATTAAGGACTATGGTATCCACTTGATCATCATCTGCGATGTGGAGGGACGAAACTGCCTGTGCTGCCATCAAGCCCGCTGAGAATTCTGGGGTGCTCCAGCTACCATCCTCAAGATAAGGTGTGCACAGATTTCTCCCAAAAGGTCCATATGTGACTGACCAGTCGCTGTTTCCGAACTCTTCCCAGTTGCAGCCAGACCCATAGTTGTTAGAGAGCCATCCAATCCCTTCCAGCCTACACTTCACGCGATCCTGATGGGGAATGGATGATCTTCTTCCGTGCATAAATAAGTCAACTTTGCCATTGCAATCCCAAGGGTTAAACCCCTCTTTTTCATTCAGCATAACTTTGCATGAGTCATCAGAATCATCACCAAGGACATGCAGAGCAACAGCCTCTGCAATTGCAGCTCCCTCTTCATCAAGCCTCTGCTGTTCTTCTTTCTTCTTCTGTTTCTTCTTCTCTAGTTCTGATCGGATTGCTGCAGAAGTAGCAAGAGCTTTCTCCAAGCGTCTTTTTTTCTTCTCAGCCTGTTTGATCCGATCCAGTTCATCCTTCACCTGCTTCTTCTTCACCTTTCTCACGACAGGTTGCACCTTATTACATGCCATGTTGTCCATGAAGACTACGAAACAAACCTCTCTACAAACTCAGTTTTGTTTAGATCAAATCCTTTCCTTAAAAGCGTTCCCCTAACATGTATACATTTTCCTATAACTATATTTTTTTCTTATACTTTTTCCTTTGTTTGTAACACTACTTAATCTCTACTCCAAATTATTGTATCCGGAAACTAACAAGGCACTCTAACAGCTACACCCACTCAGGTCTGTAGGAATACCTCATTTTACGTACAATGCAATCCCAAACGGAAACAACAGGAGACAGCAGAAGAGAAAAATGGTAACCACTCATAGACCCATCCCTATGCAGCATCCTTCCTAATTTCCCACAGCCCTTGCATTTACCCATACCTTGCACACCAAGAGAATCAGTATGTTTATCCGAATTCCAGATGCCGCAATTCCGTGTGGTTCTCACAGTCACATGGCCCTTCCTTACTGCAGTACAGGTACAAGACTCCACACCTTAGCCATTAACAAGTAATCAAATATTAATTCCTAATCAAGGGCTCAGCATATACTCATTACAAACTAAACTTCAAAACAAAACCACAACCACCATAAACTACTAAGACCATGTTTCCACGAACAAGTACACAAATAAACCCAATAAATGATTATAACCTACATCACCTAATTCCCAAACTAAAGTCACGGAATCACAACACAACTTAAAATTCTGAAATCCATTATCAACTCATCCAATAAGTTCCACAAAAATAACAATTCTCAATACAGCTAAACTACTCTACAGACCGCAGATCTGCAATCAATTCAATCAACCAATCGAAAAACAAACTACTTTAGCAGATCTACAAATAATTCAATACACAAATCCAACAATTCAATTCTCATCCACAGACATAACAACTTCCATTCTCACTAACAAAACCCAATTGAGAGTCAAATTATGACTTGTACATCAACCCAACAAAAACCCTAGTACGCTATATTCGAGTTCAACACAACTACAACAAATATTACCACACAATACTTCATATTCGCTTAAAATTTCAAGATCCATCGCATAACGCAATTAACTAGCAGAATTCCAAACCCAAACAAAACCCAGTTATAAAATCAGAGATCTATAAAACCCAGATGAGATTCAATCAAAATCAATCAACTTTTAACATCAGATCCCAACACCAAACAAACCAAACACCGCACGAGTCACAAACTTATAAATAAAAAATGAAATCGATAAAATTAAAAATAAATTATACCTGACCAACAAAAGCTCAGATTTGAACTTAAAATCCAGAGAGATAAAGAGAGATCAAAGTCTTTAACAAGAATTAAACACTGTACCTGTTCCTGATCTACAGAGATTTTTTTTTTTTCTTTTCTTTTTTCTGTTTTTCTTTTATCTCTCTTAATTTTTATGAGATAAAGCGAGAGAGAAAATAAAACTGATCACATGAAGGGTGATCGGTTGGGCGACGAATTATAGGTGGACACGTGTCGGATGGTGAAGTTGGGGTTGGTGTTTCAAAAGGGTAAATCTAGAATATCTCTCGATTTCTTTTTTTGTTGTAATCTGGTAGGGTCGTCTATGGGGTGTCCACCATGCCGAGCTCCACGTGGATGAATTTTGTCCTTTAGATGGTTTCACTGCGTGTGGAGCTTGATTCGATAAGGTAGTTACAGCCGTTGGATCGGATTTCTTTCTTTTTTGGTCTAGACCAGGTGGTATAGAAGAAAGGGTCTAGATTTATGCACGATCAGGCTTGATATTTTAAAAGTGTCGTGATGGAATTTGTTAAGTGAATTTGATATTGGGCCTTTTATGGGCTGGATCGAGTTTGATTCGGCCCAATAAAAAGCCCATTTTAAAAATTAAATATTAAAAATAAAACAAAATTCTCTGATCTGAACTCACACTCTCATCGACTACCATGATTTGATTTTCTTCTTCTTACACAAAACCCTACCATGCCCTCTCTTCTTCTCCAGACTCCATTAACTCCATCGAAACCCTTCTCATTATCCTATCACAGAACCCCGAAACCCCAATTTTGCAAAATCCCACCTGTCCAATCTGTCCTCCAATGGAACCGGAAGCCACAACTCGCCGGCGAAACTCCTCGAGTCGTCGTCATCACCTCCGGGAAAGGAGGCGTCGGAAAGACCACCACCACAGCTAACGTCGGACTCTCCCTAGCTCGATTCGGCTACTCCGTCGTCGCAATCGACGCTGATGTCGGTCTCCGCAACCTCGACCTCCTCCTGGGACTTGAAAACCGGGTCAACTACACCGTCGTCGAAGTACTCAACGGAGACGCCCGTCTCGACCAGGCACTCGTGCGGGACAAACGATGGTCTAATTTCGAACTCCTCTGTATCTCCAAGCCTCGTTCAAAGCTCCCACTTGGGTTCGGTGGAAAAGCACTCACTTGGCTCGTTGAAGCATTAAAGAGTCGTGAAGAAGGTACACCGGACTTCATTTTAATCGATTGTCCTGCCGGAATCGACGCAGGATTCATAACTGCTATAACTCCAGCTAATGAAGCGGTTCTTGTTACGACCCCGGACATCACCAGTCTACGTGATGCTGATAGAGTGACTGGACTGCTTGAATGTGATGGAATTAGGGATATTAAAATGATTGTTAACCGAGTCAGGACTGATATGATCAAAGGAGAGGATATGATGTCTGTTTTAGACATTCAAGAGATGTTAGGATTGGCATTGCTGGGTGTGATTCCTGAGGATACAGAGGTGATCAGGAGTACTAATAGAGGGTACCCTTTGGTTCTCAATAAGCCTCCTACACTTGCTGGGTTGGCATTTGAGCAAGCTGCGTGGAGGCTTGTGGAGCAGGATAGTATGAAGGCTGTTATGGTCGAGGAGGAGCCGAAGAAGCGTGGGTTCTTTTCGTTTTTTGGTGGGTGAGTTTTGGTTGATTGGTTTGGAAGATAATGTGTACAGTTGGGTATGTGATAGCTTTGTTTTTGCAGATGTGAGTGGTTGAATTGTTTGGTAGTTTTGGTTTAGAGGGTAGTTCCAGTTTTGTTGATATTGTTTGTATTATTGTTTTCAACAAATGAATGAATTTGGCAACTCTTCTTTTTACCTCCATTGCTGCTTTCATGGAATCATAACTTTTGCAGTCTGAGACCAGCTTTGCCATGCCAAGTGTTCTCAATTTGTTTTAAATTTTGTAATTCATGAAGCAACTTTGGTCCAACAGTTGTAATATCACCTGATCACAGCAATAACCCATATTCAGACATGAATAATTTTGTACTTATACTGTCAGAAAGAAGAGATTACCTGCTCCGAGTGTTAAAATAACAATTTCACGATGAGGGTCTTTTAGTATTTGATGCATGAATCGATCAACCACATCCTCCTGTTCGAATAACCAGAGAAATGCAACTTTGGTTTAGTCTTGCAATTACAAAAGAGAGTTCAGTTGCAGAGTCAGTTATTAAGGATAATCTCACATACCAGAGAATGTATGTATTCAACTGGCCGCCCGGTGATTGAAGCAGCTAAATCTCTTCCACTGATATTCCACTTGTTCGTTTCTCTAGCAGCATAGACCTAAACATTACAAATTTCAGGTTTAAAAGCTGCTTTCATAACAGCAAGTGAAACTGCAAGCATGAGAAACCAAATAGATTTGTTTTCTACCGCTGTGATAATAACTTGATCTGCATCAACAAATGCAGCTGCAAACTCATCCTTCAATGCTACTAGCCGACTGGGAATATAACTAAAAGCATTAATCATGGTGAATTGCATTGTTATTTGCACTTTATATGGTGAATACCTATAAGTATGAGGCTGGAATACAGCACAGAGAGACTTGTCTGGAAATTTCTGGCGTGCTGCTTGAAGAACTGCACGGACTTCTTTTGGATGATGGGCATAATCATCGTACAGATGACATCTGTAAATTTTTCCAATCTCCTCGAAACGTCTAGAGACGCCCATGAACTCGCCCAAATGTAATTTGACACGATCAATTGATTTTTGTAGATGTGTTTGATCACCCATCAAAGTTAGCACTGTGGCAACAACCTGTAGAATGAAATGTAAAGTCATTTAGGAGAGGACTAATACTTGTTATATTCCAAGCCAATACCTAGAAGTACACTGAGGTATAAGTACACTCAACTCTTGTATTTTCTAGTCTTAGGGGTGTATCTAATTGCGACTTTAATGGGTTCCACAGAAAAAGATCATCATCATTTACCGCTAATGAGTTCGAAACATTATGAAGTCCTGGGAGCTGAAGACTGATGTCTGCTAAGGGACGCCCTCTGTAGCACTGAAACGAGAGATGAAAACTTTTAACAATCTAAGAAGAATTCAGATGCAGCAGTGGTAGGGGTACTAAAAAGACAGTATGCATACATATCATGGGTGATACCTAGGTTTTAAATATCTGCATAATTCCCCATGTAATTCATATTTAGGAGGGATGAACAATTGTCCAGCAAAGGAATATGCAATCGATTTTAACACAGACCAACAGTCTACACATTACTTTCATATAGAGTAACTGCTGCTTCTTCTTTGATCTAGTAAAGAGATTATAATTTCAGTCATGAGCTACTCCTTGAGATGAAATGCAAGTGGCAAAAAGCAAATTAGAGGTTTCAATTAGTATAAATGTCATTGATTTTAAAGAGAGTTGGACAAAGTTAAATGGCTATCTTATTCTTGTGACTATCCCGGTAAATGAAATGTAGAAATGTCATTGATTTTAAACAAATCATACAATACTTACCAAGACATAATCACTACCGCCTCGTGAGTTTGGACGAACTGAGCCAGCATGCCATTGATTCTTACTGGAAATTCCATAAGTTATTATTGTGTACCCATTTCCAGATTCATCTGAACTCCAATTTGACAGTGGACCACGACAATCCTCTGATCTATTAACTTGTCCTATTTGATCAAGCAACGAATATGCGCCAGGACTTGACTCCCATTCCCAAAGAAATTTAATAAATTAGAATCCATAGGCAATATAAGAATAAAATAGAAACTTTTACACAGACAATAGACATATATAAACCAATGGAACACATTGCCAAACTAACGGAAGTTATGTCATAGGCAAAATACATAACTGGATGCAGTTAGTCATTAATATAGTTCAAGAAATCAGATAGCCACATCATGTTTAGTTCATCTACATAACGAAAGGTAACCTGTTTGCAATTATGTTATTTCCTAATATGTCCCTCTCCCTAGGTGAAGTGTTGTGTTGTGGGCAATAAACATTTCATGGGAGACTAAATAGCAAACAACTCTACAAACACATTTGCTGTTGAGATTGGATAACAAGGAGGGATACAGGCTAAAGTCACACTAATGGAACACATACAACACAACTAGTGGTTTGTTTAGCTCTTATCAGCTTTACATGAATCTACAAGGTGTGCTACTATGTACAGAAGGAGTGTTTTAAAGCAGACAACTGATTCGTGAGAGAAATCAGCATGATTATTTCCATTCCTGCTGAGCTATGGGAAAAATAGTGAGCAATGTATTGATATCAGCATAAAATGAAAGATAATCCAGACATCGGCTTTCTAATTTTTCTCGAACTAATTCCCTTTGTAAAGATACTAATAAGCGATTGAAGTAACGATATAGCTAATCCATCTGTACCTGTCTCCACAGAGAACAAGATAGCCATCCTTCTTGATTTGCTTTAGGAATCTCCTGAAAACTGTTTTGACAGCCTCCTAAATAATGAAAGAAATAAAGATCAATCTAACAGCAAAAAATAAGCCATCATTAATTACAAAGGCACATAGATGGCCAACTACCTCATCTTGAAAGATATCCACATGCTCCCAGTCAATATTTGTTACAATAGCCAGTGAAGGAGATAATCCAAGGAAGCAGCCATTATATTCATCGGCCTAGCTTCAGGGTTAAATGTTATTACAAGGAATAGAGCTTAACAGAATATTAAATACCCAATACCATCCCAAAAATCCACATAAAGTAATTAGTAAGTAGCGTAGAGGTAAAAAAAAATACAAATAATGCAATGGCCAAACTAATACTGTTAAAAAAAAAAATATATATATATATATATATATATATATATATAATAAATAAATAAAACCCACCATGAATGGTGTTCCAACATCTAACAAAGAAAAAACTTAAACTTCATAATATTCAAAACATGTACAGTAGAAATGGATGTGTCAAGTTCAGTGCCTATAGCCTCCTTAAATCTCAGGGCAAAATCATCCTTACAATTACTACTAATGTAAATCAGTTTCCAATGCCACAGTGGTTTTATCAGAAGTTGGAAACAAGTAGAAGTGTACCTCCAGCACAAAGTTCTGGCCATTGCCGACAATTATACTTCCATCTCGGAACTGCAAAAGCACAATTAGGAATGTCTCTAACTCAAGTTAAAGGCACACTTTATATGACTGCTGAAGATAGCCAGCATGTTTAAATTCAGCCTCAAAGGATTAGCTGACAGAAAAGAAGTATCAAGGGAATCAAAAAGATGATACAACCTGTGGCACAGAAGCTCCAACTAGACCTGTGAGGTCATCTCCCATTGACTTCAAAACATAAGCAAGCATACTTGCTGTTGTAGTCTTCCCTGTATGTACACATTATAAAACTATAAGAGCAAATAGAAGATTAACACAGAATATAGGTATTTGCAACACTGAAAAAACAATGTCCTTGTTGTGTTATGGTCCTCATCAAATATACAGAAGCTTTTCCTATTGTTACTGACAACTTGCTATGAAAAGAGTATATAACCATCTATATTCAGTCCAGAAAACAAAAGAAACAAATTCATCATGTTTGAACATCATTATGATGTTTCTCAATTAAAACCTGAATATGCTATTTCAAAGACTTGAAGGAGCTAATGTTCAATAAATTGATAGTAAATCACTGAAAGTAAAAAGTTTCAGTACAGAGTTTAGATTAAGGACCACAAAGAAGTATAACTACTAAATTTTCAGTATCAGAGTACATGGCAAGATAGAAAACCAGTTACAAAATATAATCGGTGACGACCGTGATAATGAGAATATTACCATGACTACCACTAACAGCAATAAGCTTGCACTTCTCAGTGAGCTTCCCCAACCAATAATCCCGCTTATACCTGCAACAAATGAAAACGACAATAAGAATGAACCCAATCAATTACCATAAATAACTATGAACTGCAATCCATTACTTAAAATTCTTCTAAAGAGAGAAAACCATTTCAAAATTACAGTTGAACCGTAAACAATCAACTCACACTGGTACTCCAACAAATTTAGCATGCAAAATCTCCACATTGTCTTGTGGAATGGCACTCGAAACAATAACAGCATCAGGAAACCTCAACTCAAAATCATCATCATCATCCCTTTCGATGTTTTTCCTTGAATGACCAACTCGCAATCGTGCTCCGGCTTCCATCAATCTATCCATGTAACTGCTCCAAACTATATCTGACCCACTAACCTCAAAGCCCTGCATAAAAAACTCACAAATAGTCCACATATATCAAAGTCTCTTCACTCTATACAACTCAAACTGATTCAACAAGCAAATACTAAAATCTAAATATAAGCAATCTAAGCGAAGTAAATCTCTCAATAGAAAATATAAATGAAAACAAAATGGATTTAACATCGCCAAACCTAAAAGAAAACAAACTCTACATTGCCAAATCTAACACATAAACAAAATCAAAAACTTACTTTCTTGAGAGTTAACATCGCGAGAGCAGACAAACCGCAACCACCAATACCTACAAAATGGATCCAACCATTTGGATTCTTCAAACCGACAGAGCTTTCGTGGTTTCTCGAAGATTTCGAGCTACTTGAAACTGGAACTAGACAACACTTTCCACGACGCGAAAGAAAGGATGAAGAGTTATGAATCGAAGTGAAACTGACACTAACGTCATTGCGTGGGTAGGGCTTATCTTTCTCGAGAAAATTTGCAGGAAAGTTTAGTGAATTCGAGACTGTTGTCGTTGTCGGCATTTTCAGAGAGTATTTGATTTTCCCGGGAAACCATTTGAGTAACAAGTTGGGTTAATTTAATTAATTGATTAAACAGCACATGAAAACGGTGGCGTTTGGTTTGGTCAAGCCCATGACCAAGCCCAATTTAGATCATAGGCCCAATAAATAGTTTGGTTTGATTCTTCATAACGGGTAACAGGGGAAATTTCTTTTTGCCTCTAAAAATTCATATTTATTTTCTTTTAATCCCGAAATCCAAAATATTGTCTTTTTTGCCACCATAAGAAATTACAATTGGTTTTTCCACTCCAATTAGGAGTAGTATTGTAGGTAATAATTTGAAACATGTTTTAAACAAACAATAAATAAATAAATATATATATATATATATATATAATTCTAATGCTCAACTCCCTACTTATATAATATTTATAATTGAATTTACATCCATTTTTTTTAGATTTTTTTTAAAGTTTTTCAAATAATATATATTAAATTATCGCTTTATATTATTCAATAAACTACTTATATTTTTGAACTCGTGTGTAATTACTGATAAAAAAAATTAAAAAAAATATATTGTATTTGATTGAGAATTAATATTAGTAATCAAAATTTTTTATTATAGTAATAGTAATAAAAATGAAAGAGGAGATAAGTTCACTATAATAATAATTTTTATTAAAATTAAATTTTTAAATATTACCTATCTGATAACGAATTCTAAGAGTTAAAAATATAGCTATTCATCCCAATAATTCAAATAATATTTTGATCATCATCATTTCTCTCTAGTGCATGTAGAATTTCATTCGAAACTCCAACATTCTCATGTTACATACATTTTCTATCAGCATATTTTCTCATCCGTGAATGGTGGTTATCCATTAATTTTGCTCTAAAAGTAATAAGGATACATACAATTACGTGGAAGACTAATGTGTCAATCAATGGTGTGGTTTTCATGCACTTTTTAGCTTGAAGTCAAATGTCGATATGTGTTAACATATTCAAAGTGCAATTTGATGTCGGAGCCAATTATAATTCAAAGATAAAACTTATTATTCCCTTTTGTTATCTTCTTTACCAACCAAATTATGTCTAACTTTATCTCTATTTGACCTAACATATCATATTATTATCATTTTTGTTGTCATACGAATTGTTTTAGTCTTTATTTTGTCTATTAGCATGAACTTCTTATACCCTTTAAAACATGGAATTGAAATATGTACTAAAAAGATTCTTTCAAATTTAAGAAAATATAAATTTGCCATTAAAATTTTAATTTGAAATTGTATAGAACTTGAAAGTTGAACTAGTTCATCCCATCCTTCTCCATTTTTCTCTTCTTCATGTTGTTTAGATATGTGTGGATAAATTTGCTACTCATATGTGAGATATACATTGAACCAAAGTGGACTTTTTTATTTGGCAAATTTTGACAAGTAAAAGCAACACAATTATAACAAAACAACCATACAAATGTGAAGACCAATTACTCAAAGTGGAAGTCTCAATCCATTACTACAAGACTAGACACCCAAAAAGTGAATTACAAAAGATAAATAATAGAAATGTGAGTGCATGAACCACTCTTTGCATTAGAGAAGCTACATGGGGGTCCAAAATAAGCTATATAGCTTACAAGTGTCCCAATTTTCACAATAATGAGACTTTTGAGTCATACCCACAAAATTATTTTTTAATATAGGGTTGCTTATAAATTGTGCTTGGTGCTATTTTATGGAATTTTTTAATTTTTGAAATTTGATTGATAGTGCAATGTGTTTGAATTCTACTTGTTTGATAAATTAAATAAAAAGGTGGTTGGATTATGTGGGTCTAATAGGTTTAAAGAGTGGTAATGTTATTCATTGGATTGGACATTTTAATACTAATGGATGATGATATTGTTGATAATATATTTTTATTATAGCGACTATTTTATTCCTCTTAATAGAAATAGTATAGGTGTTAATTTAGATTATTATAATTATGGTTTTTATTGGGTTTACTTTTAAGAAGTTCTAAAATATACTGATTATTAAAAAAATAAACATTGATAATTAATAATTATGTTTTAAAAATATAAAGTTGTGATTTTATATTAAAAATAAATTAACATTTATTTTTTTATAAATTAAAATTATGATTTTATTTATATATTTAAAAAATTAGTAAAAATTTGTAAAACATATTTACATTTAAAAAATAAGTATATTTTTAAAAATAAATTTATAATTATATAAAAATATGATCCGTAGAAGTAAAATTTATTATTATCTTTTAATAATTTGATGAATTAGTTCACAAAGCTACATTCATTTAGTAAATTTAAATAATAATAATTATTAAGAATTGATAGTATATTTTAATTTTTTAACTGTAAAAAAATATATTTAACGTAATCCCATAAATTTTACAGATTTTGTTTTGCCCGAACTTAATATATATATATATATATATTTTTAAAAAAAATATTAAATTGTCATAGTGAATTTTTTAAGTAATTACAAAATATAATTTTTTTTAATAATTAATTTATCATATTATAACTATTTCTTAAAATTTAATATTATATATATAGACTAAGTGTATGTTTGGCACCAGATGTTGAGTTAGCTGTTGAAGTAGCGATTAGCTGTTAGCTGTTAAATTAGATGTTGAAGTAGCGATTTGGCATGATTGTTTGGTAATAACAATTAGATGTTGAAGTAGCTGTTAGATGTAAAATTACGTAAACAATACAATATATTATTTTTATCTTACAATATAATTTATTAGTGTTAGTATTCATTTTTAAATAATTTTTTCTTTCAAGATTTTTAATTTAAAACCAATCATCCTTTAGTTATCAACTAATTAAAAATAAATAAAATATATACTAACTAAAAAAGTTATTTAAATTTTTTTAATTATATTTAATAAATAAAAACTATTAAAATTAACTAATTTAGTACAAAAAGAAGCTTTTAATATTATTAAGGGTAGTTTAGTAATACTTATAAATTGATAAGAGTAAAATGGGAGCTTTTTGATTAGCGATTCGTGGACAGCTACTTGAAGTAGCGTTTTGGAAATCGCTAATTGAAAATCTAATCGCTAATCAAAAAGCTTCTCCCAAACGATTAAATTGTCAAATCGCTAATGAAAAATCTAATCGCTATTTAAAAATCTGCCTACCAAACACACACTAACTTGTAAAATAGAAAGTAGCTTTTGAGATTTTTCTATTTCAATAAAATATTTAATACTTTAATCATCAAAATCCAAACTCTTTTAAATACATTATTAAATCCAAAACTAATTTCTAAGTCAACACAAAATCTAGTCAACATTTAGAAACCCACTACAATCAACCAATTTTCTCGACGCCAAATTATATTTGATGTATAAAGTCAAATTCTATACTACTTATTTAATCTAATTTGGTGTTTTATTAGTTCCAATTGGTCTCCATCTAAATGGCATAGGTAGAGAAATGTTATGAACCCTTGTTTTATAATCTTTTACATTTCTATATCAAGGAAGTTAGGTCCTTACCTACCATGTTCATGTAGTGTTGTCTTGTAAGTTAGGCATTTGTTGTCTTAATTCAAACACTACCACATGCACAAGGGTACCCAATTTAATATGATTTTTTTTTTTTTCAACTTCGCTCAAAACCATGAATTGATTTGTCACTAATAAGCACTGTTATTTTTTTACATTGAGCTAATCCATTCAAAATGGGTCTAACATTGAACACAAAATTCATCAACCCATGAGCGCTGATTTTTTCCTCTTGTTGATCTCCTTCTCAAGCTCTTCAAGTCCACCAACATTCTCAACTTCCTACAATAAATACAGATCCAACTAGATTTAGTCAACTCTGAGTAATAAAGACAATAGACATAGAGAAGTGTGATATTGGGAAGCCAACCTTGGGGCCAAGAAACAGACCATATGGGATACCATTGAACTTATCTGAATGGTGAAGCTGAAGAGATAAGAATAGAAAAGAAATCAGAACAAAATCTTGGTGGTTAAGATATAGTTAAATAAATTAATCAATAGATTAAGAGAATGATTGGAGATTGTGATAAAAAAAAATATTAACCTGGTGAGCAGCAGCAACTCTCCTGAAATAAGGAACATTAGCAATTGGACCCACTGGGAATCTTCTGTGTACAAGACCATCATGTACAAACATGTAGGCCATTCCAAATACAGTGATTCCAAGTCCCTATATTAACACCATGTGCATAAATTAGCTCCTTTTTAATCCATTGACACCATCTTGAATCTACACACAGATATTTACCCAGATACATTCCCAGAAACACTACAGAATCTACAGATTCAATTCAAGTACTTGAATCTGGTCTGATTCAATAGTCAATGTGTGTATGAGAAACCAAAATGAATATATGATGTGTATATTTTAATTAGAGAACATGGGTTTTATTAGTAGATAAATAAATGTTACTTTAACAATGCTAAGTAGACCCACATGCAAGAAAAATCAATCATTCTAAACACCACATGATTTCACTAATCAAATTGAGACAATGTTAGTTTGGATACTAATTAATAAATTAATCAAGCAAGTCAAATGTTCAGTGAAATTGAAGTTTTCTAAAGGCAAAAGTAAACTCACAGCGCCAAAGCAGAGTCCAGGGAAGAGTCCTTTGTGAAAGAATCCATAAGAGAGTAAAGCAATAGCAGGAATAGCGTTGATGATAGCAAACACATCATTCAGCTCAAAAGGACCTTCTCTTGGTCTATGGTGTGACTGAAACCAACACATGCAATCAATACCAGATCAATCTCAATAGCTCAAAATCTGTTTGGATGCTGAGAAAATCAAAGAAAATTGATATTTGAATTAGTTTTACCTCATGCATGTTCCATAGAGAGGCGTGCCAGAGTGCTCTGTGTGCCCACCTAGCCCAGAACTCCATTCCAAACTGAAATATACTCAAAATCCATTATCAGATTCAATACAATTTCAAGTCTAAAGAATTGAAAATACTTGTCAATAAGCAATACTCACAGCAGCTCCAACAGCTAAAGCAAATGTACCAAACATTTCAACCAATGGAACTTCATTACCCTGTCAAAATAAATAAATAAATAAATTAGATTAATTAGATAAACAAATTTGATTCAACTGAGCTTCATAGAACAAATTGTACCTCCATTTGCCAAGCGAATCTGTAATAAACAGCCATAATACCCATGGAAGTGACACCAAAGCTAGACATAACAGCAGCGATTAAATAAGTTAACCTCTCAGATCTCTTCCGTTCAATTTTCTCAGCCAATCGAGCCGCGGCGATCTGAGTTTCAGTTTCATCGGCAGCAATTTCGATCTGAGGACTGAGTTTCTTCTTCTCTTCGACGACTAAACAGACGGTGAAAGTACTGGTTTTGGTTCGGTTGAAGAGACGAGTAGTGTGACGAAATGGAGAGAAGGTGAGTGAGGGTTTGTTGAAGAGGTTGTAGGTCTCGACGAGACGGAAAGGTCTAGTGGAGATAGCAGCGGACAGTCCTGCCGCCATCGGTGGTGTTGAAGGAGAGGGAAAGGGGAGAGGTCACGTGAGAGAGAAGTGGTGGGGTTGAAATGGTGTGGACTTGAGAATGGAACGGATGATGACCACAAGATTTATAGGACTGGTTTTTTTTTTTTCAATTTTTTTTAGAGGCGAAGTTTAAATGTTTGTTCAGGGTGTGAAGAGGAAGGAGAGAATTTATGGATGGTGATGGAAATGACACGTTTGTTTGCTTTATTTTCCATAATGCCACTCTTTTATTTATTTTTTTATTTATTTTCTCTCAAAAAATAATTATACATATTTATTATTATTTTAGTTAAGAAAATTTGAGGAAAAAAATAAAATAAAAAGTTTGTATAATATTTTAGTTGGTCATTATAAAATAAAAAATTATTGAAAAAAGTAAAAATTGAAAAATTAATTATATAAAATTTTAATTATAAATTAATTTTTTATAATAAATATAACCCGAACGTGTATATATGAATTAGAATATTAATTTAAGTTTAATTAAATATATATTATTTTAATTTTATAATTTATTAAATATATATAATATAATATTTTTATATAATTTAAAAATTATAAAAATAATATATAACAAAGTTAATAAATTTATTTTAAAATATATTTATATATATAACTAATATTTTTGTTAATATTTTATTAAAGTAGATAAACTTGTAAAGTTATATTTTTGTTAAAATAAATAAATTTATAAAATTAAATTTTTTAACTAAAATTATATTTTTAAAATCAATTTATTATTTATAAATATATAAAAAAAAGTAAAAATAAACTTGAAAATTTGAAAAACTAGGTCACAGGTATTTTTATAATTCAACAAAATAATCGATGGCAAAAAGGGAAAAATGTCGAAAGCAGTATGTGGACATGAACAAGGAGCCGGTACGTGATCGAGTATGGCCCACTCGCAGAAGAACGAAGCTGAAGACGAGGGCCCACCGGAAGATCTCACGAGGCAACGACAGCGAGTTGTCAAAATCGTGTTTTGTTAACAGACTAACTCGTGATCTTTGGATTTAAGCGTGACACTTATAACCGTTGGATTCTAGCATGTTTAACCGTGATATTCAACTTGTGCCTGTTGAATTATAGCGCCTACAATTGCATGCGCTCAGAGACTGCCACGTCGCATACGATGCGGTTTGTTCGCTGGCATCGTCTATGTTTTTGGATGTGATCGAACAAGCTGCTGACTCCGTCGATCCACTTGGCATAATGTTATACTTGAAATCGACACGCGGGTTTCATGCAGGGGATTTAATAAACGCGATTTTGTATTAATGTTAACTGAGTAAATGCGATTTGTAATTGTAATAGTAGAGAGAAGCGAGAAGATGATAGAGAGAGAAAGGAGAGGAGAGAGAAGTAGAAAAAATAAAATAAAATTTATAATTTCACCCACTTTGAAATTTATTGTAGTTTATTTTTAATTTTGAAATAATTATCGAAATTCATCATTTTTAATATTTTATTTATTTTTATTTAATAAAATTGCGTAGAATACTTATTTATTGTTGGATGATTTAAAATTTAAAATAAAATTTTAAAATTTTTTTGGTATAATGTATTTTATATTTTTTAAAATTAATAACAATTGTTAATTTGTTTTTGTAATATTAGTTTGTTAGTATTATAATTTGAATTTGTCATTTATTAATTTAATAATTTTTTATATAATTGTATAATGAGATTTGAATTGTTTTAAAATAAAATTGATATAATAAAATAAATTTAAAATTGAACAATCATTTTATCTTATAATTTTAAATTTTAAATATTAAATTATTGTAAATTACTTTTTAAATTTAAGCTTTATTTTATTTCATACTTTTTATATTTTTAATATTCGCTTTGATGTATTCATAATATTAATTTTGATGGAATTGGTTTGTTAAATATTTTCGTACATGAAACTATATACTATTTTTTCTTCATAACAAATAAACTCCTCTCTAATATTTTATCCACTTGCATATAAAAGATAAAGTGATTTTGGCTAAGCTTTATGTTCCCTATCAATATTAAAAAGTAAAATAGTATCAAAGATTGGAAAGCAACAATTTTAATACAAAAATTAAATACAAATGGTATTGTTTTAAATTAAAAATAAAAAATAATGATTGAATGATTAAAAATAATTTTTATATAGTAAATACTAAATAGACTTTATTCATAAAACTTAACAAAATATTTGTTAAATTAAATTTTTATATTTTAGTGTGATGCTATTTTTAATATATTGTAGCCATTAAGGGTAATTCATGAAATACAAAAATTTAATTAATAGATTTATTTATAATTTAGACAATGAAAAAATAAATTCAATATATGGACCAAAAAAAAGGTCGGTGTAACCATGTAAGCCTAAACCGTATGATCTGGTGAGGTAGCCACATAGACAATTGTAAAATCAGTGTTGGAAAACAACACCAACTTGTTGAACTCTGGATTTTAGCTTATAGGATTGCATGCACTCACATGCTGCCACGTGGCACACAACGCAATCTCTACAATCTATAGTTGCAATTTCAACACGTTAGTATAAACATTGAAATCGACACGTGGACCACATGGAGAGTTTAATTAATGACTCAGGAGATTATAAATGAAGTGATGGTTCACTTTTTTGTTGATGTAGAAATTAGAGGAAGAGACAAAGTTGTAAAACTCAGGCAATAGAACCAAAACAAACAAATACCAAATTGATCTATAGTTTAAATAGCCAATACCTTATTGGACTCAATAGGCCCAAATTAATGGGCTCAATTTGAGCCCAGATTAGTGGGCTCAATTTAAGCCCAACTAAGGTTATCTAAACGTTGCGTTTAGACGTTTTTATAGGCGATGATTTAAAGACATGGTTTTAGTGCCTTACACGACTATGTCGTCAATTAGGTCACTAAATTATGGAAGAGAGATGGGTAATTTTTACTTTTTTTGTGATAATTTGATGGAAGTTAATAGCCACACGAATTTCTGATTAGGGTATGATGTTTGTTATTTGCTGATGTCAAACGAATTTATGGATGGTAAATGATATTATGTGCATTTAAAAAAATATATATTTTTTAATTTTTTTAAAAAAACACATATTTGACACTATAATAGGCAAGTAGATATAAATACACCGTCAATTAATATTTATGGTTGAAATAATAAATAGTTCTTAATTAATAATAATTATAAAATAAATTATTTCATTTATTATAATAAATTTAATTTAATTAAAATGTATTTTTGAAATGAGAATTAATATTTTAAGTTTTATATTTGGAAGAAAAATATACAATATAAATTTTATTATTTAATAAATAAAATTTTCTATTTCATTTTTTTTCAATTATTTTTTCATTCAAATTTTTTTATTATACAATTTATATTTCAATTATCACGTTTTTTTTTTATTTAATACATATTTGACCTATGAAAAGCATTTTTTATTTAAAAATATTAAGACTCAAATTTTTATTTATTCATTCATTTTTACTTTACAATCAAAACAGTCATCAAAATATATTAACATTATATATAAAGTCAATATTTGGTATTTGATATAGATTTATCATACTTTTTTTTGAATTTATTAATTATTAAATTTCCCAAGAACAATAGTTCTCATGTGTATCACCATTTTTCTTTAATTTTTTATTATTGATATAATATTTTAAAAATATATTCACAACATTAATTAAAATTAATTGACTTCTCTAAATTTAACCATTTTTTCTAATAATAAACCCATTCCTCGCATCACTCACTCACTATATAACCAAACCAAAACCACACCCAACTCCATCAATGGAGTCCCATAGTTTCTCTTCCCAATCAAAAAATGTAAATCCCTCTTCATCTCTTCTCCTCTCCACCATCTCTATTTATTTATTTATTATTAATTTTAATGGATCTTTTACAGGTCGTCACTATTACATTACTAGGACTCATATTACTATCAAGTCTCCAATCAACAGAATCAAGTGACAAAGGAAATGGTCCAATATCTTACAAGGGTCTTCACTGCCGGAAACACACCGGAGTTTTAACCGATTTCGGAGGAGTTGGCGACGGAAAAACGTCCAACACCAAAGCGTTTAAAACTGCGGTGGCGAATCTGAGCCAATATGCCGATGACGGAGGAGCTATACTCGTTGTTCCTCCAGGAAAATATGTCACGGGTAGCTTTAATATTACTAGTCATTTTACGCTTTATTTAAGCGAAGGAGCTACGCTTCTTGGATCAACGGTATAATTGCATTAATTTATTTTGTCACAATCTTGATTTTTAATTTTAATTTTAACATAAGGTTCATGTGATATGAATATAATGAATATCATTAATAGGATTTATCGGAGTGGCCGGAATTGCCGATATTGCCGTCTTATGGAAGAGGAAGAGACGCCAAAGGAAGGCTGAGCAGTCTAATTTGGGGGACGAACTTAACCGACGTCGTCATCACAGGTAATATTTGTAACCATGTGTAAATATTTATATCTTTTTAATTTATTAATTAAATAAATATTATTAATATTAAGTAAAAATTCTTTTAAAATAAACAATAATAAAATTAGTTTTTTAAATATTTTATTTAAATGAGCAATAATATTAAATATATATTTTGTACCGTGTTAAATATTTTATACCGAGTTATTTAAAATATATTTAAATTTTTAGGATTTTCAAATTCTTTGTAAATAATTTATAGAATGAAAATTAAAATTTACAGACATTTGTATACTAAATTATTTATGACTTAATACTAATATTATTTTTTTCGGTAGAATTGTAATTTAAAATTAGTTTTTTAATTTATATTTATATTTATGGTTGGAAAGCATAATTAAATAAAATTATTATAAATATTTTTTTAGTTTAATTAAAAATTAATATTATTAATTGCTATTTATATTTATTTGTTATATATATTAATAATTTTTATAATTGAGTTTATTTTTAAAAATAATTTATTTATAAATAAATATTTTTATATTTTTTATAATTAATTGATTGATAAAGTCGTTTTACACCGGTCATTCTCTATAATAAATATTTTAGTACAATAATAATTTTTTTTAAAAAAAGTTTCATAAATATATAATTATAATTTTTTTTTAATGTTATTTTCAAAATTACAGATAAAATAAATGGATTTTACTGTGAATGCAATGGATAATGGATTTAGGTTGAATTGTTATTAGGTGGAAATGCTACCATTGATGGACAAGGTGACTTCTGGTGGCACAAATGGAAGAAATTGAAGGTGAATAGACCTTACCTCATTGAGCTCATGTACTCCAAAGAAATCCAGATCTCCAATTTGACTTTGATCAATGCTCCAACCTGGAACATCCATCCAACTTATTCCAGGTTCGTTTTAATATTTAGATTAATACTCAATTTCAATATACACCATCAGAATTGTGAATTAACTTTATATTAATGAATCGCAGTGATATAATAATTCAACACATAACAATTTTCGCTCCAGTCACATCTCCCAACACCGACGGAATCAATCCGGGTAAAATATTATCCTATTATACTTATAATGACTTATTCAATTAATAATTTATGAATAAATTTTTAAAAATAATATTTTCTCCGTTTTCAAATACTTGAAACATTTTATATGTACACGTTTTCCCATGCTTAATTTTAATCGTAAATATCTTTAATAATATACAACTAAAAATTATATAAATTTCATATTTGGAAAATACACACCAAGACGAATAAAACAAGACTCCATTTGACTATATTTTTCCTATAAAATAAGACTCCATTTGACTATATTTTTCTTTATACATAAAGAATAACACGTGAAAGAAGATTGATCAATGAATAGTATACACTATTAAAATGTTGCGAATAAATAGAAACGGAGGAAGTAGATTTTTATTTATTTATTTCTTTTTTTCTTTCGCTTTTTTTTTTTATTTATTAATTTCCGATTACTATTATTAATTTCTATCCATAAAAAAATGTTAAAATTATTTGAAACAAAACTTTATTTAATTTTTTTAAGAATTACAAGAAATAGTTTAATGGTGGTAATTAGTTATTAATTGATAGCATAATAAATATGAGATATAATAGAAAAATTAATTTTTAAATCACAATTTTAAATTTCATCGAATTATTGAATACCACCATTATTACACTAAACTCTATTAAAATTCAGTTTTTTCTTTCAAATTTTTAATTTTTCTTACACTATTAAATTTATTTTACTTTAATACGATTAGATTTATCCTTGAAACTTTATTAAAATTTAAAAATCGTCTTATAAAAACGAAAATTTTAATAATAAAAAAAATTCAAAATTTAAAAATTATTCAGTAATCTCATTGAATTCACTCTTCTTCCAGATTCTTGTTCGAATGTCCTAATAGAAGATTGCTACATTGTCTCCGGCGACGATTGCATTGCCGTAAAGAGCGGATGGGACGAATATGGCATAAAATTCAACATGCCAACACAAGACCTAAAGATCAAAAACCTAATCTGCATATCCCCGGACAGTGCAGCAGTTGCACTAGGCAGCGAAATGTCGGGTGGCATAAAAAACGTTCGAGTAGAAGACCTAACAGCAATCAACACCGAAGCCGCCATCCGAATCAAGACCGGAAGAGGCCGAGGCGCATACGTCAAAGACATTTTCGCCAGACGAATGACACTCAAAACAATGAAATACGTCTTCTGGATGACCGGAAACTACGGATCACATCCCGACAATAAATTCGACCCTAACGCTATTCCTGATGTTCATGGGGTAAATTACAAGGACATTGTAGCCGAAAATGTGTCCAAATCGGCTAGATTAGAAGGAATTGAAGGCTATCCTTTTAAGGGTATTTGTATCTCTAATGCTACTTTGGGATTGAGTGCTAAGCCTAAGAAGGTTCAATGGCTTTGTACGGACGTTGAGGGTGTTACGAGTGGTGTGAGTCCTCCGGCTTGTGATTCTTTGCCGGAGAAGAAGGATGTTGTGTGCGAGTATCCGGAGGATAAGTTGCCGATTGAGGGGGTCGAGCTTGAGAGTTGTACGGTGTCGTTTTGATGGATTTGAATATTTGAGTTTTTGAATAAAGGTTTGAGTTTGTTCTCTTTTTGTGATGGGTTGTTATTGTGGTTTCAGTCATGTTACATGTTCAAGAAGTATAAAGTAATGCGAAATGATACTTGAGATGAGCTAAGCTTTAACTTATGTTGAATAAGATGTTGTGATGTATGTTAATCAGCACCCAATGAACGAGCTTTAATTCAATCCTATTAAAAATGGGTTAATATATTTTTATTTTTTTTAAGTTAATGTAATTTATTAGGATAATAAATGTATTAATTTTAATTTCTAAACATAGTTATTATTTTATAGTTTTAAATATTTGATATATATGTTTATAATATGAAATATTTAAATATTAAATGAGTTGGTTAAATATGTTTATGTTATTTTTTTAAAAATATAAAATATTATTTGCAATTATAAAATTTTATATATTATTAACATTATTATTTTAAAATAATAAATTTTATGGTTAAGATTTTATTAGAGTGTGTTTGGGATCAAATTTTCAATTAACAGTTATATTAGCATTTCTAATAATCATAGCAATTAATCATTACATTAGACCATAAGCTGTTAGATTAGCATAGAATTAAATATTTGATATTAATGTTATTTTTTAATTTAATTATTAAACATTTAAAATTAATCAAATTTATTACACATATAAATATAATTGAAAAATAAAATTGTAATTAATTATAAATAAAAGGCTAATAAGTTAAATTACTTTTGACATTTCGATTGAAAGTTATAATTTTTACGAGGCTTAAAAATAAATAAAAATAAAAATAAAAGAAAAAAAGAAGAAGCCTAACCCACATGCTAACTTCCTATTCATTCTTAAAACGTGAAATGCTAATTAAAATAGATTTAAAACACCCACTCTCTACCGAAGATAATTTATAACCTAAACGCGGTTGAAAATATTAATTCGAAAATTTTATCAAACACTCTTATTCTTTCGTTTGAATTCATTGTAATTTTATTTTAAATTATTAAAATTTAAATTATATTTTAATTGGGAAAATTAAATAAATAGATAAATACTGAAATTCTTGTTAAAAATTTATATTTGGTTACGATTTAAACATTTTCAAAAATTTCTTTTAATTATGTAAATTTTAAATTGAAAAAAATACTAATTTTAAATTTTAAAAAAGGACTACGTATAGTAAGATTAACATATGCTTCTATATCATATTAACTTTTTAAATAAAATAATTTGATGGGAACAACCTATTACAAAATTTACTATATAAAATTATAATAGGATTATTTCCAAAAACACCCCATTTTTTTAAACGTTTCACTTTGAGCACCCGATTTTGAAAAGTTTTGGAAAACCACCCCAAAATCAAAACCACTATTTTTATGAGTGATTCTGAAATTCTATATGTTTAATTTGGAGATTCCAAAATTTCCTAAAATCAAAACCACTCAAAAAATACCAAAACCACTAGTGGTTTTGATTTTAGGGTGGTTTTTCAAAACTTTTCAAAATCGGGTGCTCAAAGTAAAACGTTTAAAAAATGAGATGTTTTATGAAATAACCCAATTAAACTACTAGTGGTTTTGACTTTAGGGTGGTTTTTCCAAAACTTTTCAAAATCGGGTGCTCAAAGTAAAACGTTTAAAAAATGAGATGTTTTATGAAATAACCCAATTATAATATATATATATATATATATAAAAATTAATATGAGATTATTTTTCTCTTTAATATTTTTATTTAGTTACTTTAGATAAAAACATCAATAAAACATCTCATGCTTTCTATAAATCCAATAAAAAGATTCCACCAAATAAATTATTTACCAATTATAACTCTAAAATATTAAATCTCAATTTAAATCTTACCATCATAAAGTCATAAAAGAAAATTTAAAATAAATAAATAAATAAAAACTCATGTCACTCTCTATATAAACCAAACCGAAACCACGCAACAAACATTGTAAATCCCACCAATGGAGTCTCATCACTTCTCTTCAAAATCTTCCAAACCAAAAAATGTAAATTCCCTTCTCTTTTTCTCTTCTACTCTCCTTAATCATCTCTTTAATCATAATTATTTTTAAATTAATATTTTACAGGTTATTATACTACTGGGACTAATATTATGTCTCCAAGTATCGGAAGCACAAACGAAACAAAAGAGTGCCATTTCATATGAGAGTCTTCATTGCCGGAAACACGTCGGAATTCTAACGGATTTTGGAGGAGTCGGGGATGGAAAGACGTCCAACACTAAGGCGTTTAATGACGCGGTGGCGAGTCTTAGCAAATTGGCCGTGGATGGAGGAGCAATACTCGTTGTTCCGCCGGGGAAATATGTTACCGGTAGCTTCAATGTTACTAGTAATTTTACGCTTTATTTGAGTGAAGGTGTCACTCTTCTTGCATCCCAGGTATAATTATTTATTTTAATTCTTTCAAATTCTTTGGTGGAAGGTGATTTGTAGGTAGGAGTGTACTTTTTCAGTTACACATTTTGTTGAAATTAGGTATTAGTATAATCAATCCAAAAAAAAATTAATTTAATTTAATCATATAATTAGTGAAAATTATTTAATATAGAATGTTATATTTCACCAATTAACATTTGATTTTTTATGTTATTTTTATTCCATTCAACTAGATAATTAAACTACCAATTTTATTTTAAAATATTACGGGAATTATTTTAGAAATTAATTCATAGATTTTTATTCCTTCTTTAACTATTATTTGTTTTTAATCCCGCTAATCTTGTCGAAACATGCGTTGAAGATTTTTTTTACCCACAATGGACGTTTTTGCTAAGTTTAAGAAAACCAAAAAAGCATTTACATTCAAATCAAAACTGATTTGGTATTGACTTCAATAACTACTAGTAGTTGATTGCCAACTAATAACTAATTTTCTTGACTAATCAACCTATAATTACTGAACTTTTCAAAATAAATAAATAAATAAATATATATATATATATATTAAAGTCCTAACCAAATAATAAATTATTTAGAATATTTTATTTTGTAAATGGATAGGACGAATCAGAATGGCCAATACTCCCACCGTTGCCGTCCTACGGACGAGGAAGAGATGCCGCCGGTGGAAGGTTTAGTAGTCTAATTTGGGGAACAAATTTGACCGACGTTGTAATTACAGGTAAAATAAATTATAGATATAAATTTATAAAATTATAACATTTTTATTATTTTTTGTTTTCACTAATTAGCATTTATTGTTTAATATGATTTGGCTAAATATATTTGTGGAATAATTTATTAGGTGCAAATGCTACCATCGATGGGCAAGGTGCATCCTGGTGGGCAAAATTTAAAAATAAAGAATTGAAAATCACTAGACCTTACCTTATTGAGATTTTGTACTCCCAAAACGTCCTTATCTCTAATTTGACTCTCCTCAACTCTCCATCCTGGAATGTCCATCCTGTTTATTCCAGGTAAACATCTGAAAACATTAATAATATAGACAATTTATTGAATTGGAAATAAAGTCAGTTAATATTTCATTTTTGAATTGCAGTAATCTGATCATTCAAAGTTTGACAATTCTTGCTCCAGTTGATTCTCCCAATACAGATGGAATCAACCCAGGTCTGTATTATATGTTTAGTTTTATTTATCAGAGTCTATCTATAGATAACTTGTTCCGCAAGTAATATATCCTGAAGTAACAATATTTTACAGATTCTTGCTCAAACATCAGAATAGAAGATTCCTTTATCACCTCCGGAGACGACTGCATTGCCGTGAAGAGCGGATGGGATCAATATGGTATCAAATTCGGTATTCCAACACAAGACCTAAAGATCAAAAACCTATTCTGTATATCCCCAGATAGTGCAGCCATAGCATTGGGCAGTGAAATGTCCGGAGGGATAAAAAACGTAAGAATAGAAGACATAACAGCACTCAACACTCAAGCAGCTATCAGAATCAAGACTGCAGTAGGCAGAGGTGCGTATGTTAAGGACATTTTCGCAAGAAGAATAAAAATGAATACAATGGAGTATGTTTTCTGGATGACTGGAGATTACGGGTCGCATCCTGATGATGGTTGGGACCCTAAAGCTCTTCCTGATATACATGGGATAAACTATAGGGATATGGTGGCTGAAAATGTTACTAAATCTGCTAGGCTTGATGGGATTGAGGGTGATGCATTTAAGGGTATCTGTATTTCTAATGTTACTATGACATTGACTGCTAAACCAAAGAAGCTTCAATGGAATTGTACAAATGTTGAGGGTGTTACAACCCGTGTGAGTCCACCGGCTTGCGATTTGTTGCCGGAGAAGAACGTCTATTGTCCGTTTCCGGAGGATAAACTACCTATCGAGAATGTTGAGCCTGTAACTTGTTCAGTGTCCTAATGAGAGTGAGGGATAAGAATAAGGTTGTAGTCTATCTTCTATTGTATCTTTATTTTGCTATAATTAAACTTTAGAGAATTTGGTACACCAAACACAAATCACAACTTACTTGGTATGGACTTTGAATGTAGATAGACTAAACACCAGAAAATCAAGTTCACTTACCCATAACTAAATTTGACTAATAGGATTTTATATTTCTCTCTTGATCTTGACATATGACCTGAATTTCATCCTAGATTTATGGTACTATTTGACAAGTATATTGACGAAAGGCCAGACATGATTTAAATTCAAGTATTCATGTGAACATCAGGATTCAGAACTGAAGAATGATAGACTGATTAACATAAATTGTTTAAAAGGAAGTATGTGGAGCTTCTTACTTGGATTTTTCATCTAGACTGTGGTGACCACTGTTTTAACCATCCTCTGTATTGTTTGTGCTGATGCTGGAAGCAGTTTGGTTTTCTTTTGGGTATACATAATAAGGATTTTCACTTTTAATCCTATGATTCTGCAACATGGAAAAGGAGTATAGTAAGACTGAATGTTCAAGTTTCCTGGTGAGTAATGCGGATGCGGAGAATATAAATAGTTGGTCTTACTTCATCAAGCAGCAGATCGCGTGGCTCCAGCATGTGAATGATATCTTCCATTTTAGGCCTGTGTTCTACATCAGGATCAACACAACGTAGAGCAATCAAAACAATACGTTTGACCCCCTTTATAGAAGGACATTCTGGCAGTTTTGGATCCAGCACGAATTCTACTTTCTGTTTCACAACCATAGACTTTACCCACTCCTTGACATACACCTACAATACAGTTTATGATAGTGAAAACTGTTTCAAACAGAAATTTGAATCAAGCAATGTAATGTTCAGTAACTAGAAATGCTTACATGGGGTTGACTGTGATCTACAGGCATCTTCCCAGTCACAATCTCCATTATAAGTATTCCAAAACTATAAACGTCACTTTTCTTCTCATCTAACTCACAAGAAATGGAATCATCTTCCGGAGCTAGATAACTGAAGTAAAATCCAATATCAAACTTTATTACTAATAAAAGGTAACTATTCGTCTGCATAGATTCATGATCAATACTTGGATTACTGACCCTTTTTTGTATAATTGATTATATGTCGTTCGACTCCACTCAGGGCTGTGAAGCTTAGCAAGACCAACATCTGATATCTTCGGATTCCATTGGTGATCAAGCAATATGTTACTAGATTTTATGTTCTGATGAACTATCTTTGGTTCAATGTCCCGATGAAGGTAAGTCAATCTGCAAAGATAAGTTCAAAATCTATTGCGGGCAATGTGTTTAACATGTGCATAAAGGTCAATTCTAAGCTAGTTAAAAAGATTTTAAGAGACACACCCTCTTGCTATGCCTTGGATAATCTTCAACCTTGTACTCCATTGTAGTGGTCTAGCAAGTCCAATACTTCCATGAAGCCACTGATACAAGCTGCCATTATCTATGTACTCATGCACAAGCAACCTAATACAAAAAAACCAATTCAATATCAAGGAGTCGAGGAATTTGAATGTGTTTCAATAAAAACAAAATTAGAAGTTGATTATCTACCTATTGTATCCTTCAACACAGTAACCAAGCAACTTCACAAGATTCTGGTGCCTGATCTGTCCAATTGACTCCACTTCTGTGATGAATTCCTCAGCTTGACTACTATTAATCTCACTCATTATCAATCAATATTGTTATGTCTCAATTTCATTATAATTTGCATATAATTAAAATAATATTAAAATTAATATTAAAATTGAACTACCAGTTACTGAGGAGTTTCTTCACAGCGATTCTTGCATTCAAATTCAACAAAACACCACGATACACAACGCCATTATCACCACTCCCGATCTCACTCTCCTTCACAAAACCATTCGTCATAACCTCCACGTCCTCCACACTAAACCTACTACACTGCATCATCATCCTCGAGCTCGACCGACATCTACTCTCCTCAAAACAGAGCCTCCGACGGCTTACATTCAGATCGGAAGAAAACTCTCGTTGCTTCGATCTCATCTCCGCTAACAGTAGCTTCTGAGAAGGAGAGGCGGCGAGACTCGGCTGCTTCTTCTTGTGCCGGCGACGGAGGAGGAAGAAGATGAAGAGGCAGAGAAGGACAACGAGGATAGCGATTGAGATGAGGATTACGATCCATAAACGGAGGTTGAAGATCGAAGTGTGTTTGGAGAGTGTTGTTCGGTTGTTGATGGTGAAGGGAAACGACATCGTTTAGGACGTGGAGAGGAGATTGTTGCGTCATTGTTGAATCGGAGAAGAAGGAGATTATTGAGAGGAAAAATTGGTATTCGAATTTGTGATTTCGTAACTAACTGTTTCGTTGTAGTAGCAGCGAATCTGGGTTTGTTTGGATTTTGAGACTTGTTTGTTTTCAGGTTCATGACTACGGACTTTTTTTTTTTTTTTTTTTTTTCAACTTTTCCCGGTCTTTTTGAATTTCAACTTTTCCCGGATAAATTTGAATAAATAACATAAACACCCTTAAAGTTTCTGTAATGACCAGATGGGGCACATTTTTTCATTTATTAACAAAAGTACCCTCAAACTCAAACTAACAACGAGCTATGTAAGACTTAAATCAAAACCGAATAAAACCAAAACCGTTTTTATTAATTTTAGATCGAACCAATCAAACTGGATCGAACTCGTGAAAAATATCAATAGGATTGAAATACCCTTTGATTGCTTGAAAAATGTGTTCAAGTGAAGTTTGCGTTACGTATGTGTGAGTGTGGTCTTTATTGAATTGAAATCATAATAGTGAGGAAGATGTTGGAGGAGAGCATCCTTTATTGAATAGCATTTCAACAGCTTTGTACATTTACAGCATAACTAACATCTATCTGGTTATATAAGTACAAAAGTTTGTATACCAGCACCAAATTAGTCAATGTGGTTTTTCCATACAAAACTGAGAAATCTATGTATAGTTATCAGTTAAATAATGCAGAGGTGCTTTACAATGCTGTCGCTGACCTGCCGTTTCAAGGGGTGTACCTTGATCTCATAAAGCTTTGGCCATTGTTTTCCAGTCACTGAAAAAAGAAGGATGAGCATTAGAACCCATTTAAGACTAGAACTGAGCCATGATAAGTTTACAGAGAAGTATACCAAAAAGGCGCTTTTTGTCCTCGTCCCATGCGATTCCATTCAATACGTCAATACCCTATATAGCAACCAAGGAGAACGATCACATATTACATTAGTAACTATATGCTCAAAATATAAGGTAGGCATCGAGTAACTATAAGCTCAAAAAATATGCTATGATGAAACACGCTCTGGACATTTTCTTCATGATACACATCTTCCAACATAAGAGCAACAGTATCTAAGGAATTTACTTACATTATATCCAGCACCAATCAATGCCTCCCTATGAGAGAAAAAAGGAAATGTAACCGATTAGGATATATACAGGTGAAAGGTCAGCGATTATGAGTTACTAGCATATATTCTACAAGAGGAAGATGTAAGGTGAACCTTAGTTGTGGAAGAAGAACCCATCTCAGTACTCTACCATCTTTAGGAGATATTCTCGCAATGCAATCAGTCTGTGCAGAGTATAAAGAATTTATATATAACTCTTTTAGTTTGGACTAGGAAGTCTACCAAGTAAATACCTCTAACCAATCAGCAATTGTATTCAACTGGTTTTGCATTCATGGTTTTAATATATGAGACTAACCTGCCACACGTTTGCCCAAACTTCGCCATCTATGTACTCTAGCTCATTGAGGTACCGAACTTCATTACCATTGTATTTGACAATATGCTGTTGTGCAACTGTATTTTAACATCATTCAACAATTTGAATTAGAAAAGAAGGGGTGAAGCAGAAATGAAATCCAAATCACAATAGACTGATACAGATGAGAAGATTTGTTTGATGGGCGAAACATATGTTTAACAATGAAACTTCAAGAAGTTGAATTTTTTATTACCTAGGTAGGATTACAAGAATAACAACTCATTCAATAAAAATCACAAAGATGCCAAAAATATATTTAAAATCAAAAGGTAAAGAAACAGAATTGAAACTAACAGTTGAACACATCACACCTTTCATTGTTTGTGGGTCAATTTGATATAATGTGGAAGTGCCATCACTTCCAAACAGCACTTTCCCATCAGTAGCCAGTCCCCAGCCGTCTTGCATCTGATGAGTAAATTCTTCAACCTGTATTGTACACAATACCATAACACGACCAAGATCAGAAAACATGTGCACTCAGAAAACAAAATAATTTCAAGGAGAATTAGATATTACTGTTCCACCTAATATTATTTTATCTTGTAGTTCAATCAAATGAAAAAGATTTTTATTTAAGAATCGGACCTCAGACTTCTTACAATATAATTAAATATATCAGTTTCTGCTCTGCAGAATGGCAGATGATGATGAAACCTCTATTTATATCTAGGGTTTAAAAGATCCAATAAATAAATGTTTTAGAACTACACTCTTCTAACAAGCAGCTTTTCATCAAAATCATATTTAAGTAAGATGCATGCATACTCTCCAACCTCACAAAAACATAAAAGGGTAGTTCATTTTAAGCATACAAAATTTACTAACATATGACGATTCATGCACTATCATGCTGCAAAATGATTTTATCTAATAACTAAACTGTCATAAGTAAAAAAGCAGAAGATGAAGCACAAACTTTGCTCAAATTATTTCGGTCATATATGAAACCAGTTTTCTTCAACCAAGTCACTTGATACAGCCTACAAAAGAAAATAAGAGATTACTACATTAGAATGTTACTCCTTAAGACCCATTAGTGCAGGGCATCAGAACAGTTATCATTAGAATTTACACATTGGACTGGAGTAGGAACATGTAAATTGACTTGGGAAACCACAAGGTTTTCTACTTTATGCACACGGATTCTAACTTGTAGTTCAATAATCTGGCCTAATCTAAAACATAGTACTTCCTTTGAAACTGATATTTTGCGTGGAGAGAGTATAATGGTTAACTTAGTACAGATCAAGTAAAGCAATTAAATATACTCTTCAGCAATACCTTCCCCTCAGAAGAGTTAAACCTTCCCCAAATTCTTTATCATCCATCTTCGTAATTTCTTTGACCTGAATTACAGCAAACACATAACTGATTAGTTTATTTGATTTGGCCGAATGATTTTGCAAGAAAAAATACTTTATGCAAGAGTCACTAAAAGCCAACAAATGCCAACAGAAAATTGCATAACTTGCCATTGTAACTAAAAGGAAACTATTCGTGGGACAAGATGCAGAGTACATGGAAACTAAAATTGAATTCCATAGAAAAAGTTCTTTAAAATCAAAAGAGATGAAAATAGGAAATGTGAGGATATGTACCTTCCCAGTCTCAAGAGCTACTTTCCGAACTGAAGACTGCATCCATAAGAGTTTAAAAGAGCATCAATAAGCATATTCCAAAGAACCTATGTCAATATCTTTGAAAGCATCAGATCTCAAAAGACTCCCCATAGACTAAGCCAATACTAGTATGTGCATATTCATAGTATTCGTGGTGAGTAATTAATATTTAAGAACACTATAATTGTAGGTAAACAAACATGAAAAGCCAGAAATTCAACACAGAGCATAACCCTACAAAAGTACCAAATAGAATATAATACAATGTTTATACAGAAAACCCAAATAGTGAATACACAAAGAAAGTAAACTCACATGCCCATATAAACCAGTTGACTCGTATAGTATCCCATTTCCATCACAAAGTAGCCCCTGAAAGTTAGAAATCAAACAGATTAACAGACATTGATTAATAACATTAATAAGAAATATGCCACATAAACTACTCAAAAAGAGAAATAAAAAGACCCCATGAAAAGTACTAATTCCAACAGACAACTTTACAATTTCCCCGATCCGTCACCTCAATTATCTCCTCAAAACCTAATTACCTCACTAACACAAATTGAACTTACAATCAACAAATTGAAGAAGACTCAACAACAAAGGAAGTGACACTACCTGAGTGAAGGCTTTGGGGTCATGAGGGTACTCGTTAACGACTTCAATTCCGTATATGGAGGTGTTGCTGTTACCGAATACGAACTTGCTCCAGGTGTTCGATGAAATGCCTAAGAGAGTGATGAAACAGAATGCGACGAGGACGAAGAGGATCGACGGAGGCTTTCTGTAAGTGAATCGAGACAGGTGTGTGGGTCCCATCAGAGAAGACGACGATGTTGACGAATGAGAAGAAGATGAAGATGAAGCAGATGGTCGTCTGGTGGTGGGCTTTTGCTTCCGTGATCTGGTCGTCATTTCGATCAAATGGTCTTTTGTTTGATTTAATACTACCAAGTATCGCTGTGGCAGATTTGTGGAGACATTGACACTGACCACGGTAGATATAGGGAAGGTGAAATAAGGTTAAAATTGTCATTTGATAATTTCGTTTTCAATTAAAATGGTCATGCATTTGGTAGTCATAATAACATATTAACTACAACAATTAATGATTTAGTGGAGCTATTGCCACCCTTATTAACCCGTAGTCAATTAATTTAAAATAATAGTTAAAATAAATAATAATAATAATTTATTTAGTAATTATAATAAAATTATATAAAATTAAAATATAATTATCTGGGAAAAAACTAATTTAAAATATTACACAATATTTTTAGATCCCTACACTTAATATTAAACGTTATTTCCAAATGTTGTTCAATGTTTATTTTAATAATCATGCTCAAACTACTAAACACTACTTATGTTAGTTAACGGAACATACATTCATATAATACCCTTTAGTTATGTGTTGATAATATATTTTTTAAACATCAAATATTACCATTTTACATTATATAATTAAAAAAATTATTTATTAAAAGAAATATATATTTGATCACAAATATTTTGATTTTAGTTAAAAAATAATTAAATAATCACTATATTTATTCATAAATCTAAATTTAATTAATTTATCATAGAAATATTTTTAACATTATTATTTTTCATAATAGTTTTATTGTATAATTTTTTCATTTTTTTTATAATTTATACTTATTTATTAAAAAATTAAAAATTATTAATCAAATAAAATATTAATATTAAAATAAATATAAATTAATTAGTAATATTAAAATTGAAAATTAATTAAAATATTAAATATATATTTATTGTATCTTTTTAATTTATTATTAAAAAATTTATTAAAATAATTAAAATAAATTATATTAATTAATATTGTATAAATATATTTCTTAAAATAAATATAATGTTTTTTCAAAATTATATAAGCAAATCGTTTTTGAAATTAATATATATATATATATATATATATATATATATATATATATATATATATAATTTACCGATTTCACATGTACATATGCAGTAGTGGGCTAAAATCTTCGAAGCAGCCCATGCAGATGCCCATCTTTATCGAACAGGTCTAGCCCTAGGTCTTCAGATCCAAAAATCTTCGGAGTCCACTCAAACGTATAGATTTAAACCAACAGATTTTTGGGTTCGGAGAGCTTGATTTGAAACCCGAGCTCATGACTGGGCTCCTCTTATTATGCTGAAGTGGACATTTTAGCCCACCACATTAGCTATTAAAAATAACAAACTATTAATTAAAGCAAGGAAGGAACTGTCAGCATTGGACCCCACACCAAACTCAACGCGCCACACGATTGGTCCGCGCACAAAACTCGCCACATGAGAGCGTGACACCCTAGTCATCGTCATTGTTTAAACGGTCACCAAGCAAAGAACATTCCAGACTTTGAAATCTGGAAGAACCTTCTCGATCCCTATTACCATAAATAACTTCTATACGACTTCTCCCGCTAAAACCTACACAACTTCCTTTAAAACGACACCGTCTGATAGAACTATCTGGAATACCTCACTCTCATATATAAAAACCCTCTCCCATAATCTCTCATTCACAGAATATACATTAATCAAACAATCAATCTCTCTCTCTCTGTAATTCTCTGGTCGCTTCGTGTTGTCAAGTTCGGTTTTTGGAGGTATACAATGGCGGACGCTGAGACATTTGCTTTCCAGGCTGAGATCAACCAGTTGTTGAGTTTGATCATCAACACTTTCTATAGCAACAAGGAGATTTTCCTTCGTGAGCTTATTAGCAACTCGTCTGATGTATGTATATCTGTTTTCTGTTTGTTTGGCTGAGTTTTACGTTTGTGATTCGTTTATATTGATGTGTGTATGTTATTTGATTGGGGTAATGTAGGCTTTGGACAAGATCCGATTTGAGAGCTTGACGGATAAGAGCAAACTTGATGGTCAACCGGAGCTGTTCATTAGGATCGTGCCTGATAAGGCTAATAAGACTCTGTCGATTATTGACAGTGGTGTGGGCATGACTAAAGCAGGTAACTTTAAGACTCCTATTCGGTGACATATGTTGTTGATGTGATTTTGCTTGTTGATGCACCCTTAACGTCATACATTTAATTATGAGCTTGTGAGCTGATTTGGTTGTTTACTATAATGTAGATTCAAATAGTAGTAGTTAATTGTGTGATTTCTGTTCTTTATACACTCCATTCATTGTTATAATTGTTAATAATAATATGTAGATTTCATAATAATAATATGTAGATTCCACAACAACATACTCTTAGGAGAATCAAATCCTACCTATAAGTGAATGAACTTCTGGTGGTGTTATTTTAAATTTAGAATTTTGTGTTTATGTGGATTCATTTTGGATGTTGTGTAGATTTGGTGAACAATTTGGGTACAATTGCTCGATCTGGGACAAAGGAATTCATGGAGGCGCTCCAGGCTGGAGCAGATGTGAGCATGATTGGTCAATTTGGTGTTGGTTTCTACTCTGCTTATCTTGTAGCAGAGAAAGTTGTTGTGACAACAAAGCACAATGATGATGAGCAGTACGTTTGGGAGTCACAGGCTGGTGGCTCCTTCACTGTTACAAGAGATGTCAGTGGGGAGCCTCTTGGCAGAGGTACCAAGATGACTCTATATCTCAAGGAGGATCAGCTTGAGTATTTGGAAGAGAGGAGAATCAAGGACCTTGTGAAGAAGCACTCTGAGTTCATAAGCTATCCTATTTACCTCTGGACTGAGAAAACAACTGAGAAGGAGATTAGTGATGATGAAGATGAAGACGAGGCTAAGAAGGAAGGTGATGTTGAGGAGGTAGATGAGGACAAGGAGAAGGAAGGCAAGAAGAAGAAGAAGATCAAGGAAGTCTCATACGAGTGGCAGCAGATTAACAAGCAGAAACCCATCTGGTTGCGCAAGCCGGAGGAGATCACCAAGGATGAGTATGCCTCATTCTACAAGAGCATTACCAATGACTGGGAAGAGCACCTTGCAGTCAAGCACTTCTCTGTTGAGGGACAGCTTGAGTTCAAAGCTATCCTCTTCGTGCCCAAGAGAGCTCCATTTGATCTCTTCGACACCAGGAAGAAGATGAACAACATCAAGCTCTATGTCAGGAGAGTGTTCATTATGGACAATTGTGAAGATCTAATCCCTGAGTATCTCGGATTTGTCAAGGGTGTCGTCGACTCTGATGACTTACCACTCAACATCTCCCGAGAGATGCTGCAACAGAACAAGATCCTCAAAGTGATCAGGAAGAATCTTGTGAAGAAATGCATTGAGATGTTCAATGAAATTGCAGAGAACAAGGAGGATTACAACAAGTTCTACGAGTCCTTCTCTAAGAACTTGAAACTGGGTATCCATGAAGACAGCCAAAACAGATCCAAAATAGCCGACTTGCTCAGGTACCACTCAACCAAGAGCGGTGAAGAAATGACAAGCTTAAAAGACTACGTCACTAGAATGAAAGAAGGCCAGAAGGACATCTTCTACATCACCGGTGAAAGCAAGAAAGCAGTTGAAAACTCTCCATTCCTGGAACGGCTCAAGAAGAAGGGCTATGAGGTTCTCTACATGGTCGATGCCATTGATGAGTACGCAGTAGGACAATTGAAGGAATACGACGGGAAGAAACTGGTCTCAGCAACAAAGGAAGGCTTGAAGCTAGAAGACGAAACTGAAGAAGAAAAGAAACAGAAGGAAGAGAAGAAAAAGTCCTTCGAAAACCTCTGCAAGACAATCAAGGACATATTGGGTGACAAAATAGAAAAGGTAGTTGTCTCTGACCGAATCGTCGACTCACCTTGCTGTTTAGTGACAGGAGAGTATGGATGGTCTGCAAACATGGAGAGGATCATGAAAGCTCAGGCATTGAGAGACAGTAGCATGGGATCATACATGTCTTCCAAGAAGACAATGGAGATTAACCCGGACAATGGAATCATGGAAGAGTTGAGAAAGAGAGCTGAGGCTGATAAGAATGACAAGTCTGTTAAGGATTTAGTGATGTTGCTGTTTGAAACTGCTCTGTTGACATCTGGTTTCAGTCTTGAGGAACCAAATACATTTGCAAACAGGATTCATAGGATGTTGAAATTGGGTTTGAGCATTGATGAGGATGAGAAGGCTGATGATGAGGATGCTGATATGCCTGCTCTGGAGGATGATGGTGCTGAGGAGAGCAAGATGGAGGAGGTTGATTAGAGTTTGATTTTTTAATGGTTGGGACAATTGTTGATTAACTGGGGTAAATGGTGGTGTGTTGACTCTTTATGTTTTAAGTATTCTAGTGTCTTTTTTTTATTTGCAAGGTGTCATAAGGTGTCTTTGTTACATTTTGTGTCCGGTTTTTAAGTGTTTTGTACCTTGTTTAGAAGTTTAATGTGAAGAAGAAGAGGTTTTCCCTCGCTTTGGGGTTTTGTTCTTATATATTGTTTGTAAGGATTTATTACGCCAAAATTGCAAACACACTCCTCTCAATGAAAGTTTAACGTGCCTATGTTCTTCAATCAAAATATGTATACGAAATATTACAAATGAATAAGAATCACCTCACCTTTGGGATAAAGCTTGTTCAGCCTGATTTGGGTTTTCATTAAGTTTGAATTGAACTAAAATTTTATAAATTATATGATATTAATTATAATTCTGTACTATAATTTTCCTGGTCAATCGTTAGGGTTGAGTACGGTCGGAGAGATTTGATTTTGAGTAAAACCCATCTGCTTTGGTTTTGAGTAAAACCCATCTGCTTTGATTTGATATCAAAATATTGAATTATTCGGTTTTGCATTGCTCTGATGAATAAAACCCATCTGCTTTGGTTCTCGTTGGGCTAGGTTTTCCTTGGGTCTATGTTCTGATGAATAAAACCATCTGCTAAGATTCTTGTTGGGTCTGTTTCGGTTTTTGTTAGGTCAGGTATAGGTTCTCCATATTCCGATGAATAAAACCATGTTGGGACGGGTCTAGGTTCTCTTTGAGATTTATATTCTGATGAATAAAATCATTCTCCTTGGGTTTAGGTTTATGTTATGATGAATATACGTTTTGGTTCAGAATTTTTTTTCCTCCTATTATTTTGTAACTATTTTTAAATAGGTAACATTTCAATTCATTTTACCTAATCATATTTTTTTTTTAAATACACCTTATACTAAATCTTGTTTTTAGGTGACTTAAAAGTGTGAAGTGAGTGAAAGACCGAAGGGGAAGACTCAAAATTGTCGCACCATTGTAGATGCTCGAACTTCCTCTAGGCTCAAGAACATCACTAAACACCCCTATCACGACCCAATTAGACAAACCCCGTACAGGCAAGTGACAGAAAGAAAAGAAAAAAAATGTGAATAATGCAAGTAAGCAGTGTATGCAAATCAAACAACTCAAAATGCAAACAGGTTGTTCCAATTCCACATGTAGCCAGAAATCTCAGAATAAAATTTAATATCTCATAAAATACTAGACAGTGTATTGCAAGCTTACAAAATTCTATAGAAAGTTCAACAAAGGCATCAAGAACTGTTCTAGGAAACTCAAGACATTAATCTTGTAACAAAACATGAACCTAAGAGAACACTTAGGACAGCTTTCAAGGGAAACCTGAGCCAGAGGCAGCTCCTCCACCAAATCCTCCACCACCACCTCCACGGCCAAAGCCAGGTCTACCTCCTCCACCAGAGCCCTGAAGAAATAAACCAAGCAAATAAACTCAGACTAAGAAGACAACGTAAGGACTAGAGATTAGGAGAAAAATGATTAATTTGAAACCATTGAATTCTTAGGTAACTATAGCAGTTACATACCCTGAAGGATGGCTGGAAATCCGCGGGAGCACCTCCCTTATCACCACCGAACTCACCACCACCATGGGGACCAGATCTATAACCTTCACGATCGCCAAATCTTGGACGATCTCCTTCAAAGCGAGGAGGTCCTCTGAAGATAAAATTAAGAGCATATTGATCAACATGGATATAAGAAAATAAATTACATAACATACTCAACATCCATGAGACACAATCAAATCAATCAAAATTACCTTGGGCGATCACCAGGTGGGCCACCCATTCCACGGCCAACTGGTTTAGCAGATTTCTTCAAAGTGGCAGGCACAATTTCTGATGGGAGATTGAGGTATGTCCTCAAAAACTCAATACCGTCATTGGTAAGGTACCAGTAGTAATGCATCCAGGCAAATGTCTCGCGGACATACTCCTTGGATTTGAAGCTCTGCATCAGCTTTATCACCTGTAGGTTTGGGACCTCAATCTCTGGGTGCTTTGCAAGATTGTAATCCTTCTTTGCATAGCAGACTCCCTCTACAAGTGGACAAAATGCAAAGATACATTTAAAATCAAACTCATAGAAATTAACCAAGTTCTTTTAGATATTCATGACCAGAGTAGGAATCTATGCAACATTGATCAATCCCAACTTTGCATCTATTTAATTGGTAAAAGAAGAGACTAAACCATTAGAACTAAAACTCATACTAACCAAATTCTAATTGAAATCTGAACAAGCACATGATGATATACAATGATAGAGAAACAATATCAGAATCGTAAATCCATATCTACAATCGAAGCTTCTACAAAAAAATCCTCACTATAAACAAACATACAGGCATTAAACGTTAAAAGAGATAATAAATCTAACTGTTCTAAACCTTAAAATCAAACAAAACATTAAGCATCTAGAACGTATTCAAACGGTCGCGTTTAATCAAAACATCAATATATCAAACATAACGAAAACTCAAAACGAAAAAGCTTCGGATTTGAACAAAGCCTAACCTTGAAAGAGGTATTTGCAGATAAGTTTGCGGTTCTTCTCCGGAATAATCTGGCAAAAGAGACAACCACGCACCATCAATCATAAAAACAATACAATAATTAACGATTACGTGCATATACATGTATCTATCATATACAGAAATCAAAGAGACGCACCATGGTTGCGATGCGAAGAAGATGCTAGGCCCTTTGGATTTTGCTCGCAGCTGCTCTTGGGAGCTTTTTCCGCAGAAGATAATAGGGCTTTGAGAAAACCCTAGTGCACCGGAGTTCCATTTTTATATGGATATGGTTCTTCTTGGGTCGGGTCGGGTCGGGTTTTATATAAATTCCAGCCCTGTTTTGTTTATAGTATTAGGCTTTGGTGTTGGAACTGAATTGGACTGGGCGTAAGTTGGGCTTTTTGTTTAGTGAATACATCTATGCTTTATTTTAGGTCTTCAAATATGACACCGAAATTTGATTTTGATGTCAATTATGTCCATCTAAATGAAATTTAATACTACTAATGATAAAATATATAAATCTTGATAACCTTGGTTAAAGTGCTAAACATCTTCCATTGGATCGAGAGCAGTCTTCTGAAAATCGTTACCGAAACCATTAAAGAAAAATCTAGAAAAAAGTTTAGACGATGTCCGAATCATCAATTGGTTAAAATCAGTAACTCTTAGCCAAAACAACACGACGACGAATGACAATCATTCAAGTGATTTTTTAAATAATTATATTCTAAACCATGGTCATATAGTATGGCATTGTACTAGTTTCTTATATCTTTCTGGCCAAAATAAACAACATACGGTTATAACACAATCCCATACCACACAAAACCGTCAAATGAATGGTAAAAGGTCCCAATATCAGCACCCTGTAATGTGGTAAAGAGAGATTGCGACAAAATATAAGCATGTACTAAATGAATTCCAAAATCAATCTACAAACAAATGGTCACAACCATATACACTTCTAATTCCTGATAGAATATTTTCAAATTTCAGAACATGCACCTCCTAAGGCCTTGTGTTGCCACAAATGCATAAAACCCAACTATAACAGGTCAATCCACGTTTGATGTAACTTCATATTCAAAAAGCATTATAAGAATATCAGCTTCATATTCAAAAAGCATTATAAGAATATCAGCTCAATCACTAGGATGATGCTCTATAATCTACACAGCAAAACTACATAATTGATTTGGGAAATGGGTGTCAAAACTGGAATACACAATAATTTACCACCTTCCTCGATAATCTTCAGAAAACAGCATGAAAACTATACACTCCAGAATCATGATTTCTTTCCCTAACTATATACATGACTAAGAAAGTCGAACCCAGAACAAGCAGCCAATGGTCCAACTCCTAGGTCATACCTATAAAAATCTGATATCACCTACCAAAATTAGGCACAATTCTTTGTTAGTTCATCTTTGATGAGCGCAGTGCCAACAGAAACAGGGTTAGGAACAGTCTCTGTGTCGATTTCGTAGGATGAAAGCAGCTTTCTCTGCAGGAGAGTATGTAACAGAAGAATTAGAAAAGTTTGATTGAGAAACTATATAAAATGGAAAAGATAAATGTGTTTGTGATGGTATGTTCATGAGGTTCGAGAAAATGTCTAGTTTTACAGGACCAGTAAGGTAACTATAGATGTGGTTAATAGAGAATGTGATCAAGAAAATATCAACTTAGACAAACAATACTTACATGATCTTCAAAATCAGGACTTGTAAGATTGATAGAAAGGTTTCTCATCAACAACAAAACCTGAATAAAAATAAATGTGAACATTAAAACAGATAATGAGGTCAATAAAAATATTTTGATTTGCATTATTATTCTGCAAAAACAGCTTAGAAAGAATGAACAAACTTAATGAAGACTGTTATGTAACATACTGTTTCAACATCTATAGGATCCATCTTTTTGAGTTTGTGCAAATGTCCTGTGACAGTCGGGTCAAAGACACTACCGATGAAGGTGTAAACTTCAGCAAAATCAGGCAAAACTGCATACCGAATATGAAATGTATTAGAGGAAATGAAGAAAAATAAATGGGATGACGAAAACTGTGGCATATGAAGAAAAGGTTGAATATCTAACCCCTCAATGGATGAGCATTATTTGCTTGATCAGTAGCTTCACCTATTGCATATGTTTTTGGAGTACTCTCGGTGCTGCTGCCTCGGTTATTGTTTACTACAGCTGGTCCTGTAAAGTAAATAAATCAAACTATTATTTTAGATGCAAGCCACAATACAGTCAGCTGGTCAATTATCTCTGACAATAAAGAGGAGATTATTAACTGGGATATCATTAGGAATCCTACTGTGTCCTGATTTTAACATCCACTAAAAATTACTACTATTTACTGCATATGGAACCCATGCAATTAGCAATTATGTTCTTTTTAAAAGAATAACTTAAGTTCTTCCCTTCCCACACTAAAAGCATCAAGTTCCTTTTCATGATTCCTCATCTTATGTCAACTTGTTTTACTTCATTTTTGTTTCTTTATGTTAAATGCCCTAAAGAAAGTATGAGATGTGGAACCTTTTGTTACTGGTGATGAACTGACTGGTTGCATATTATTTGTCCAGGAACAAGCAGCTGCACTTGTCATAGGAATCATAAGCATGGATGGGGAATCAGGACCCAAGATATGCCCACATTCAGATGGAGTCGAAGATGATTGAAATGTACCCGACACTTGTGAAGGTGCTGGAGCTGCCAACAATATAGTGAGTGAAGATGATCCGGACATAAACAGAAAGGTGACTACTTCACAATAGACTAACCATTTTTTGTGGCCTTCTGAGGATAAGGATGGGCAGCTTTTCTTTTTGGCCTGGGTGGTGGTAAATGTTCTGCTGCGCCACTCTTTTGCACCTTTAAGAAATACTTCTGCGCATGACTGCGAATCTGACAAATGCAGCACCTCATTCTTTATCTATTCTTATTGTAAGTGAGAGTTCATAGACATTTTAAAGTAAATAAACAAAGCTCAGAACTGGTACATTCCATACTTCACTTGTTATCCTCACCCACATAATAATATTAAATCAGTGCATCAACATTAAAAGAAATAGAGATCAGTGTAATTAGGGACAAATAGAAGTACCTGGATGACTGTCTTTGATCCAACGAAAGCTTCAATTTTCTTCCAGTCACGGTCAAAACTGATTCCATCATTAAAAAAAAAAAAAAAAAAAAAAAAAAAAAAAAAAAAAAAAAAAAAAAAAAAAAAAAAAAAAAAAAGTATCAGGAAAAAATACGAGACAATAAATCAAAATAACCTCAAAAGCTCCATTGCCTTGGTGGATTAATCAATTAAGTTTAAACCTTGGATGAATTTCTCCAAGACAATTATCTCCCACATCAATTAAGAGGATCATATACAACACGCACTACTTGTGAAAGCACCTATAATACTCTCTACTCAACTTATCCATTCTGCTGCAATATTATTAGTTTTTGGCAATTGTTATCAAACTACTCGAAAGAAAAACAAAATGCATCTAATAAACAAATTAACAAAACAAGCATCTCTTCTTCACTCAATATGCTACTACACATTTTCTTACTGAATTCTAGTCCTAAGCACTGCTCAATAAATTACCTGACCCCAGATGACCTAGAGCTAATGTTTGTATTTGGAACTAAGAGTTGGGTTATCTTTTCACTTTACTTAAAATGTAATTCTTATCTTAATCTGCTCCTCATGTTCACTATAATCAAGTCCATCCTCAAAAAGTAAAAATACAACAATAATTTACAAATCCAGCAAAAATTCTTCACATCTCCAATTCATTCACTTCACTTCATCAATCATTTAACTGCAACTGATAACCCACATTCAAACTCAGAAAACCAAACAAAAACAAAACTATTTTCATTTCATTTTCCACCATTTATTCACTCAAACCTCTTATACCCCACATCAAACCAACTAATTCACATACAAAAACCCAAAAACAAACCCTATAAAAACCAATTCAAAATCTCTAAATTTCACACGCATAGACTACACCACAATACACAAACACGACACAGCATAAATCCAAAACAATTCAATAAAAAATACACAAGAGAGAAATATATCAAAAAATACACAAGAGAGAAATATATCAAAAAATTACAGCTGCAGAGCTTCCAAAAACTTGTCATGTTCAGGTTCAGTCCAGCTCTCTCTCGACTTAGTGATGGTGTAGGGTTTCCGGATCTTCTTAGAAGGATCATCCGACGTCGAAACACTTGCAGCCGTTGTAGTCGCCGTCGCCGCCGCTGACGATGTCGCGAATGGACCTAATCCGGGTAACGCCATTCCATTCGGATCCAAGTAGAAACCCTGTGGTTGGTTCGGGTTTTTCGAAACCATTCAAATGACAAAAAACGATTTTTTATATTTTATTTTATTTTTAATTCAGAGAACAAAAAAGAAAATAAAAATGTGGATTATTTGGAGGCGGTGAAGGCTTTTATATGAAGTGGTTGGGTTTGGGATTAGGTACTGTAGGATTTTAGGTGAGTGAAGGTGTTTAGCTAATGGGATTGTGCCACGTGGATTTAAGAAAAATTTGGACGGTTTGTGATAATGATTAAAAATTTAAGCGTACCAATTAAGCATGCCCCTCGTGCCAATATTTAATCCTGTATATTTTCTGCCTTTGGAAAAGTGAAATTTTATTTTTAATTTTGAAAACTTTATGTATATGTTGGATTTAGAAAAAATAATATATTGTGTTAAAATTATATTACATTTTATTATTTAAAATTCTTCATTAAAAAATATAAATTTTTATATAGTTTATACTAAATTTTTATTTTTAAATTTAAAAATATAAATAATAATGATATCTTTCTGAAAATTTTATTTAGGATACAAAATTATTATACACTATTTTAATTGTATATATAATTTATGTTTGAAATTTTCTATATTAAATTTTTCTTATAAAAGAGATCTTTTTATAAATAAAAAATTATTTAATTTTAGAATATTCAATTAAATTATAATTTTATTAAAATTTTAATTAAATATATTTTTTATTTTTAATTAAAACTGTTTTTTTTTACATTTTATTGTTATATTCATTTAATAAATTATAAATTATAAATTATATTTTAATTTAAATAAATAATCACTCAATTTTATTTAAAATTTTAAATTAAAAATTAAAAAAAAATCAAATCAATTAATATTAAAAGCATGCTGGATCAATCTATAAATACAATAAATATAAAAATATATATTGTTTAATTTAGTTATTTTTTAAATATTAAATTTTTAAATATTACAAATTTAAAATAAATTTTAAATAATTTATAAATTTAATTTAAATTTTAAATAACTAAAACAAATAATTTTTAAAGTTACTCACTCTTTAAAATATTTTTTAAAACACATAAACATATTTAAGCTATTACTGAAGAAAAAAAATATTAAAATATAATAATAATGAAAATGAAAATGCGGGAGCACGACAAACACAGTGATCCATCACACAGAAGAACAAGACGAAGCGATAGAGGAGAGGACACGTGGCAGAGACAGGTACCGTCGAAGCAAGTAGAGTGATTTGGTGGACACAAACGAATCCACATGTGATGGTCATGCCAAAGAGACCCATCTTTTCTTTCGTTTTATTAAAGCTAAAACTAGATATTTTTAACGGGCCCACCTAACAAAATGAAGATTTTTTTATGGGTGAGGCCCAATTTTCACATCTCATGTTTGCTCTTTTTTATGATTTTTATGTTTTTTTGGTTTGTGGTGGTGGACTTTGTGGGTTGTGTGGTGGTGGTGAATTAATTTTATGATGATGATGGGTTTAGTGAGTGTGGTGTAGATATATAGATATAGATAGATATAGATATATTGATGTATAGATATAGCACATGTGAAGTGAATTTTGTTACATGGTGTATGGTTGGTTGTTGAGTTACTGTATAGGAAGTGAATGTGGGTTTTGTGATGTATGTGTCATGGTGTTTAGTCTAAAAGATGAAACATAGATTTTTGGTGAGTCATATTTTATTTGATGAGCGAATGACCATAATGGCTTAAATCGGATTTTAAATAATAATCTATTGTATAATAAAAAATTTAAAAAAAAAATTAAAAAAGGACAAAATAAAATAAAAAGTCAAGCCTAGAGGAAAAGCCCATTGGTGAGTATTTCAAGACGAAGCCCATTAAATATTGTTCGGCTGAGTAGGTCCGGTAATGGAAACCCAATCCAATGGGCATTTTCTTAGCCCAACCCAATGGAAGCCCAGCCCAATGATAGTAAGCATAAAATACGAATTTACACCATTGAATGAAATGCATAGGAAAATATAACTTTGGTCCATGGATTATTACAGGGGATGAATTTGACATCATAAATATTATATATATATATATAACTATGGTAGTAGAATCTTTATTATTAATCAATAATTTAAGTATATAATTTTAAATTTATTTAAAAAAATCCTAATAATTTAATAAAATTATATAATAAAATCTGTTTCGGAATAATAATTAATTTTTATTTTTATCAAAGAAACTTAAAATAAAAATACTTTTATATATATGTTGGGCCTGTTTTGGTGATATTTATTAAAATAATATAAATGTTCGTTTTATAAAATATTGGGACGAATTTTTTTAAAGAAATATTTTTGGTAGAAGTAGTGGAGATAATTTTTTTTCATCTTCTACTATTAAAATTAAAAATAAAATATCTAAAATAATCCTCCTAAATTTATGGTTAAAAAGTTATTTTTTTAATTTTAAATATAAAAAATTCATATTATAATATTTATATATAGTAGTATATATAACTTGTATCAAAATGTAACTATGCATGGATGCATGTAAAAGTCAATATAGGCAAGCACCGTCCTTTTATTATTTTCTACCGATGAAGAAGATGCTGATAGGCTTTGTTGAAAATTTACCAGAAACATAAACCTTTAACTTCCATTAAAATAGCTTCATTCAAAAACCATATTACCTTTTCTACTTGAATTAATAAATTATGAAGACTTTAGGAGAACCTTACATGAATCTTCCATGTGGTGATTCCTACACCTTATATTTTCACCTATAAAGCTAATTTTTTTTTCATGCTATTGAATTGAATTAATATCTGTAGTGTGGACCAATATTCATGACTTTAGTGAACAGTGTATCACACACTATCTTCTGAACTATGCATAAATTATAATACGAAATATACCATATGATTGCTTTCAAGGTCGCTTTTTGTGATGGAGAAAATAAACATAAATTATATTTAAATGTTCTTAATTTTATTAATAGAAATTGTAAAGATGAATTTTATGCAATTACCAAACATTTTATAGTAGAAATTATAAAATAAAAATCATTCTATTTAAAGTAGAATAATATATATATATATATATTATTGTTTTAAAATTATATTTAGAAAAATAAATTATAAATTCATACAAAAATAACTTTTTTTAAATAACTTCACTACCCATCTTAAATATATAAATCATTCAATTTTAAGAAGTTGAATGTGTGAAATTGTTTTTATTTCTATTTTATTATAATAAAAATAGTAGAAGTTGTTTAAATAATAATAATAATAATAATAATAATAAATATTTATGATTTTTTACAAACTCATAAAAAAAATTATAAGCTAGAAATTTGTACATTTATGCTCTGGGTTCTCGTGGTATACAATAAGAATTAGAAACTTTTATAAAACACATGCATCAATTTCATCCATTTTCACACAATATCACTTTCTTAAAATAAATTTATTTCCTTTCAAACAGAATAAATATTTATAATTGGTTTTAAATTTTTTCCGCATTATAAAAATCTCTTAAGACACTTAAACAGGACACTCTTTAGCCCAACGTTTATAAATATAAAAAAAAAAAAAAAAAAAAAAAAAAAAAAAAACCAATCCATCCAACCTAATTGTAAAAATAGGGTATATTCTAAATCTGTGTTCACCAATTGCATATACTTAAAATTAAAAAATTACAAACACAAAACATTTTTTGCGGTTGATGAACGTGTATACAGCTCCATGTGGAAACCTTGCTGTAAATTTGACATGAAAATTTATTTTACATTTTCTTCCATTGACCAGATCTCAACTCATGTGATTGTAAAAGGAAGAATCTAAGCAACAACAACCAGATTCATTTGTTATGAAGCTTGTGGTCACTACTCCAGGAGTAGTTTTGTACACATGTACAAATAAAGCTCTTGATAGAACTAGTCCATTTTGTAAGGTCATTGTTGCTTCTGTTGAATTGGTGGATCACCTTGTACCTGCAAAACACCTTTCGGTTTGTACATAATAAGATTGAAAGGATGATGAAGAACTCAAACAACATATAATCTATATTTCTATTAGATATAAAGACTGTGTGTGTTTGGTATACTTTATATAAGAAATTAAGTTTATATTAAAAATTTTGTTTGAAATTTCTAAGAATTTATACCGTAACAGATATTTCAACCGGTAAAATTGTGTTTTTAAAAAATAATTTTATTTATTTTTTAACTTGATCACAAATAAAAGCACAAATTATCTAAACATATCTTAAATATTTTTAAAATTTAAAATTTAAAAATAACATACTTTAAATATATATATATATTTTTAAAAATTTAAAAATACTTTGAACATGTTAGGAATGAAATTCAGAGTATTCATAAATTAAATAAAATAAAAAATGAAAGTGTTGCAAAAGTACTTCTATTTTCCTTCTTGGACTCCTAAGTAGATTCAAATTTCATTTAAAATTCTATTTTTTTTATTGTAAATAAAGAGAAATATAAAAATTTTCACAATAATTTTTTTTTACTACAAATATTTTTGTAATTTAAAAGTATTTTTAAATTATTATTAAATATTATTAAAAATTATTTTTGAATAAAAATATATATAACAGAAAAGTATTTATAAAAATTATCTCAAATATTAAAAATAATAATAATAATAAGATTTCAACCTTTTTCACTAATATTTTGTTACCCATATTTTTACATTAAAACATTTAGAACTATTTTTAAATTTAGAAAATGGAAAAAGCTTATTCAAATCATCCACCTAGGCTATATATGTCTATATCTTCTGAATGTTCTTACATAATCATGAATGATTTCTCTAGGACTATATGGTTTAGAACAGAATAGGTGGAGATGAAGCTTCTGGCTTCCAGGACAAGGTAGCTTCCAGGAGAAGTGTTCATCAAAATTATCTTCAATAGGATTTAAATTCTTGTAGACCAAGAAAAAAAAGGTACAAGAAATAATTGAACTTTTTTTCTACATTTCTTAGATCATTCCAAGTTCACACAAAAATAAGTACAGGTCCCACACAGTGTTCAACCTGACTCAAAGTTGACCCAATTCACTTCCTCACAAATATAAATAACAATCAATTCCCATCTCTCAAACCACAAACCAAACCAAACACAGCTCACTCACTTCTCTCAACCCCTGTCTGGTTTTCTCTCATCTCCAACACCAACAACCCAGATCTGCAAATATGAAGGTCAGTTTTTATTTATTTATTTATTTTTTAATAAAGATTTTTATCTTGTATGTTATTGTTTTGCTCTGTTTCTGATCAATGATCTTGACTTTTTGGTTTATCAGAAAGCTGTGATGAAATTGGAACTTTTTGATGACAAAGCCAAGAAAAAAGCCATGAGAACTGTCTCTGGAATCTCAGGTAATTATTCTACTCTTTTCAACTTCTTATGTTCTTATGATGTATTTTTGACTGGTTGATGATATGAGCGAAAATATAATTAGGACTTGTTTGAAATTATTCATGATTTTGATCATTATTTAAATGATCTACATTCAAAAGCCAATTTTTGCAAACATGGATTTGCTATTTCATCACCCATCTCAAATTATATATATTATAATAATTTTTAATGTAAATATAACCTTAATTCATTATTTATGCTGCTTTTGTTTTCTGATAAAACAAGGAGTATAAGGTATGAGGTGTTTTGAATTATTTCTAGGACTATAAGATAAGAGAAGTAGTAGTTATTTTAAAAAATTAATATTTTTAGTTTTATTTTAAAGAATTTCGGATATAGTTTTTAAGCATTTTTTTATTTTTTTTATCGAACAATGATTTAAAATAATTTTAAAAAATAAAAACCAAATTTTAATTTATTCATAAACATCTAAATATACTAATTTTTGAATTTTATCTTTTGAAAATTTTAATTTCTGCTGATTAAATAATTTGTTCAAGATATTTAAATAACAAACTTATTATTTCTCCATAATTTTTTTTAGAAAAATAATAAATATTAACTACATAAAAATGATTTTTAATTTTTTTATCTGCTTCTGAAAGTAGAACCATACTTCTAAAAGTAGAAGCATACCGACTCTTAATATTTCTAACCAAAATCACTCCTAACAATAATTCAATCACCATTTAAAACCATTTTCTGAAACCTAATTTCTGATTTTTAACAAATTTAATGGAGTATTTGAATAGCATTCCAAACCTCCATTATTTATTCTATTTAAAATTTGAATGCAGGTGTGGATTCAATACAAATGGATATGAAAGACAAGAAGCTAACAGTGATAGGAGACATAGATCCAGTTGACATTGTAAGCAAACTCAGGAAGCTATGTCCAACAGACATTGTATCAGTTGGACCAGCAAAAGAAGAGAAGAAGAAGGAAGAACCTAAAAAAGAAGACCAACAACAACAAAAGAAGAAACAAGAAGAAGAAAATAACAAAAAGAAGCAAGAAGAAGCTAAAAAAGATGAACAATTAGCTAAGCTTTATCAAGCTTATTATTACAATAACAATAATCCTAATTATAATCCTTATGTTTATGGTAATAGTAATTACCCTGTTTATCAACATAGGACCATTGATGAAGACCCAAATGGTTGTGTTATTTGTTGAGAGAATGAGGTATTTGGTTAATGTAATGATTTTGTGAGATTTTTTTTTAGTTTTAGTTTTATTTTATTTTATTTTTAAATTGGATAATTCATTAATTTTAATGAATATATTAAATAAAAAATATTCTTAGTTTTATATATGAAATGAACTATTTCGCCCAAATGGTTTGTGTTTTAATTTTTGGAGCCTGTGATGTGAATAGAAGTTAAAAAATCATTTAATAACTTGACATTATTAACTGTGTATTTATTATTAGTTTTTTAAGTAACAATTAGTTAATTTGATTTTTTTTAATAAGAAAATTAGATAATTTTGAATATTTAGATGGTAACTTTTAAAATAATAATTCGATTTTTAAATAAATATTTTATTTAGTTATTTTTTAGTTTCAATTCTAAATGTCATAATTTTATCTTTATTTAAATATAAATATTTAAAAAAATTACATTAGTTTATTTAAAGTTGAATTATTTTTTATTTACGTATATATTCATTAGTTGGTATAAAATTATCAAAATATTTTTTAATTAAAATTTTAAAAAATAATAAATAAATATTAATATTAACAATAAAATAAAAATAAAAAATATATATTTTTTCATATTATTTATAATTTAATATTTTTATTAACAATTTTTTCCGACCTTTAATTAATGGCTATTTAACAATTACCGTTATTAATTTTTAATTTTTAAATCCATAAACTGTATGATATCTATCAAGTTCATTGTAACAGCTTCGAGAACTTACAAATTAAAAGCCAGTTCAAAGCTGATTTATTCTTCCGTATGTATGAGTGACGAATTGTGGATAATATCAAAGTAACGTTATTCAATTATTAAACCAAATTGAATTTTGTTGAATATAAAGTTTCTTTCAAAAAGCATCTTTTGAGCAAATCCATTATGTATATTTCGTGTTTGACGGCTAATACGGCTTAAAAACATCAATGTAGACCTTTATATATTATTTATTTATCTATTTTAAAATTTGTGAGCTCTTATTCTCTTAGCCACGTGGTTACTAATTCTCGTTTTAGCCGGCTAAATTGTTTCTAGTGGTAAAAGATGATAAAGGTGTAAGTAATAAATATTTATCTAATATTAAAAAAAAATAATGAGTTTTTAAATAATTGTTGTAACATGTTGTTAGTAACTCTTATGCCGAATCTTGATATTAAACAATGTTCTTCATTGGAAATTTCTCCTCTTGTTTTTGACTCTTTGGTCTTCTCTAACATGAAGCAAATGCCAACTATTAGAATTGATAGAATCATAGGATAAACTTGATAGTGAGACACCATATCCCATTAAAATTAAATTACAAGTTGTCCAAATAAATAAATAATTAAATTACAATCGCAGTGCCGTCCATGCTCAAATATTGAAATTATGTTATTTTATTTTATTTTTTATTTTTTTATAATTAGAGTGACTTAAATGTCATGAAGCCCATGTAGATTTTAAATTGGGGAGGGAGAAAGTTGACCCAAATAAGAGTTGGGCCTGACATCTTAAGCCTACAATGATTTGAGAACACCAAAAAGTTTGAATGTGTTTGATAAAAAAAATGTGGGAAATCATAATCAAATATAAATAAATAAATAAATAAATATATATATATATATATATTTTTGCAGTGGTTTGAAATTACAGTTGATCCAAACCGGTTGGACCGGATGGTTTAGAGTTTAGTGGAGACCGATTTTAAACGTTAAGGGATTTTGCAAAATGAGGAAATAAGCTTCCGAACGGACCTGGGACACCAGTGTGGTGTATGCCGTAGGCATTCCGACGCTCAAATCAGTTCTGAACATAAATAAGTGAAGAAAAGAAAATAACAAATAATATAATGACTTCTTAATACTATTGGTTCCTTTCGAAATATTATACCTCGAAAGGACAGTGGACAAACACCTTGTAGCTCTGGGCTTGTTTGGCGATGATCAACTGGGGGTTCGCAGGCAAGGATGATTCACCAGAAAGTGATCTGAGAAGATTGAAAGTGATCAGAATGGATGTCGCTTTGAGAATCAATTTTGACAGCGTTTTAGTAAAAAGAGCGTGTCCTCAATGACGAAGTCTAAGCTTTTACTTATAGAGGTTTCGAAAGCTGTTGGCCAGATCCTGCCGAAATCCTTGCGGAAGGATCTCCACAGAACTCAGAATTTAGCCAATTAATGACTTGATCAGTTGGCCGACCTCGGATGTATCCGAGCTTAGCCCTCTCAGAATGGTGAGCCTGAGCCTCTCGGAATGATGAGCTTGGGACTCTCGGAACGATTGGGTCTAGATTTGGGCTTCAACCTACTAGTTACAACCTACTAGTTACGCTGGGTTTGGGCTCTAGTTCCAAACTGGGTTTAGCAAATTGGAACTCTACAATATTATGGAGCATGTTTGACAAAAAAAAAAACTATTTATCATTTTGAAACGAAAAAGATAAAAATTTCAATAATAAAATTTGAACTCTAACAGATAGCTTGTCATCAGGTGGTTGGACAGAAGAGTAATAATAAAAATATAATAAATAAATAATTTTTAATTTAATCTTCTTCATTCAACCATTAATCTATAATAAACCATTTGATTTATCTTTTAGAGTTTTATTGAAATTAAAAAAAAATAAAAATTTTAATATTTAAATTAAAAAAAAAATCTTTTAAATTGTAATTTTAAATTATATATATTTTGTAACTAAATTTAGAAATTTTAATTAATATTTAATAAATATTTAAAAAAGTTATTAAAAATAATTTTTTGATCCAAATAATTTGGGACAACTTGTGCTTTAAATTGTGACAGAACAGAAAAAGAAATGGAATCACCATCTTACCTATTTTCACCTAAAGTACTTGTTTTAGTACATAAACACTTCTAAATTTTTTTATCTAAACAATATAGAAAAGTATTTTTATTTAGAAAGCTGTAAAAATGCTTATAAAAATCATACCAAACTGTCTTGTAATTTACTTTATTAATTTTTTAATTGTAATCTAATGTATTATTATTTTTAATTATATTAATATACTATTTAATAAAACTTCAATAATTTTATATACAACCTCTGCTTTATTAGCTAAAATTAATATAAATATTCAATTAACAGCCCATCAAACTTCCTATCAAATTTTGAAATACTAATTCACTGTTAATTAAAATGAGATATCAAAGATAAACTAATTATAATTTTGATTTGTTTACTTTCTTTTATTTTTAAAAAACTACCATTATTTTTATTTGTAATAATTATATTATTTGTTAATTATTATTATTATTGGAAATATGAAGCAAATATATAAAATTTACAAAAACATTAAAAAAAAAAAAAAAAAAAAAAACTCACGTGACCACCACCACCAACCGCAACCTCATCTTCTTCTTCCTCATCCTTAATCATCATCACTCTCATCCCAAACCCTCCCCCAATTCCTCTCAACCTCATCAAACCCAAACACCGACCCACTCCTCTCCTCATCCCAACTCGCCGACAACGGTCCATACGCAATTCCAACAGCAGACCCACCGAAAGTCACAAGCAACGTGACCGCCGTCACCCATTTGGGCACATTCCAAATACCTTCCTGTTTCAACAATCCCAACAGCCCCATAGAAACTATGCCCGTAACCATCGGCACTCCTACCGCCACCAAAACTCTCCTCACCAGTCTGTCGAACACTACTTGTGGTAGCTCGTTTTGCTTGTCCGAGTATTTCTGCTTATCGTCGTTTTCGTTGGTGGTTTTAGTGGGTGTGGTTGAACCGAAGCCTTTTGATGTGGCGTGGAGGTGGAAGGGTTTGGGTTTTGGTGGGTGAGGGGATGGGGAGAGAGATGGGTTGGTTTTGGTGGTTGTGGTTATTGGGAAGTGGTGGTGGAGGGGTGGTTTTGGGGAAGAAAGGAGTGTTTGCATGGTTTGATTTGATTTTTTTTTATTTTTTTGGTTTGGAGAGATTGTTTTGGAAATATCTTGTTTGTTTGATTGATTTTGTGTAGGTAGATATATGTGTTTGTGTTTGGTTTATCTGGAAATGAGAGGGTGACGATGCTTTGAGCTTATAATGTAGATATTTTTGTGTTTTTTTTTACACGTTTTGACCTATTTGTGTGTATATTGTGGATTGATTGTAATTTTTCAAACATTTACGTTTTAATCCTTATTTGGGTTAAAATAACTACATTTTTAAATTTTATTTTT